>JANJGK010000038.1:19057421-19062421 GCA_039081455.1 Macrobrachium rosenbergii | reverse complement strand
TCTCCTCAACCCTTTCCTAACAATTAATTCATAGTGCAACTGCGATGTTTTCCTCCTGTTACACCTTTCAGACCTTTTCTACTCTCAATTTCCTCTTCAGCGCCGAATGACCTCATAGGTCCCAGTGCCTAGCCTTTGGCCTAAATTCTAGATTCAATTCAATTCTAAGTTAAAATGTGACCGGCGCCCGAAGTTATTGATGGAACCGGTGACTCGGGCAGCGCATCTCGAATTCCCACCCTGGGGATGGGTATGAATTCCTCATCCGCTCGTGAGGGCAAATAAGCAAGGGGGTATAAGTCTCCGCTGACGATGGTGAAGATGATGGTGTCAGTGTTCATGATGATGATGATGCAGACGGTGCTTGATTATTTTCTTTAGATTTTTGGGCGTGGGTAGTTTTTTTTTTAAATTAGTTAGACGATGTTAATGAATGTATATACTGTATGTATACTGTATGTACGCTGCATATACTGTATGTACGCTGTATATACTGTATGTACGCTGTATATAATGTATGTATGCTGTACATACTGTATGTACGCTGTATGTACTGTATGTACGCTATATATACTATGTACGCTGTATACACTGTATGTACGCTGTATATACTGTATGTACGCTGTATGTACTGTATGTACGCTGTATATACTGTATGTACGCTGTATACACTGTATGTACGCTGTATACACTGTATGTACGCTGTATATACTGTATGTACGCTATATATATTGTATGTACGCTGTATACACTGTATGTACGCTGTATATACTGTATGAACGCTGTATACACTGTATGTACGCTGTACATACTGTATAAGCCTGACCAAAGAGACGACTTCTGAAGTAACACAGGCCTTGTCATCTTGAACTTGACTGACTCACAGTTCTCCGTCTGAAAGATCATTCAGAGATGAAAAGGTTCCTTTACAGTCCTTGTCGGAACCTTTGAATTGAATATAGAATTTAGGCCGAAGGCCAAGCACTGGGACCTGTGAGGTCATTTAACACTTAAACGGAAATTGACAGTAAAAGGTCTGAAAGGTGTAACAGGAGGAAAACCTCAAAGCAGTTGCGCTATGAATCAGTTGTTAGGCGAGGGCGGAGAGTAAGATGGAAGAGAGAGAATATGAAAGGAGGTAGTGTAAAAGGAACGGAAGGGGGTTGCAGCTAGGGGCCTAAGGAAGGCACGCTGCAAAGAACCTTAAGTAATGCCTACAGTGCACCGCGTGAGGTGCACTGACGGTACTACCCTCCTACGGGGGTCGGAACCTGAGAGAGCGACAACGAAGTCTTATAACTATAATTATAAAAGCCAAAGTGTGGCCAACTAGTTTAGGCCACTGTAAAATGCTGTCTGATCCTTTATCATCTGGCAGTTGAAGAGCTTGTGCATCAAAGAAGCAATATTTATACTGCTTTGATTTCGCCACAATCTTAGGAAAGGATCAACAACAAGGGATGAAGGATGATCAAAGGGAATTTGCCATCTAGTCAGGAACGAAGTTACGGATTGCTGACAGATCGCAGGCTGTTCAGATAAGAAGGAACGCTTTCTAATTACTATTTTTAAAGGGCGAAAGTGATAACAGCTACTTAAATAGCCGCGTGTCTGGTGGCAACATTTTCATCAGGCTAACGTCTTCATGAGGGATGCATTTATTTATTTATTTATTTATTATTTATTTTTATTCATCTCTGGAGATCTGCCGAGTAACTGACTGAAAGGCTGTGTCCATCTGACGTCGCTTCCTCCAAAGGGGGGGAAAGCCTTTGGCAAAAGAGTGTGTACCCACATACATACACTCGTTTCTTTATATATATATATATATATATATATATATATATATATATATATATATATATATATATATATATATATCTATATATACATAAATATATATATATATATATATGAGATATATATATATATATATCTGTATATATACATAAATATATATATATGAGATATATATATATATATATGTATATATATATATATGTATATATATATATATATATATATATATATATATATATATATATATATATATATATATATATATATATATATATATATATATATATACTGTACATACACACACACACACACACACACGTAAATACACACACGGACATCACAAACAACTAATGGGCAATGAAAATGCGGTTATAGCAGGTTCACGTTCAATATTAAAACACAAAGCAATGGAATCGAGAATTGCGAATTTCAGCGCGTCTACCACAACGGCGCCGGATCCCCGGAAGCTACAGCCATTTACGTGACATAATTCCGCGAAATTAAAATCTTTTCAAGCATGACATAACGGTCAGCCGTTAATTACATAACTATTACGTGACGTAGAAAACACTAATGCACATGCGAGGTATATTAGATACAGGAAATGCTTTGCTTTTACCCCTCCGGGTGTTTTATATATAATTAATATATTTATTATATATTATATATATAATTTATATATATATATGTATGTATATATATATATATATATATATATATATATATATATATATATATATATATATATATATATACATACATGCATACATACATACATATACGCGCGCGCGCGCGCGCTTACGCACACAGATATAAAATGGAATCCAAACAAGTAGGTGGGTTGTTTGGTTGGCTCTTTAAAGAGAACCAAGCGAAACAAAAACAGCTATTATTATTCATCATAGGACGCCTAGGAATGGGAGAGGGAGGGAGAAGGGGGAGAAGAGAGAGAGAGAGAGAGGAAGAGGGAGAGCGAGGGGAGGAGGAGGAGGAGGAGGAGGTGAGGGGAAAAGTAGGTTATATTTAAGGGGGATGCGCGCATGAACGATGAGAGAAGAGGACTTGCTTCGTTCAGAGGGAAACGGCCATTTAGGATAGTTAGCGTCCCTTCGGCCCCTAGATGCAACCCTGTTCATTCCTTTTAGTGTACCTCCGTTCATATTCTCTTTCTTCCACCCTCTCTTAATTGTATCAGTGCGACTGCGAGGTCATCCTCCCGTTACACCTTTCAAACCTTTTGCTCTCAATTTCCCTTTCAGCGCTTGAATGACCTCAGAGGTCCGAGCGCTTGACCTTCGGCCTAAATTTTACATTCCAGTTCCGAGAACAAACGCCGCCGACAGGAAATAGAAATGCTCGCTTGAAAGTCTTGTTCCAAGCGACAGGAGCTTTTTATCAGAATTCCTCCCATTTTTTCACACAAGAGGCGGCGATAGAACAACGGAAATAATGAATGCTAATGGCGTCGCCGAATCTCATTTGAATGAGTAATGCTAAGGCTAGGGTGTTATTTATTTATTTTTACTCGCGCAAGAAAGGTAGTAGCTGTAATGCACGTTTTCTGTCTCTCTCTCTCTCTCTCTCTCTCTCTCTCTCTCTCTCTCTCTCTCTATCGTTGTAATGTACATGCATACTGTCTCTCTCTCTCTCTCTCTCTCTCTCTCTCTGTATCGTTGTAATGTACATGCATTCTCTCTCTCTCTCTCTCTCTCTCTCTCTCTCTCTCTCTCTCTCTCTCTCTCTCTCTCTCTCTCTTCGTATCCTTCCGCAGCTTTTTTTGTCAGAGGACTTTTTTTTTCCATTCAGTCCCACCTAATTTGGAAAGAAAAGAAGGTAAGGAAAATTGCTCTTCTCCTCAACGATAAAGAGAGAGAGAGAGAGAGAGAGAGAGAGAGAGAGAGAGAGAGAGAGAGAGAGAGAGAGAGATTATGATGAAAACTGAAGGCATATGTTTAAGGGTTTGAATATTAATGTATACCCGATATATATATATATATATATATATATATATATATATATATATATAAATATATATATATATATATATATATATATATATATATATATATATATATATATATATATATATATAAAATGTTAAACACCACAGTGAAGGAAAACCGTTGTAGATCCTCACCAGTGTTGGCTTTATCGCTAACTAAGCCTTCTTCAGATGACTGATACAGAGTATCATAAAGCCGAGATGTATGTACAGTATATACACATGATAACTATATATATATTATATATATTATGTATTTATTTATTTATTTATTTATTTATTTATCCTGTGTATACCTACATCTAACATACGTTTCTTCTCCCGAAGAGTTTTGGCAACCAGCGTCAGGTTCGAGTAGAATTCAAATGACATGCACCCTCGCCAGATTGGTTTAGGTAAACAGAATCACGGAGGTATTGAAAAAAAAAAAAAACAAAGAAAATAAAGGTGAGGGGAAAGGGGGAATTGAAGTGGTGAAGACCTTGTCTGAATGCTAAAAACTTTCTTATCTTCCCTTTCTCTTTGGGGAAAGTAGAGGAAAAAGGTATGGGAAGAACGAAGTTCTTATCTGTTATGGGTTGTGGGGTGGGTGTCGGGGGGCGAGTGTCATCATCTCTCTTAGGAATGTACCATGTCATTTTAATGGTCGTTATATCGATTAATGATATTTCTTCTTTTTTTTTTTAGTTTTCTGAAAAGAAAACTATCTTGCCGGCTTTGTTTGCCCTCAGGTCTTAAAAACCACTGAGGCTGGAGGGCTGCAAATTGGTACGTTGATCATCCACTCTCCAATCATCAAACATACCAAATTGCAGCCCTCTAGCCGCATTGGTTTTTATTTTCTTTAAGGTTAAAGTTAGCCACAATCGTGCTTCCAGCAACGATATAGGATAGGCCACCACCGGTCCGTGGTTAAAGTTTCATGGACCGCGGCTCATACAGCATTATACCGAGACCACCGAAAGATAGATCTATTTCAGTGGCGTTGACCATACGATGTACAGAAAACTCGATTGCGCCGAAGAAACTTCGGCTCATTTTTCACTTGTTTTTATCAGATTTTGGATAAATGTAAGGAATCAGTTGGACGTTGCTAAGTCAGTTATATTAAGAATCGGTTTTTATCTTGACTTTTGTAGGCTGTAAATAGATTAACATGGAATTTTTACTTAGATATATAGAACGGAGAATTATTTTT
>JANJGK010000038.1:19049921-19054921 GCA_039081455.1 Macrobrachium rosenbergii | reverse complement strand
CTTCTTCTTCTTCTTCTTATTATTATTATTATTATTATTATTATTATTATTTATTATTATTATTATTATTATTATTATTATTATTATTATTATTCAGAGGGTGAATCCTATTCATACGGAACAAGCCCACCACAGGGACCGCTGACTCTAAATTCAAGCTTCCAGAGAACATTATGGTGTTCATTTGAAAGAAGTAACAGAAGGTAATAGGAAATACAGAAAGAAGAGATCAGTAATTAGAAAAGAAAAAATTCCATAGTGAAAGAATTTGTTATCTAGATTTGAAGAACGTTTTACCAAAGCTGTTACGTTTATTATTAACTTTGTTACGCTTCATAACACCTGTGGTGTTTGTTACGGCATTATGTCAACTCGAACAGTCTGTCTTAGAGGTAAAGTAAAAAAAATTAGATTAAAAAAACGATAAAGAAAAAATTTTACATTTTAAATGTAAAATAAAAAAAAAATAGTAGAAAGAAAATATAAAAAAATTGGAAAAAGTATTTTAAAAGGACTTGGAAAGTTAAAATAAGAAAATTAGTAGAAAGAAAATATAAAAAAAAATGGGAAAAATAAAAGAGACTTGAAAAATTAAAATAAAAAAATTAGTAGAAAGAAAAGATTTAAAAAAATGGAAAAAACAAAAGGGACTTGAAAAATTAAAATAAAAAAAATTAGTAAAAAGAAAAGATTTTGAAAAAATTAAAAAATAAAAGGGACTTGAAAAGGTAAAATAAAAAAAATAGTTAAAAAAAAAGATTTTGAAAAAAATAAAAAATAAAAGGGACTTGAAAAGGTAAAATAAAAAAAACTCGTAAAAAGAAAAGGTATAAAAAAATATAAGGAAAAAATAAAAGACTAGAAAAAGTGATAAAAAAACTTTGCCTTTTTTTCACGCCTTCATAAAAAACTTGAAGTTTTTATATAAAAAGTCAGTGGAAACGACTTTATTCCCAGTAGAGCTCATTAATATCTTAGGATTCCCGTAGAGGGGGCGGGGGTAGTGCCATCAGTGCACCTCACGCAGTGCACTGTAGGCATTACTTAAGGTTATTTGTTCTTTGCAGTGGCCCTTTCATTCCTTTTACTGTACCTCCGTTCATATTCTCTTACTTCCATCTTACTGTCTATCTTCTAATAACAATTGCTTCATGGTTCAACTGCGAGGTTTTCCTCCTGTTACACCTTTCAAACCTTTTTGCTGTCAATTTCCCTTTCAGCGCGGAATGACCTCATAGGTCTCAACGCTTGGCCTTCGCTTAATTTTTATATTCCAGTATCTTTGAATGTTCCTGATTGTTGAATTTTGCTGATTGTTGAATTTTCCTGATTGTTGATGTTTGCGGTATAAAATAATTACATTAGTAGCACGTTTTTCCTCTTATTGTGAAAAAAAAACATAAAAACAAAAGCTGAAAGTCTTCTTCCGGGTAATGAAATGTCTGAAGACGAAAAGAAAAATACAGTAAAAATATTGTGCTTTCCTTGAAGTGGAAAGAAACACCATGGAAAGAAAGGGGTCTTGCCTTTTCTGGCCGAGCTAAGCGTTAATTAAATTCTTTTTCGTGAAACAGTCTCTCTCTCTCTTTCTACCTTTTGAAAACGCCCACATTGTATAGTTGGTGTTTTGGTAAGAGAACGAAGTTCTTATAAATCCGCTTGTTTTCCAGATCTGGGTTACGTTATTATTATTATTATTATTATTATTATTATTATTATTATTATTATTATTGACAACCTAGCGGCCTGAAAACTCGAGAGGATTAATAAGAGATTAGGTACCAGCCCTCTGGCTGGGGTGTGAAACAGTGGGCTTAGCAACACACTGGTCAAGTGTCTTTTAGGCAACGGGACCTGTCCCCCACTGGCTGTCGGCCTAAGAAACTGGAGTTCAGCGCCGGCCCCATGAGCCTTGCGAGGCCTAGGAGGACTTTAACCTTTTCAATTCGGTTACAGTTTAGCCAGTGTAACAAAATTTGTGCCAAGAAAGAAATTTTATAGTTTTTCTCTGACAAAAGCGTAGGACAGCACATCAGTAATATGAGTCTTACGTAGTTCAGGTCACTTCGTTTCCCGTGTGTAAGTCTGAATCGCTTGCTGTTTCCACAAGAACGATCAGGAACGAAATAAGGCAAACTCTCGGCGCTGTTAATTTATTCCTTGAGATTCGATGGTCCCATTAGATATAAATTAACTAACACAAGCTTAGGCATATTCCACCTCCCTTCCCCTGTTGGCCGGGGCGGGGGGGGGGGGGGCAGGTATTGCCATCAGTACACCACGATTCTTTACAGCGTCCCTTCGACCCCTAGTTGTAAAACCGCTTTCGTTCCATTTACTCTACCTCTGTTGATATTCTCTTTCTTCCATCTCCTAACAATTGTTTCATCATGGAACTGCGAGGCTTTCCTCCTGTTACACCTTCCAAACCTACTTTACTCTCAGTTTCTCATTCAGAGTTGAATGACCCCGTAGGTCCCAACGCTTGGCCTTTGGTCTAATTTTTATATTTCAGTTCCAGCCACCCCCTTTTCACCAATTTTACTTTGAATAAACACCCAGGTTGGAATTCGAAATTTTGTAGAAAATAAAAATAAATTATGAAGAATATTAGGAAATCTTTGCAATCCCTTGTAAGCTGTTTTACAATGCAGTGCTTTTAGTTCTTGAAAACGCCTGTGACTCCATCAACAGATCAGCCCCCTCTCTCCCTGCTGGTCTCACACCATACCCTACCCAGAATCTGAATAATTCTCACCACTGACAAGCGAGCTGGCCAAAACAACCGTATCTTAAATACAAAACCTTTTATTTGTTTTTCTGACGCAATATGAGACCGCTAAACCTACCCAGAATAGTTGGCAAGTGGACGAACGTCGCCACTGGTGTACCCAAACGCGGAGGAGGTTTTGTCAGATAAATATCTGAGGACCTATCAAATTGCCAACGTTGGTCCGCAATCGCCAAAGACTCGAGCTTGCGTATGGCTGATGACAGTACTGTGAGCCTCAAGAACTAAGTCGTGACGGTACTTTCATGGATTGCTATCAACCTCAAGAACTAAGTCGTGAATGACAAGCAAGCAAGCATTGACTCCGAAAAAAGCAATACTGAGTGTAATATCGTAATGGGGTATTCGTCATTCAAGAAGTAAGATAGAGTAATCAGATTATCAATGGTAAATGTGATTATTCCATTAGGGTCTATGTCATGCGTTATGAAAATTGAATAAAGGTAATAATATAAATATTATGTCCAGCCATTGTCAAATAGATACAACTTTTTTTTTTAGTTTTCTGTAAAAGAAAACTATTGTGCCGGCTTTGTTCTGTCCGTCCGCACTTTATCCTGTCCGCACTCTTTTCTGTCCGCCCTCAGATCTTAAAAACTGATGAGGCTAGAGGGCTGCAAATTGGTATGTTGATCATCCACCTTCCAGTCATCAAACATACCAAATTGCAGCCCTCTAGCCTCCTCGGTAGTTTTAATTTTATTTAGGGTTAAAGTTAGCCAAATGGTGCTTTTGGCAACGATTTAGGAAAGGCCACCACCAGGCCATAGTTAAAGTTTCATGAGCCGCGGTTCATACAGCATTATACCTAGACCACCGAAAGATAGATCGATTTACGGTGGCCTTGATTATACGCTGTAGCGGCTGTACATAAAACTCGATTGCGCCGGAGAAACTTCGGCGCATGTTTTACTTATTTTTATACTTTAGTTAAATTACGCAAAGTAAAAGGAACAAAAATATGCACATACTTCTCTTTAAAAATAGAGAGAGAGAGAGAGAGAGAGAGAGAGAGAGAGAGAGAGAGAGAGAGAGAGAGAGAGAGAGAGAGAGACTATTAATGATCTCAGGGTTCCATTCTACGCGTACAAAATGTATTGCTTTTCATTTCCACATAATTTAGTGAAATAATCAACTTCAGTAACCTTTCATTTGGATAATGACTATAATGAGAATAATATTCTGAGGTGCTTTATTTATTTACAATGATTGATACTTTCAGAAAGGTCTAGGATATTTACACAGAAAGCTTTGTGAAATCGATTTTATGGGAAAAAATTAACAGAAATTATGGAAGATTTTATTAGTTCATCAAACTGATAACCTAATCTCGGCGCGAAGTGAGTACTCTTTTTTTTTTTTTTTTCACGTGAAAAAGTTTATAGTAAATGTGAACATTTGTCACATTCACAACATTAACATTCCCACGAAAAAGATGGCCATCCCTTGTCCCCTGTTTTCAGTTTTTGATTTACCTTTCATTATTTTTTTTTTATTTACCTTTCATTATCTTTTTCATTTACATTTCATTGTCTTTATAATTTACCTTTCATTATCTTTTTAATTTACCTATCATTATCTAGTTTACCCATCATTCTCTTTTTGATTTAAATCCCATTATCTTTGTAATTTACGTTTCATTATCTTTTTAATTTACCTTTCATTATATTTTAATTTACCTTTCATTCTCGTTTGAATTTACCTCTCACTATCTTTTCCGCAGTGCCAGCGGCAGGACCATTCTCTCTGACTCGGAAGCCCCCGAGGTGTTCAAGGTAAAGTGGTATTTGTGGTTTTTGATTGTAACTTAAGGCACTGATAAAGATTAATATTCCTTAAGGCACTGACAAACATATTAATGTTCCTTGAGTCACTGGTAAACATATTAATGTTCCTTGAGGCACTGGTAAACATATTAATGTTTCTTAAGGCACTGATTTTTTTTCATTGTGAATAAACAGTTTTTATAGTGAATAATCAGATTTTTTTATTATGAATAAACAGATTTTTTAAATTTTGAATAAACAGATTTTTTTATTATGAATAAAGCGATTTTTTATTTTGAATGTACAGATTTTTATTATTAATAATAAACAGATTTTTTTATTTTGAATAAACCAATTTTTTTATTTTTAATAAAATTTTTTATTATGAACAAATAAATTTTTTATTTTGAATAAATAGATTTTTTTCGTTATGAATAAACAAT
>JANJGK010000038.1:19043033-19049821 GCA_039081455.1 Macrobrachium rosenbergii | reverse complement strand
TATTTCTGCAGCAAACAGAATCACGTTACACCTACGCAGTCCTTGACTTCTTTGATGGTTCGAATCACCTACATCCCGTAGGGGGTTAGTGCTGTCAGTGCACTTCACAGGGTGTACTGTAGGCATTATTGAAGGTTCTTTGCAGCGTCCCTTCCTTAGGCCCCCTAGCTGCAACCCCGTTCGTTCCCTTTACTGTACCCCCATTCATATCTTTCTTCCATCTTGCAAATTGCAACTGCAAAAGGTTTTCTTCCTGTTACACCTTTCAAACCTACCTGCTCTCAATTTCCCTTTCCAGCGATGAATGACCTCATAGGTCCCAGTGCTTGGCCTCTGGCCTAAATTCTATATTCCATTCCATTCCGAATCACCTACCTGCCTTTCCAGAATGACTGTCGAAGCAAAGCAGTTTGTCAAGGAATGAAAATGGCTTTTCTAGAATTGCGATAAGTATGAAGTATAGAGCAATAAGGAAATGAATTAAACGTCAGATTTGATATTCCCAAAGGAGATATTATTATTATTATTATTAAGAAGAAGAAGATGAACCCGTATTCATATAGAACAAGCTCACAGGGGCCATTGATTTGAAATTCAGGCTTCCAAAGAATATGATGGTGTCCATTTGAAAGAAGTTACAGAAGATGACAGAAAAGAAGTTCCAGAAGATGACAGAAAAGAAGTTACAGAAGATGACAGAAAAGAATTTATAGAAGATAATAGGAAAGAATCATCAAAGCGAATAACTATAATCCTTTATCAAAACTGTCGGGAAAGTTGACGTGCTTGCGTGTCGGTGGTAAAAAGAGGAATCACTATCTAGCTGCAGTGAATGACGTAACGTTCCGATATTTTAGAAAGAAATCCACAACAAACGGAGGAAGTAGCGCCGTCGGTGCACCTCACGCGGTGCATTGTAGGCAATATTTAAGTTTCCCTGCAAGCGTCCCTTATGCCCCTAGCTGCAACCAATTTCACATTGCCCTCTTTTTCCATTTTACTTTCCTAAACCCTCTCCTGGCAATTGATTCATATTGCAACTGAGAGAGTTTCCTCCTGTTACACCTTTCAAACCTTTTACTACCAATTTCCATTTCAGCGTTGAATACCCTCATAGCTCCCAGTGCATGGCTCTTGGCCTAAATTACATATTTCATCCCGTTCCAACGAAGAAGTGAGGCGTTTTAATAGGCCAGACCTCTTCCTAAATTGCCTGTCACAGACGTAAAATACAATTTTTATTTTATTTTATATTCCATGCCCGGGTACTTCCAGAGAAGTGCCAAGTGATCTCACAAATTCGTGGAAAGCGAGGCGTCTCGGATTTTGTGAAGAGAAAGGTTTATGTCTTGTTCTACAGAAGAAATAAAAGTTCTATTTGAGACAGCAGGTAGCTAATGGTTGGCTATATACTTTATCCTGTTTATGAAGCCAAAATGTCTTTAGATTATATGAAACGTAGGCTTATGGAAAGGATTGTTTTCTCTAATAAGTTATTTAGCCGAAAGAAATTAGCCTTTCTATGTTACTGAAATTTGGGTGCTATGCGATTCAGATATATAACACTGTTTTTTTGTTTTTAGTTTTCTGTAAAAGAAAACTGCTGTGCCGGCTTTGTCTGTCCGTCCGCGCTGTATTCTGCCCGCATTTTTTTCTTCTGTCCCCACTTTTTCTGTCCGCCCTCAGATGTTAAAAACTACTAAGGCTAGAAGGCTGCAAATTAGTATGTTGATCATCCACCCTTCTATCATCAATCATACCAAATTGCAAGCCCTCTAGCCCCAGTAGCTTTTATTTTATTTAAGGTTTAAAATAAACCATAATCGTGCTTCTGGCAACTTATATAAGATAGGCCACCACCGGGGCCGTGGCTAAAGTTTGATGGGGCCGCGGCTCATGTAGCATTATACCGAGACCACCGAAAGATAGATCTGCTTTCGTTGGCCTTGATTATAGGCTGTAGCGGCTGTACAGAAAACTCGATTGCGCAGAAGAAACTTCGGCGCATTTTTTACTTCTTTCAATCAGTCTCAGATTTTGGAACAGTTTATAAAATATTATAGTGACGGGATAATCATAGTGTACGTGAGTTTTCATCTTTTTTTTTTTTTATGAAAATTTTCACTTAAAATGGACGATATCAGCGCAGCCGCAATGCTTAGTAGAATTTTGCATTCTGTTTCTCTAAAATGAGATCGGTAATTTCTTCCTACTTCATTTTTTTTTTTTTTGGACCGCCTTTTCTCTGTTGCAAAAAAGTGAGGTCACAAAAATCTGTACTTGTAAGTATGTTACTCCCAGATCGTTGGCCATAGAGGGAAATTATAGGTTTGAAAATATAGGTATATTTATTTGTTTATTTGTTTAAATATTTATTTATTTACATTGCTTGCTCCTATCGTACAAATTATGCTATATTACATTTTACAATTGACTCTTCATTCTGAAGATCCTGGTTTGAATCTTCGCAACAGTATTACGGCCTCGATGACCTAATTTATAGAAATGAAAACTGTGAGAGAGAGAGAGAGAGAGAGAGAGAGAGAGAGAGAGAGAGAGAGAGAGAGAGAGAGAGAGAGAGAGAGAGAGAGAGAGAGAGAGAGAGATAAAAGGCTATTAGAAAACGACTTAGCGTATTGCTTAAAGTGGAACGTGAACTGAATGGGTTTAAATCCGATGGCCGTTTGTTCTCTCTCTCTCTCTACAAATTCCTTCACAAACCCTCCGTCCGGAGGCTCTCTTCCTCCCTCCTCCTCCTCCTCCTCCTCCTCTTCTTCTTCTTCTTCTTCTTCTTCTTCTTCTTCTTCTTCTTCTTCTTCCAAACTCAATTGGATTCAACTGCTACTATCATCAGTTTCCTCCGTTCCTATTGGCGATGACAGTTCTTCTGATGAAGAAGTTATTGATCACGTTTCGAGAGAGAGAGAGAGAGAGAGAGTTGAAGGAACCTTTTGAAGGAACAGAACAGTGTGCCCGCTTTCTTTGATGTTTATTATGGACGGAAATACGTTTGTTTTGCTTCTTCTTCACTTTTTTAAACCCAAATTAAAACGCGTATATTATCCTGTGCAAAGTGTTGGTGTGTTTTCCCCTCCAAGTCTCTTGTTTATTCGTCCCTTTTTTTGTTTTTCACTTTTATTTTTTTTTTTTCTCTCTCTCTCTCCTTTTATTTTGATGTTGGTTTCCATAGCAGGAGAGGTGATGTCTATGTGAGATTTGTGTCGGTTACTTTTAAATCTGTTATTACATCTATATACATTTGTAATGGATAGTTATGTATATATATATACACACATATATTATGTATGTATAAATATATGTATATATTTAAATATACATATATTATATACATGTATATATATATATATATATATATATATATATATATATATATATATATATATATATATATATATAAAGTACATAATGAACTCGGGGAAGACATACACACAAATACGAACTCAAAATACAGTATTAATCCACATATACATATACATACAGTGCATTTATTTGTGTGCGTATGTTTATACGCGTGAACCCATGTGTCCTGTGCCTTTATTTATACATATTAGTACAATTACCTTTGATAATGTTTATTTGTTCTCCTTTCCCCGGGCGCGCCCTTTTGTCGATTGCTGTTGTGAGTCATTGTGCTGTCATTTCCCAAATTATATTCACGCTGAGAGTGATTTGCAATTAGCCGATGTCTGTATATTAATTAGAGGCTTTTGTGGGGGAAACTGAGACAGAGTCCAAAATTGAAGGACGACCGAAAGTTGGATCCGCTGTGGAAGTTTTGGTCACCAATGTAAGTTTCCCGTAGGGGGTTGGTGGCTGGTAGGCATTGAACCTAAGGTTCTTTGCAGCGTCCCTCTTCGGCCCCTAGCTGCAACCCCTTTCATTCCTTTTACTTATGCCTCCTCATATTCTCTTTCTTCCACCTTACTTTCCATCCTCTCCTACCAATTGATTCATAGTGCAACTGCTTTGAGGTTTTCCTCCTGTTACGCCTTTCAAACCTTTTTATTCTCAGTTTCCCTTTCAGCGCTGAATGACCTCGTAGGTCCCAGCGTAGCTTGACCTTTGGCCTCAATATAAATTGTTCTGTTGAGGTTCTCTGCTGTGCAAATCTGTGTACAGCACCTCGGTTTCTGTGGCACGGAAGGGCTGTGGCACTTTGTCCAATGTAAATGGGTTTGAGGCATTTGCAATTCCCTGATGAACATCTACATCTATATACGAATTTTTATCACATCACCGTGACATTCTATATACAAACATTAAGCTGCAAATGTTGTTTAATATCCAATTCACGCTACTTCGGGAATATCACCGATGGGGAATTATAAGTGATAAATGGATTGGATTGGTGCCTAAGTGACTCGAACCCCCGACAGTACTCGCCAACGACTGCCAGTCGACGCCTGTACATTGTTGATCATCTGTCCCTTATCTGTTGAGAATAACACAAATCTTCTCAGGTTAGGGCCGCGGAAGATTCTAAGGGGCACAATTTTTAGGGGTCTCAAGGACAACCTTTCTTTCAGATCATTTGAGTATTTCTGATTTTTTGAAATTCACACAAATAACATTGATGTAATTCTTACCATTTATCACGTGGCTGGCCGCTGAGAGAAGTGCCATTCATTTGTAGTTTAAAAATTCCTTCAGCAAGTACTGGTTTACTGCTACTATTTTAGAAAATTTAAGGTCAGTATATGGAAATAAGGACATCAGTAGTTCTTTCTCGATCTGTTAACTTTCTTGTATCTTGCTTATTCATCATATTAACCGTTATTATATACAGTTCCTCCTCTCTCTCCCTCCCTCTCGAACGATCTGTGCTGTGTCTGTTAAGAGGTGTCTGGTAATAATAGCCCTTTCTCGTGTTTCTAAATATGGGAAGGCGCATTGATCCGTTCTTCCGAGAAGCATGATCATGAAGATTAAGGCGACATCTCCGTGTTTGGTCAGAGATGAAAGCTTCAGTGGATTGCAAAATAAATGCGTTAATAATGTTCCCGTTTTCTGTTCGTTCTCGTTTTCTGTTGGCACTCATTTTTTGCATGCGATCATTTTTTCAGTCCCACGAGGGTGACACACACATTTGATACTTATTGAGTGGTCAGAATATGCAAACAAACTAGCATTACTTTCCGTTTATTACTCCAACGTATTATTCTTTTATTCCTTTTACTGTACCTCCACTCCTATTATCTTTTGTCCATCTTGCTATCCACCCTCTCCTAAGAATTATTTCGTGGTGCAACTGCGAGGTTTTCCTCCCAATACACCTTTCAAACCTAATTTACGTTCAATTTCCCTTTCGGCGCTGAATGACCTCATAGGTTCCAGTGCTTGGCCTCTGGCCTAAAGTCTATGATCCAGTTCAATCCAGCTTTCATACTACTCAGTTTGCCAGGAGTCTTATCTCGGCTACAACTAAAATGTGGAATAGTTTGCCAGTAACAGTTGTGGAATCTTCTTCAGCTCTCCAAATATTTAACCTAGGAGCGAATTCGTTCCTGCTCTCTTCTGCTTCTGCCGATTTCTCCTGAATTTCGGGAGTATGAGTTTTATTTTCTATTTCCTCATACTCGATTATTTATCACCTTTTCATTTAACTTAATTATTTATCACCTTTTCATATAACTTTTTCCCTCTCTGCAGGTTGATTTCCATTTGGAACCCTTATGGGTTTGTAGTCTGTGAACTCTGTCCATAAGGGGTTTCAGCTGAAAATTTAAATAAGAAAGAAAGAAAGAAAGAAAGATAAAGACAACTAGACAGTCAAGATAGAATAGTTTTGGGGTCATATGCCAAGCCACAAAAATGCCATAGTCTGTTGACTTGGTCCATAAGGGTTTTCACTGAATTATTATTATTATTATTATTATTATTATTATTATTATTATTATTATTATTAGGAAGATGAACCCTATTCATATGGAACAAGCCCAGAAAAGGGGCCACTGACTCGAAATTCAAGCTCCCAAAGAATATGGTGCTCATTAGGAAGTAAGAGAAGGTAAAGGGAAATACAGAAAGAAGAAATCTCACTTATTAAAAAGAAAAAAATAAATTAATAGATTAATGAATAGATAAAAAAATGTATTAAAATGCAAGGAGAATAGCGTTAGGGTAGTAATACATTGCACACGATTGAAGATTTGAAAAAGAACTTTTAAAGTTCCAATTGCATAATTGAAGATTTCAAAGTAAAAAGAAAGAAAGATTAAGAAAACCAGACGGTCAAGATAGAATCGTTTTGGGGGCATATGCCAAGTCACAAAAACACTGTAGTCTGTTGACTCAGTCCACAAGGTTTTTCAGCTGAAGATTTCAAAAGAAGGAGAAAGAAAGATTAAGAAAACTAGCCAGTGAAGACGGAATAGTTTTGGGGGTCATATGCCAAGGCACAAAAATGCAGACGTGAAAGGGAGGAGATGAGAAGCAGCTGCCGGGGCATCAGAGGGTACGGACTGCAGACGCAGCACCTGAAATAACTCTTTTATAGGCTGACCCCATAACGTCTCCTCGTCTTGCCCGGATGGATTGCTGCTGTCTTGACAGTTTACCAGAGAAGAAGAAGAAGCGCAGTTTAGTTTTCTCTTCCTTATTTCGCTTTTTAGTTTCCTGTAAAAGGAAACTATTGTGCCGGCTTTGTCTGTCCGTCCGCACTTTATTCTGTCCGCACTTTGTTCGCCCGCACTTTTTTCTGTCCTCACTTCCTTTTCTGTCCGCCCTCAGACCTTAAAAACTACTGAGGCTAGAGGGCTGCAAATTGG
>JANJGK010000038.1:18990533-19038033 GCA_039081455.1 Macrobrachium rosenbergii | reverse complement strand
CTGGTTTTTAGTCATATGGTCTAAAATTCTACAAACGGTAACACTTGAGTTCCTTGCATAGGAATACATCGTGTTGTTTAAATGCTATTTGCAAGGTTGCCAGGTCGACGTTTTTAAAGCCAAAAACCTCAAATCAGCCACTTTAGTAAAGCTGACATTTTTCCACCCTTTGCTTGATATAACGTCAGCCTTATTTATATTTATATAGCCTTAATCGACAGGACAAAATAGCGCTTTGTTCCTCACAAAAGAAGCTGGCAGAAATTCACTTGGAACAATTACAAAAAAGAAAAAAAAAAAAAAGTTTGCCCCTGGGCATAAATTTTCGACCTTTCCTACCCCGGATTGGTAATGCTGTCTTTTAATGGCCGAGATCGAAAGAAACAGCTTAATAACTCTTTTAAAATGTCGTGGCTAAGCATATTATGACTTGTGCGGCAGCCGGTCAGTGGGATAGTGTCTGTAGAAGGACAAATGTCTGCTTTTTTTCTTGTGTCTTTCTTGTGTTTTTTAATAGTTAAAATAACTCTGAATTGCGGTTGTAGCGTATCTATTAAATATATTTAGTATATTTGCTAGTGTTACAGTATCGGAATAAGTGTTATTTTTTGGAGCTTTTTTTTTCTGGCTTCACGAAGCAACTTGAAAAGGTAAGTGCCGTTATAGTCTTTTTCGAATTTCAGTTATTGTTGAATATTTATCTGCACATGTGTTAAGCCACATCGGCTTGCAGG
Organism: Macrobrachium rosenbergii; assembly: GCA_039081455.1. Taxonomy (NCBI): domain Eukaryota; kingdom Metazoa; phylum Arthropoda; class Malacostraca; order Decapoda; family Palaemonidae; genus Macrobrachium; species Macrobrachium rosenbergii. Next base: position 19,037,299 of record JANJGK010000038.1, on the reverse strand, counting down.
CTGTTGAGTAGGGATGATAGACCTATCCCCTGGGGTTTTGGTGTGATAGACCTATCCCAAAGTAATTCTTGGGTTTTGAAATGATAGGCCTATCCCAAAGCTTGTGGGTTTTGGTGTGATAGACCTATCCCAAAGTAATTCTTGGGTTGTGAAATGATAGGCCTAACCCAAAGTAATTGGTGGGTTTTGATATGATAGGCCTATCCCAAAGGAATTTGTGGGTTTTGAATTGATAGACCTATCCCACCGTTTGTGGGTTTTGGTGTGATAAACCTATCCCAAAGTAATTCGTGGGTTTTGAAATGATAGGCCTAGCCCAACGTTTGTGGGTTTTGGTGTGATAGACCTATCCCAAAGTAATTCGTGGGTTTTGAAATGATAGGCCCATCCCAAAGTAATTCGTGGGTTTTGAAAGACAGGCCTATCCCAAAGTTTGTGGGTTTTGATATGATAGACCTATCCCAACGTTTGTGGGTTTTGGTGTGATAGACCTATCCCAAAGTAATTCGTGGGTTTTGAAATGAAAGGCCTATCCCAAAGTAATTGGTGGGTTTTGAAATGAAAGGCCTATCCCAAAGTAATTGGTGGGTTTTGAAATGAAAGGCCTGTCCCAAAGTAATTGGTGGGTTTTGAAATGAAAGGCCTGTCCCAAAGTAATTGGTGGGTTTTGAAATGAAAGGCCTATCCCAAAGTAATTGGTGGGTTTTGAAATGAAAGGCCTGTCCCAAAGTAATTGGTGGGTTTTGAAATGAAAGGCCTATCCGAAAGTAGTTTGTGGGTTTTGAAATTATAGACCTATCCCAAAGTAATTCATGAGTTGTAATATGATAGACTTATCCCAACGTAATTCATGAGTGATATGATAGGCCTATTCCAGAGTAACTCATGGGATTTGATATGATAGGCTTACCCCAAAGTAATTTATGGATTTTGATATGATAGACCTATCCCATAGTAATTCGTGGATTTTGCCATGATAGACCGATCCCAAAGTAATTCATGGGGCTTTGATTACTGGTGTACACCAGTAAAAAGCGTAAATATTAGGTTATGTTTATAGAGTATTTGGGCAAGGTAAATGTACCTGTAAAGGATAACAGCCAGACGAAGGTAATGTTTATTAATATAATTTTATGTCCAAGCAATATAAGCAAGGTTGTACAGGTATATAATGTAGTAAAGGTGAGATAATTTGATAAATTCACCGAGATAACGAGACGGTAAATTCTTATGTACTGCATTATAAACATCCTTTTGTATATTTTTAAGCCAAAAAATCGTATTAACCAACATTATCAGCATGTCTCCTGTACATATATAATTTTGGCAATTTTAGGAATAGGCCTAAATTTATGATCAAGTAATTTCTCGCGAGAGACACAAACCATATGTTTTAACGATTGCTGACCGTAGGCTATGTTTTTGCGTTTATTTTTTTTTACTGATATCTTCAAGATACATGGTCTATGTATTTAGTCATTAATAATCTGAACCAATTTATGGTGAAGGTCACTCATAAACCAGCAAAAACTATATATAGCTTTCTTGATAGTTTGTGATTTTGATAAATTTAACCTAAATATCGTATAGAAATCCTTGGATAACCCACTGAACTGACCCCTAGGCCTAATTACTGGGGGACTACCGTGGGGAAACCTGTTTTTTTTTTCAGTGGTGAAACAGGAAAACTAATGAAATTCTGGGATACATACTAGACTAACATAGATTGGAGAGATCCTGCTAAGGATACAATACACAGATGCATCCTAACCTTCCCCTTAACCTAACCTAACCTAACCTGGCCCAGAGCTTGTTTTAAATTATAAAATGGAATACTGGGATCCATCTTACCTTGACCTAACATAGGAAGGTGGATCCTACGAGGCCTGTGGACAGGAAGCCGTTGCCAAATCCTCTGACCTCCATTTAACCTACCTGAACTATTTTTGCATAATTTAATTTGTTGATAATGATCTTGTTCATGTGGTCTAAGTGTGTTATTTTGAAATGAGGAGAGGAGGCTAACTCCTTGTTACTACCACCTGGTTTTCACAAAGAGGAATTAGTCATGGATTTGCATTTTAATGTTATTTGCAAACTTACTGATGGATTTGTTTAGTCTTTTGCAATACAAGGTCAGTTTTTTTAGCCCTATTAAAGTGACCCGTCATGTTTGAAAGGGATTGCATTATTGAATTAATGGAGTAAAACTTAGAATAAGCTGTAATTTTTTAGGAAGCCTTTGTTATCCATCAAAATATCTTACAACTTTTGAAGGTTTCCCTGTTTGCAACTGAAACTTCAGTAATACTTTTGTCAAGATTTTTCCATACTTAAAACTTCCATGCTAATTCATTTTTTTTGTTTTTGTTTGAATGTAACTGAAGTTTGGCAAAGTAGACATTTTGTTGATTAGGTTAGGTTAAGGGGCAGGTATTTTGCAGGAAAATGACTGTTGGGCCTCTCATTAGAAATGTCTAGTCAAACTTTCTGCATTTATTGTTGAGGTGACCATTACTGTAAGTGAAAAACCTCTTTTAGTTTCCCAACCCCCATTTTTCATGATATATTTAAAAATAAATTGGGATAATGGCATTTAAAATAGACTCAACCTCACCTAACCTAATTTAGGGCATTAAAGCCTACCTGCTTCCCCTTAACCTTACCTAAAAAGTGGACCAACCTCCACATCCTCTAATTGGCTAGATACCTCCCACCTCTTGAGCATTTGCCTAAGAGGCCTCCAGTGAACTCTGTACTCTCAAGGTTTTATTTAACATCACCAAGAGTCACATAAAAACTAAGTTGGGCAAGTGTAATTTAGCGGGAAACACCATATTAGCCATTGTTGTGTTGTTAATACTTACACTCCTCTTGATAAGTGAGACCTTTCCGTTTACCTTTTGCATTTTGGATATCTGTGCACCAGTTTGTATAATCCATGAGACGTTTATCACGAGAAAAGTAAGATTTAAAGTTCTCGTACATAGCAGACAGCTATTACTGAAGTTATAAGGTAATGATGCAAAATGTATAGGCAGAGGAGCTTTTGCAAATACAATGTGAGAAGGAGTGGGTAGGAAAGGGCCATGACCACTCAGGAGTGGGTAGGAAAGGGCCATGACCACTCAGGTTTTTATTGTGTTTTTTTTTGTTGGTGGGTATGGTCATTTTATTTTTTGAGGTGTGCAATCTTTGGTTTGGTATACTAGGAGTGTGGGAGAGTTCAATATGGGAATGGTGGTAGTGCATTGAATATTTAGCTTTTATATATTTATAAATTTATTTTGGTAGTGGTTGTTGAGGAGAATCTGCTTCTAGTTTCTTTATATAGCGGAGCTGTTTTAGATAAGGTAGCCTAGCCAGGGATAGGCCTACTCAAAGGAAGCTAGAATCTACTTGCCCTGAATAACGGTATAGTGTGGGGACGTTTATCATGACCCTTTGTAGCCAAGAACGTGGCATTGGACAAGAATTCTTGACTTCCTTGTGCATTTTCATTAAATGAAAAGTCATTAGGGAATATTTTTTGGGTGTAGACTTCGATGGCAACAAATGGGTTCAGTTAGAATAACCAGAGAAGTGACTGCAGTGAGGTTTGTCTTGTAGGCCTATGCATATTTCAGAGATCTCTAAATATATTTTTAATTTTGAAGTAGATATTGAAAGTATTTTATGCTCTTATCCAAGTCAGTGAATGTTTAATACCCCATGATATTTTACATCCCACGGGCATGACGTGTCTCAGGTTAATATCGAGAAACACTAGAAAACATTAAAAATGGGGTTGGATGCCGAGTGGGGGTCCACGATTTACTTGGGGACGCCCAGGGAGGAGCAAAGCCTCCTTGGCCAGGTTAGGGCACGGCGCCCAAGGCTAGGTTAGGTAAAGGTAAGTCTGAATAAGTTATATGCCCTCCGAAATGCCCACTAAAAAAATTTTTACTAGGTCCACAGTAGCCCCATCCCCCTACACTGCATTAAAATGCTCAAGTGTACGGTTTGGAAGGTGATAGGGGAGTCTAGTATAGTATATGCTAAATTAACGTTTTCTATTAAGGGAAGTCGGTAGCGTACGTTTTCTATTATGATTTAGAAGGGTAACTATACTTTTCGTTCAGTTCACTAGGGGACTCCAAGCAAGGCTACGGAACAAATTGTAATTAGCAAAGGTTGTCCTGGGATCTTACTTTCGCCATAATGTTTTCATTCTGATTACAGTGAAGTTTGATACTATTTATAATGGTCTGATTTGCTTTTAACTCTCTTATTAAATAATGATTCGAGATTCCCTGTAATACGTTTTATGGGCACATTACTGCTTCCTCAGCAATCCTCTCCTTGTAGCTTATGCGCTTAATATCCCTTCATGAACAAATTATAAGCGGCAGGTACTTGCCTTTCCATCTTGTATGAGAAACTCCGGTCTCTCTCTCTCTCTCTCTCTCTCTCTCTCTCTCTCTCTCTCTCTCTCTCTCTCTCTCTCTCTCTCTCTCTCTCTCTCTCTCTCTCTCACACACACACACACATGTATGTGTGTGTGGTCGTATATATGAACATGTATGCAAAATAAGAAATAAACATCGCGTGATTTGCTATTTCAAGATTATTACAGTTAGCCGTTGCATTGTAATATTCGTTTATTTCACCCAATGAATTTAATATGGATCGCCGATATATTAGTCCTAGATAGGCTCACACATTTATTTTTTAAATGCAGTGGTGTTTAATTGTTGAAGAGCTTGCTATAGCTTCTGATTGCATTATTTTATGCATGGAAGTTTTGTTCCCTATCTCATTGTTTTGTTTCTCGCACGTGAGGGTAAGTGCAGGGGAGTTCTGCTAGGTGATTTTTTCCCTCGTGAGAATATAGTGAAGTTTTCCCCAGCATTGAAAGCTGGAACGCTCTAATGTATTTTAATTTTAGGTGTGGCTTTAATGACAAGTTAATAAGTTGGGTGGCGAATCACTCGTTATTAACTGCAATCTCATTTTTCTGACAGACAGTGCTAGAACAACCCTTTAATCTTTGCCGTATTTTAAGTAATCACGATGTGTCGTTGAATCAATACAGTTGTATTTGCCATGAAGAAAATGGAGTTATATTGTAATGTTTGCTCTTAATTACTTAGAAATTTTTATTTTGTTGGTATACGAGATTAAATTTGCTTACTGTAGGGCAAAGTCATTGGAAATTATCAGCAAACCACCATTTTGAAGTATGACAGGGAATTGTAATTAAGCTCTTTATGAAAATTTACTGCAAATGAGAAATTTTATCCATTGCAGCCGATTTTATTAAAAAGATTACGAAAATCAAGAGTGATCAGTAGACGATTTTATTATCAAAGGAAGCTTACGACGTGTGATCGAAAAATGTTGAAAGAAAACGAGACATGTTTGATAAATTTCCAGGAACAGGTTAACTTACACGTTGTTCTCTCTCTCTCTCTCTCTCTCCTCTCTCTCTCTCCTCTCTCTCTCCTCCTCTCTCTCTCTCTCTCTCTCTCTCTCTCTCTCCGCAACATAAAATATACGAATCCGTGTTTTCCATTGTGTTCTGCCGCCCGGGATGTGTTGAATCATCTTATCTTCACAATACGATCACCTTATTTGCGGAAACTGGCGTTTTATCGCTCGTCCCGAGTCTATCAGGACACACCGCCCGTCGCGGTCGGGGGGCGAGAGAGAGAGAGAGAGAGAGAGAGAGAGAGAGAGAGAGAGAGAGAGAGAGAGAGAGAGAGAGAGAGAGGGAAAGGTTGGGAGAGGGGGGGATTTAGATGTGGATGTGACCTGGGAAGAGGGTCGTTTGCTTTCGGATTATGTCGTATAACGACGAATTTATTGGGGTCGTTGTTGTGTGTGTGTGTGTGAAAGGTATAACGTCCACCGCCTTCTCTTGAACGTTTGGTAAACGTGTGGTGGTTTGCGTGTGTTTGTCTGTTCTCTTTGTAGCATGTGTTTGTGTAAGTGCCTGTGATAGTTATGTACACACACACAATATATTTGTATATGTACTTACATATGCATATATATATATATATATATATATATATATATATATATATATATATATATACATACATATACTGTATATATTATGCACTTATGTATGCATATGTGTATATATATATACATCCACACACACACACACACACACACATATATATATATATATATATATATATATACATACTTACATACATATGACTTTTTTTACATACACCGAGACGTTTTTCATACTCACAAATATCAAGCCACAAATTTCGTCAAATATCCACCTCAGTGTAACTCGGCAATAACACACTATACCCGCCCAAAGCGAATTTATTACGAGGTAAGTGCTTCGTCACCAGTGGAATTCGAACGGCTGCCTGATTTAGAAACAACGAATATTCTGTGATTTTTGCGTAGGTATCCTATTTAGTCGGTAGCGTCCTTGCCTTTCAGTTGAAAGACTGGGTTCGATCCTGTTGGGGTCAGAAATTTATTTCTCTTCCACACGTGATTGCGTGTTGATTATTTTATCATATTCACCCACAAAGGATAATTCGAATGAAATGCAGTCAGTTGGGTCACTGCTGAGTTGGGTAGTTGGGGAAAACACCCTGGTAGGCGAGGCAGTTAGCCTGCCCAAGTAAAGCCTTTTTAAAGGTACAGTGGTACTTAGGTTCCAGCTTCTTTTATGGCTTGTGCGGCTTAGTTGGCAGCGTCCTTGCCTTCCAGTTGAAAGACCTATGTTCGATCCTGGTGTGAGTCAGAAATTCAATTATATATAAATACACACACACACACACACACACACACACACACACACACACACACACACATATATATATATATATATATATATATATATATATATATATATATATAGAACATCTCTCTCTCACTGGTAAAATCAATGGAAGTCGGCCAAGAGGAAGACCTAGACAAAAATATATGGATGGATTGGTGAGAATGACTGGAGGAAGAATGTCTGTAGCTCAGTTGCTGCAGAGAGCCGGAAATAGAGAGGAGTGGCGAGCCATGATTGCCGACGTCCTTGGGGATATGGCACCTGGATGACGATGATGATGATGATATATATATATATATATATATATATATATATATATATATATATATATATACATATATATATTATCTTTATCACATACACAATTGTTCTGTGCATTAGTAGAATTACTAAAATGACCTCATTCAAACTGGATGGTATCTAATGGAGTATTTATTCAGAAAAAGTTACAAGCTTTCTTGGACAACCAGTCCACATTATCAAGTATCCGTACAATGAATTTGTAGTTTAAAAAACTCTCGCCATTTGCATTATACACTGTATATATATATATATATATATATATATATATATATATTATATATATATATATATCTTATATATCACACATTACCACAGGTGAAAAATAAGGTCCTGACCGGTTTCGACTTTATTTCCAAGCCATTGACCTACACCCCGTCTCAGATTTTTCACCTGTGGTAATGTGTGATAAATGAATCACGTACAAAAGTGATAATAATCATATCTTATATATATATATATATATATATATATATATATATATATATATATATATATATATATATATATGTATATGAGATTTTTCCATCTTTGTATAGGGAACAAGCAGCACAATGAAACAGGAGAATAGGCTGCTATATATGGCTCACTTGTCTTGGTCGTGTACTTGATGCCCTGTTGTTGGGTATGGTCCAGTCGTTTTGCCCAATTAAGGTACTGTAAGATACAAGCCGACTGAAGGTATCGCGAATTTTTAGATGGCAAGGATTCTGGCATAAGCTACAATGCTGGAGTTTGAAGAATGATGTTTGGCTTGACACGTCAGTTTTTAGTGTTCTGTAAAAGAACACTTGTGCCGGCTTTGTTTGTCTGTCCGTCCGCACTTTTTTCTGTCCGCACTTTTTCTGTCCGTCTCCAGATCTTGAAAACTACTGGGGCTAGAGGGCTGCAAATATGTGTGTTGATCATCCACCCTCCAATCATCAAACATACCAAATTGCAGCCCTCTAGCCTCAGTAGTTTTTATTTTATGTAAGGTTAAAGTTAGCCATAATCATGCCTCTGGCAACGATATGGTATAGGCCACCACCGGGCTGTTGTTAAAGTTTCATGGGCCGCGGCTCATACAGCATCATGCCAAGACCACCGAAAGATAGATCTATTTTCGGTGGCCTTGATTATAAGCTGTAGCGGCTGTACAGAAAACTCGATTGCGCATTTTGTCCTTGTTCCTTTGTGTGGTTGATATTGAAAATGACTCAGTATTAAATAAGTGTCGCCAAACAATAGACAAAATGTGTTTTAATTTTTGCATAGAATTGGTAGTTTAGAAAACTCTCGCCATTTATTTTAAACGAGATCTCAGCGATGATACATTGTATCTAAAAGATAAATGAATGAATATTGAAGCAGTGTCGACGTACAATCGTAAATTGTGTAAATGGACATATAATGTCTTTGAATTTTTCCAGAGTTTTGTAGTTCAGAAAATTTCCACCGTTTCTTTTCAACGGTCTTAGTAACGATACGCTGTATCTGAAAGACACATCATCTCCGACCGTAAAAATAAGTGAGTATGGGCCGGTAACAGGGTAGTAGCAAGCATCTCCACAAATCCTGCCTGGTTATTTCACTGGGAAAAGGTCTAGCGATAATAAATCAGGGAAAATTCCTGGGAAACTCCTCACTTTGCGGCCACTGTAGAAAACTATCCAAGAAAAGTGTTAAAAGGAAACGTTAGTGTTTCAGTTTTCTGAGAAGATGATATTGTGCCCGGCTTTGTGTGTCCGTCCGCACTTTTTCTGTCCGCCCTCAGATCTGAAAAACTACTGAGGCTGGAGGGCTGCAAATTGGTATGCTGATCATCCGCCCTCCAATCATCAAACATACCAAATTACAGCCCTCTAGCCTCAGTAGTTTTTTGAAATTTTATTTAAGGTTAAATTTAGCCATGATCGTGCTGCTGGCAACGCAACAGCACAGACCACCACGGCCGGCTGAGAGTTCCATGGGCCGCAGCTCATACAGCATTATACCGAGACCACCGAAAGATAGATCTATTTTCGGTGGCCTTGATTATACGCTGTACAGAAAACTCGACTGCGGCGCGTTTTGTACTTGTTTATTCATTGTCACGATAAATCTGACACAATAATAAAATAGTCTATCACCTTTATATATACGTCGAACTAAGCCTGGTCCTTTCACAGGAAAATGCTGGCAGTAATTCATGCGACATAGGTGTGCTTAAAATACAATTCAACTTGTTTATTATTTTACTTTTTTTTTATTTATGTTTTACTTTGTTAATTTATCTTTTTCTAATTAAGCTGATCTCCTCTTTCTGTACTTTCCACTATTATCTTCTGGTACTTCTTTCGAATGAACACCGTATTCTTTAGAAGCTTGAATTTCACGTCAGTGGCACCTGGGGGCTTCATGCGAGTAGGTTTCATCTACAGAAATGATAATAATAATAATAATGGTATTATTATCATTATCATTATTATTGTTATTATTAATTATAACATGGAAACTGTAAAACTAAGTAAACACTGTCAATATAATAATAATAATAATAATAATAATAATAATAATAATAATAATAATAATATTATTATTATTATTATTATTATTATTATTATTATTATATTAACAGTGTTTAATCAGTATTCATAGTGAACCTCCAATGAAAATGTCGTACAAGTAATGCATGAATTTCAGACAAAGAATTTAAAAATGATGTACTGGGAATTTAAAGGCGAATAATGATGACTAGTTAAGAGTAATAGTCTGAGGGATAGTTTTGGAGAGAGAGAGAGAGAGAGAAAGAGAGAGAGAGAAAACGAGCTGGGAGTTTGGCTGTTTTGTTGTGTGGGGTGATCATCTATATTTAGGGGGCGAAACGGGAATTTCTTTCGGGGGTCAGTGACGGAGGGGGGATTTGTGCTGGGAGGTGGGGGGGAGGGGTGGGGAAGGGGAGGATGGGGGTTAAGGGGGTTTAGAATTCTTAGCCGAGTTCCTCGCATACTGCGCTAGACCTTGGTGCTACTGTTGTGCTTTTCTTGTTTACTTCTTGTTGACTCTCACTCTCTCTCTCTCTCTCTCTCTCTCTCTCTCTCTCTCTCTCTCTCTCTCTCTCTCTCTCTCTCTCTCTCTCTCTTCAAAACTGTGCACTCACCTTTCAAACGAGAGAAAGAGAGAGAGAGAGGTAGGTAGGTAGGTTAGGTCTCGTTTGAAGGATGCTTGCCTGCACACTTTGGGCAGAGAGAGAGAGAGAGAGAGAGAGAGAGAGAGAGAGAGAGAGAGAGAGAGAGAGAGAGAGAGAGAGAGAGAGAGGGGTTAGGTCTCGTTTGAAGGATGCGTGCCTGCACAGTTTTTTTTTGGAGAGAGAGAGAGAGAGAGAGAGAGAGAGAGAGAGAGAGAGAGAGAGAGTTGCCTTTGCATTTCGCTTTTTTAATGATGCAGTAACACCGTAGGGGGTCTGAACGAGAAGGGTGAATAATAAATTGACTTGGCAAATACCTTTAAACAACGCAGTTTTTTAATATGAAAAACGGAAAATCAGCTGCTAAAAGTATTTCTATAGCGGTCTTAGCCTTGCCGTTCCCAGAAGTAATAATGTGTCAAGATCTTAACGAGAGATTTTATTTTTTATTTTTTATTTTTTACAAATTATATTGAAGAGGAAATGGTGTCTTTTTCGTTATGTTTTTATAAGCAAGATGATTTGCTCATTTTCTTATGCATTGTAACTTTTATTATTATTATTCAGAAGATGAACCCCTTTTATATGGAACAAGCCCACCAAAGGGGCCAGTGGCTCGAAATTTAAGCTTCCAAAGAATATGGTGTTCATTAGAAAGAAGTAACAGAAGATAATAGGAAATACAGACAGAAGAGATCACTTATTAAAAAATAAAAAAAAAATTTACATATTAAATATAGATGAAAACGTAAATGATTAAAATACAAGGGGAATTGTACAGTATTAGGTCAGCAGTGCATTGCATGTTCATTTGAACTCCTGAAGTTCTGATTGCCCAACATCCACAGGGAGGCTGTTGTATAACAAGATATTGATTGTCATGAAACATTTTGGGAAGACTGACAATTAAGCAGTGACCAGTTTGTCGGTATCTCTATTTCAACGTAGCTCTCAGTCGAAGTCCTCCTTCACGCAAAATCGATTTTTAGGTGAAGTGAAAAATAATGTCATATTCTGTGTGAACTCCCCCCCCCCCTCCCCCCGCCGCCCGAGGGAAGTATGTGGGCTTGTATAGAATACAAAACCTTCAGAGTAAATTTTGTGGCTTGTTTTGACTGTTTTGTAATATCTTTGCTGATACATATTTACAAGCCTCCATGATCTAAAACAGATGTAATGTGAATCTGAAGAAGTGAATTTGAACAAGTTCCCTGTGGTAAAATTGTACCGAGTCCGAGGTTCTGACTATTGCAGGTAAACAATAAATGAATTCTGTTATTGAGTATGTGACGCTTTTATGATTATATCATCAATGACACTTTTTTTTCTGTGCTTCTGCCATTTCGATCAATTTTCCCACTTTATTGCGAGTCCCCAGTAGGGACATAGTGCCGTGGTGGCACCTCACGCGGTGCACTGTAGGCATTACTTCTTTGCAGCGTCCTTTTGCCCCTAGCTACAACCCCTGTCATTCCTTTTGCTCTACCTCCATGCATATTCTCTCTTCCATCTTCCTTTCTACCCTCTTCTAACAATTGTTTCTTTGTGCAAATGCGAGGTTTATCTCCTGTGACACCTCGAGCCTTTTTACCGTCAGTTTCCGTTTCAGCGCTGAATGACCTCATAGGTCCCAGCTTAGCTTGGCCTTTGGCCTAAATTCTGTACTCTGTTCTAAAAGCAAGCTGACTTTGAACAAAGCACTGCTTTTGCTTAACGGGAAGATCAGGACCTAAATTCCCTCGCTTGCGGCAGTAACAGAAGAGCGAACGAAAACAAGGCTATTTCAGTAGAACAATCACCGACCTCCTTTAAGGTCCGAGATATTTAGCTTGATGTTGCTGCTTTATCCGGGGATTGGTTTGTGAGGAAGCGCATTCAGGGAGATAACTAGAACGTGTGATACACACACACACACACACACACACACACACACACATATATATATATATATATATATATATATATATATATATATATATATATATATATATATATATGTATATGTATATATTACTCGTATTAGGCATCGGTACCTGAAGAAGAAGACTGTAAGTCTTTGAAAGCCTGTAGCACTATGTAAATTAAAGATTCGAATCTAAACCATCCCGTCTTTTTGAAGCCTAATACGAGTAACATGAATACATATACGTAGAGAAGTTGTGTGACTATTAACTGTCATACTTACAGTGTAGTATGGGAAACTTGACGACCAAAAACCATTTCTTTCTGGGCGTAACACACTTCGCACTATGCCACGTTAGATAGCAGACGCAGATCTGCTCTTGGTGATGTTAAGGGGAAATCAGGTGACCTGCGGGGCAGAGAAACATTCAGGAATATTTCAAAACTTTATAGTTTCTTGGTTACGAACCTCTACAGCATTGGCTGACTTGAATTCTCCCACATTCAGTTGTGTTATGTTAATTTTGGATTGGAGAAAGGTAGGTTCATTGTAGACTGGGGAAGTGTAGGTTAATTTTAGACTGGAGAAGTTAATTTTAGACAAGTGAAAGTTAATTTTAGACTGGAGAAGTGTAGGTTAATGTTGACTGGAGTGAAGGTTAATTTTAGACTGGAGAAGTGAAGGTTAATTTTAGACAGGTGGACTGAAGGCCTTGATTGGGGAGCAGTCTGTCACACCAAGTTGTGTATAAACACAAGGAAATAGACCATTCGTGTTGAGCGTGTCTTTTTTTTTTTTTTTTTTTTTTTTAACCTGTTCACCTCTAAGCCAAAATGATCTCCTCGATACTGTGAAGGTTCAAGGACATTTTGTACTCATCTCCTCAATGACTCCTTGAGAACTGAAAAGACGTGGAGATAAGTTTTGGGTATTAGAGTGGGCTGTTTTCCCTCAGCTGCTGTGAAATGTTTGAATAGACCACGACCTTAGAAGTATGTTGGATATGAGTGTACATATGCAGTTGCTGTTTTTTTGAGGTTTCAGTGTCGATTCGTAAAGTCTTTGGGCCAAAACCTAACTCATTCTTGAAATAACGACACTGCCTTAAAATGGAAAACTGCAGTATCTGGAAAATTTTCGAAATTGCGATATGCCACCTGCTGGGCTCGTGAAACACTTAATACACAAGTTGCTGCAGTTTCAGAATGATTCTTCAGTGTTTTATTTAGGGGGTCCCATTTACAGTATCTGCAAAATCAATAGTAAGGCAAGGGAAAACTGCAGTATCTACCATTTTTCTCAGTTTTGTATTTTTGCAGAACACTGGAAGACCATTGCTATTTTACTCTATAAATTCTTTCCCTTGTATTACCCTGCTTAAGGATTCTAACATCCCATTTACTTTGTTGAGGAAAATCGTTCAGGGAACATGTTTACGATTTATACCATCCCGTTTTTATACCGACGTGAGTCTTGAACTTCACACAGTTTTCGTTTTTTGTAAAAGAAAACTATTGTGCCGTCTGCACTTTTTTCTGTCCGCACTTTCTCTGTCCGCCCTCAGATCTTAAAAACTACTGAGGCTAGAGGACTGCAAATTGGTATGTGGATCATCCACCTTCCAATCATCAAACATATCAAATTGCATCCCTCTAGCCTCAGTAGTTTTCATTTTATTTAAGGTTAACGTTAGCCACAGTCGTGATTCTGGCAACGATATAGGATAGGCCATCACCGGCCCGTTGTTAAGTTTGATGGGCCGCAGCTCATACATCGTTATACCGAGACCACTGAAAGATAGATCTCTTTTAGGTGGCCTTGATCATACGCTGTACAGAAATTCATACATTTTCTCTTATGGCCTGTTTTGGTACGAATTCGTATTGTGGACCGAGCCTCAGATGAATACTGAATTACCTCGGTGAGATCTTAAGCCATACATTTTATGTTGAACATCATAAATCTTTTCTCCGGGAAACTTCTTAATTTTTAAAAAAATCGACTCGAACTTTGATGATAAGCTCGCTGCATAACTATTAAAACGATGTCTCGGATTATGAAGACACTAGGGTGCTTACTTTAAGCCTGTTTTTCTGTAACACGTGACCTTTGATGTTCGACGGACAAAAACCTGGGAGACACAAAGACGCCGCCAGCTGTGGAGAGGAGGCGGGAAGATGTACTAGCGTCATCCGTATGTCAGCGGCCTTACATAATTGATGTTGCAAAGGTAGCAGCTGTGAATGGCTGGCTAGCCAGAAGATAATGTAGCATTGTCCCTTTGTAACGGTGTGTTTTTGTAATAGTGTCTTTTTATAACAGTGTCCCTTTGTAACAGTGTCCATTTGTAATTCGCAAGTGCCCCTTTGTGACAATGCCCCTTTGTAACTGTGTCCCTTTGTAACAGTGTCCATTTGTAATTCGCAAGTGCCCCTTTATAACAATGCCCCTTTGTAACTGTGTCCCTTTGTAACAGCGTCCTTTTGTAACGGTGTCCCTTTGTAACAGTCCTTTTGTAACGGTGTCCCTTTGTAACAGTCCTTTTGTAACGATGTCCCTTCGTAACAGTATCCTTTTGTAACGGTGTCCCTTTGTAACAGTGTCCCTTTGCAACGGTGTCCCTTTGTAATGGGGCCCCTTCGTAACGGTGTCCCTTTGTAACGGTGTCCCTTTGTAACGGTGTCCCCATGCAACAGTGTCCCTTTGTAACGGTGCCCCTTCGTAACGGAGTCCCTTCGTAAAGGTGTCACGTCGTAATGGTGTCCCTTCGTAACTGTTCCTTCGTAAACTGCGTCCCTTTGTAACAGTGTCCCTTTTTAATAGTGTCCCTTTATCAATTTCTTACACCTACCAAAGATATATCTTTGTTCATCGTTTATCACACCTTACCTCTTTAGGAGATAATGTAACAGTGTCTTTTATTGGTTTCTTTCAGTTTGCGCCGTTGTACACACTCACTGACGATCATGAGATTAGCCTTTGTGAATTCAGAGGTTATAATCAAGTGGGGCCCCGATCACACTGTATAGGTTGAAGCTGCGTTATTATGGGTTATGATTTTTTTTATAAGCTGCCGGTTTTTAGAATGGAATAGAAAAAATCTTTTTCTCACTAATCGTTCAGCGGTCGACAACTGTATAATTATCATCAAACACCGGAAAAGGAATATTTACCTGTTGCTTTGCCAATGAATGTACACAAATTTAGCATTTTGCTCTCTCTCTCTCTCTCTCTCTCTCTCTCTCTCTCTCTCTCTCTCTCTCTCTCTCTCTCTCTCTCTGTCAGTGGGGTATATCTATATATCTCTCACTTTTCAAAGGTTCATATCTGTTTATCTATCTCATCAAAGGCGCAGTATTAATGGAAACCAGGGGAAATAAGCCCAGTGCCAACATTGTTCAAATCTTAAGGTCTCTGATATGTTCCTTTACTTTAACTAGCATATGTTGAAGGAAAGGGGAAAAAAAAGTTAGAATTAACGAGGACCGCGAATCTCTGTTGCAAAAGGAATGTTGGCGTTCGGGAGAAGGTAGAGAAAGCACAAGGGAAATGGTAATTAAGGTGTGAAGAGAGAAACCAAGAGTTTTGTGTTTGCGAGCGAATGTGTGTGTGTGTGTGCGTGTGTGTGCGTGCGTGTATGTATACTTTGGCTAAGGGCATTATCTGAAGCACAGATCGAATGTGAACTTTGTACTTAGGAATTAGGGTAGGCTATTTTCTATTTTACAATTGTCCCAAGTATTAGAATATGATTTAGGGCATTCTCAACTTTACAGTGGCCAACTGTTGGCACTGGCACCATGTGTATATACAGTGCTCTCAAATATTACACGGAACACTTTGTTCCCAGTCAGATTTATTTTCATTGTACCTCATTAATTTTTGCGAATTACAGGAGCCAAGAGAGATTGCTAGCCAGGTACCTTGTTTATGGCAAAGTCATTGTTCGAAGGTTATACGTTTTAACGTTCATCTCGACAGCCAACTTGCCGTTTTTCTGAAAGTTGGGTGTTGTAAGACTGCCTGAGAGAGAGAGAGAGAGAGAGAGAGAGAGAGAGAGAGAGAGAGAGAGAGAGAGAGAGAGAGAGAGAGAGAGAGAGAGTCAGTTAGTTGTTGTTTCCTCTGTTAATTTATTGTCTTCGATTTTTACCCCAAAGGTCTCCTAAGCACTAACTGTGTATGTACATATATATTTGTGTCTGTGTGTAATATATATATATATATATATATATATATATATATATATATATATACATATATATATATATATGTATATATATATATATATATATATATATATATATATATATATATATATATATATATATATATATATATATTAGGTATTTGCTAATAACTTGTCTGAATGTTTAACTGCATTATGTATTTTGTCGTTTGTGACAAGTACATAATGTTTATGCCGTATTGGTTTACATTATACATTCGCATTACACCCAACTCTGTTGACTTCTGTAATTCTTTGTGCTCGAACCTTAGCAGAATGAAGCCTTGAATATGTATTAAGGTTTAAATTAGAATAAAGCCTTGAATATGCATTGAGGTTTAAAGTAGAATAAAGCCTTGAATATGCATTGAGGTTTAAAGTAGAATGAAGCCTTGAATATGCATTAAGGTTTAAATTAGAATAAAGCCTTGAATATGCATTGAGGTTTAAAGTAGAATAAAGCCTTGAATATGCATTGAGGTTTAAATTAGAATAAAGCCTTGAATATGCACTGAGGTTTAAATTAGAATAAAGCCTTGAATATGCACTGAGGTTTAAAGTAGAATAAAGCCTTGAACACGCATCGAGGTTTTAATTACGGTGAATTTTGTCAAAACTTAATGATCGTGCTGGAACTTATTTTTGAATATATCTTGAGATCGTAAGGATAATCAGAGATGGAAAGCTTCCGCCGGTGCTCTTCGCATACTTACCCAAATACTCCGCATCATTTCGTCCGCCCACTTTCCATTCCGAAAAGTTTTTGGCTTTAAATTTTGATGTCTTAAACCTTGACTTAGTTCTCTTGCTTCGTCCTCCGTGGGATGACACTTAGTAATGGTACCCTTGGCACTTTTTAATGCACAGATGTTCTGGCATTAACCTGCAGATGAACTGGATGAATAAATAGAGTACTTTACAGAGAGGGATGTACTCTGTAACTGTCACTTAAAAAAGACTTTACAGCACTTGGTGAAAAGGAAAGAATCGTGTCGTGAAAGCACAATGTTGGAAGCCATATTTCAAGTGATTCATTACTGGTGGCAACAATTAATTTGGACCTCCACGTTTCCTCGCCCTCAAAACTCTACAATTTTTCGCTTTTCACTTTCGGATATGGAGTCACGGGGAAACTCAAGCGGTAGGAGGAGCGCAAAAGACCATTCGAACGTCTGTTCAGACTCTGTAAATAGAACGAGAACTGAACAAGAATTGAACGAAGGTATCTCCATCCGCCTTCTCTAAAGATGTCCGATGAACATCCCGCCCCCAATCTCTTCCCCTCCTCTGCATCGTTTCGAGATCGCTGTTTTCTGATTGGAGAGAAGAATAATAACTCGCATAGCTGTCGACTAAAGTGGTACGTCGTGGTCGGCTCACTGGGTATGTTGCGGGAAGGGGTTGGGGCGGGGAGGGGGGAGTCTTTATGTCTTTTCATGTAGGAGGTTAACGGGAATATTAACCAGTAAGGGCGGGGGAGAGAGAGAACCCTCCTTCACTGTACGTAACAATAATCATGTATGAAAATACTTTATTACTCTCTCTCTCTCTCTCTCTCTCTCTCTCTCTCTCTCTCTCTCTCTCTCTCTCTCTCTCTCTCTCTATCCCCCCGCGGGTTATATCGAGAACAAGAATGCAACACCCCCACGATGGTGTGAGTAAACACAGGCTTGGAGGAGGAGGAGGAGGAGGAGGAGGTGGAGAAGGAGGAGGAGGAGGAACATGCTTTAGCTGAAGAAGCATTTTTAAGTTGTCGCTCTGCCCTCATACTGAACCCTCAAGGGAACTAGATATATTGCGGAAGATACAACAGAAGTACTGATTTTTTTTTTGTAGATTAGAAACGAGAGAGAGAGAGAGAGAGAGAGAGAGAGAGAGAGAGAGAGAGAGAGAGAGAGCCTTAGATGAGGAAAACCCCTTCGCAAGTTTTCAAAATGAACCATTTTTAGCGTAGATTATTCTCAGAGGCTACCTACTTTTTGCCAGGAGTTTCAGTCCTCGCTGTTGGCTTACTTTCTTGCTCATGCTCTTAGAGAGAGAGAGAGGGGGAGAGAGAGATTTTTTTTACTGGACTTTCGATTTGCACCACTTCTGTTGCATTCCAAACGGAAGTTTCATTTCCAAGCAACGGTTATAAAGAGTTTCATCTCCAAGTAACGGTTATAACGAGTTTCATTTCCAAGTAACGGTTATAGCGAAAACCCTTAAGAAACTAGTGAAGACAAGGCGATGTCCCTCTATTATACACTCTTTCAGATTCTCCAGGTTACGTGGATGTGAGAACTGCAACCGGCCCTTTTTATTAATCCGTTCAATTGTCTTTATTAATCCGTTCAGTTTTTTATTAATCCGTTCAGTTGTCTTTATTAATCCGTCCAGTTGTCTTTATTAACCCGTCCAGTTAATTTGTCAGTCCGTTCAGTTGTCTTTATTAATCCGTTTATTAACCCGTTCAGTTGTCCACTGGTAAACTCATGCCACGCAAAAGCCCCTCGGCCAATGTCGCCGCAGATATCACGTGCTGCAATAAATTTAAGCGGCACAGGAAATCTTCACCAGTTGCCTTGAAATCACGAAACACTTCCTGTGTTGCCTGTTTATTTTCTTAATCATGATGCATCGATCAACTACTTTTAACAGTGGTTAGCTTGGTATGCTTGAAAATGAATAAGAAAACAACAGGAAATGACGATCCACTGTGGTATGAGAGGCAGTGAGTGCAAACACCTCGAGGCCTCCTTTGGAAAAAAATTGATACTACCAGATGAAGATATGCAATAAACTGAGTGAGATCTAGAACTCATTATTATTATTATTATTATTATTATTATTATTATTATTATTATTATTATTATTATTACTGTTCAGAAGATGAAACCTATTCATATGGAACAAACCCACCACAGGGCCATTGACTTGAAAGTCAAGCTTCCAAAGAATATTGTGTTCATTAGGAAGAAGTAAAAGGAGGTAAAGGGAAATACAGAAAGAAAGAGATCCCACTCACTTATTAAAACAGAACCAAAAAAAAAAAATAATAAATTAACAAATAAGACAATGTACTGAAATGCAAGGAGAAGAGTATTAGGGCAGCAAATGCATTGCACCTTCGCTTGAACTTCGGAAGTTCCAATTGAACGACCTCCTCTGGGAGGCTGTTCCCCAGTCGTGACTAGGAAATGGGCATAACCAAAGATAACGGTGCAATTAAATAGTTGAAGAAGAATCTCGAGCAACCGCGGAGGGAGGGATGGCATTACTCCAGAAATGTCGGGAGTTGGTGTTAGTCAGACATTATAATGAAACTATGTTGCATAACTACCTGTTGGAATTGAACGTCAGTCAGGTAATGGAAGAAGAATGTAGGAATCGTCTGAATACCCAAGAAACGCAGTTTTCAGGGCTGTCGTAATTAGCGTGCAGCAACGTTTACTTGACTTTTAGTTCCTACACAATTATTCTGAATTGACAAGACTGCAGTAGAACAATATTCGGAAAACCCTTAAGGGGGGGGCGGGGGAAGTTAGTGCCATCAGTGCACGTCATGCGGTGCACTGTAGGCATTACTTAAGGTTCTTCGCAGCATCCCCTTGGCCCCTAGCTGCAACCCCTTTCATTATTTTACTGTACCTTCCTTCGTATTCTCTTTCTTCCATCATACGTTCCACACTCTCCTAACCATTGTTGCTTAGTTGCAACTGCGAGGTCTTCCTCCTGTTACGCCTTTAAAGCCTTTTTACTCTTAATGAGAGGTGATAACGGTTAATGTCATCGTCGGTCACCTCTGGCGAGCACGTAACACCTGACGAGCCAGCACATCTTACATTTACCCATTAGAGATCAGCAGTCTCAGATCGTATAGTAGGGGCTTCACATCTTGCTTGCTCATTACGAGAGAGGGTCTTGGGTAAATTCATTTATTATTGGACGCAAAGGTAGATATAACACTGCCAGTTTCTTGGTATAAGGAACATATATATATATATATATATATATATATATATATATATATATATATATATATATATATATATATATATAATATATATATATATATATATATATATATATATATATATATATATATATATATATATATATATATATATATATATGTATGTATATAAATAGAGAGAGAGAGAGAGAGAGCTGCAGTGACCAATGTATAACAGTACAAACCCCGCTTGTAACGGGATAACACTGTTATGACAGAACGTAACGCGCGTAATGGCTTGTGACAAGAAAGTTGAAAACAATCCGTAAAGAACCGACAGACACATGTTTGTCATTTATGACGTCACGTTCTCCTCCCACTCATAAACGCTCAAGCAGAAGCCATGAGGTCGTGATATGTCATTAAAAATGATTCATTTTAGGTTTTTATATCTAGAATTTATCTTAATACGACGGGAAATGGCATTTTCTGCACCACTCTTGGGGTATGGCCGTAATAATACCGTAGCCACATTCATCCAACCTAGGCCGAAATTAAATGAGATATGCAAGTTTTAGTTTCGAGAATGCCTCCATTCTCGCTTCGTTTCTTTCATTTTGCTGTCCAACCTCTCCAGCTCCCTTCTTTAAATAGTCGTAAGGCGATAGATGAGTCGAGGTTTCCCAGTCATTATGTTAATCAGTCGAGATTCCTCGAGCACGTGAAGGCATAAACCACGTACGCGGTGCACTGTAGGCATCGCTTTAAGATTCTTCGCAGCGTCCCTTCGGCCCCTAACTGCAGCTTTTCCATCCCTTTTACTGTACCTCCATTCATATTCTCTTTCTTCCATCTTACTTTCCACCCTCTCCTAACAATTGTTTTATGGTGCAACTGCGAGGTTTCCCTCCTGTTAAACCTTTCAAACCCTTTTACTCTCAATTTCCCTTTCAGCTCTGAATGACCTCATAGGTCCCAGTGCTTGGCCTTTGGCTTAAATTTTATATTCCATTACATTCCTTGAAGGTATAAATCTCTGTTTGTCAACTACCATATTTACAATCCCATGTCAAAAGGGATTTGATATTTCCAAGCATACGGTACTAGCGCGCGAAAGCAGTATATGCAACTTTGCAGTCGAACAGTATTATGGAATTTCTTTACATTTTTTATAATCGAATGTTATAAAATTGTTAAAAAATTTATAATATAAAAATTGTTATAAAATTGTATAACAATGTTATAAATTTATGAAACTTTATAACAAAGTTATTAAATTGTTATAAAGTTTTATAACTTAGAAATTTTTTTTAAAATTTTGTTATTGAATGTTATAAAATTTTCTTGGTAGAAGGCTGGTCGGAGTTCCCTCAGTAAACTGGCTGAATCGGGTTGACGTAAGTGCTGTAGGTACATATATATATGCATACACACATATATATAATAAATATATATGTATAATATATATATATATATATATATATATATATATATATATACAGTATATATATACAGTGTATTTATAAATATATACATAATGTCGTAATGTTATCTTGCACATATGAAATTTATATACCAAATATTTACATGCTGTGTGTACCAGGTAGTTTATGGACTGCGCATGTATACACAAGCGGACAGGCCCAAATACACAGGCTAGAGAGAGAGAGAGAGAGAGAGAGAGAGAGAGAGAGAGAGAGAGAGAGAGAGAGAGAGAGTAAAGAAATCATGTGTATGGTAGACAGTTTTCTGAGTTGAACGAAGTAAATGTGAATCCGAGAACATTTTCAAATACTTACCATACGGAATCTGTTACTCTCGCTTCTTCCTGTTTCCCCTCGTCTGCTTCCTCCTCCTCCTCCTCTTGTTGATTTTTCTTCCACCTCTCCACATTCTCTGGCCATCCCCCAATCCTCCTCTCCCCTGCCAGTAAGCCCCTGTGACCACCCCCCCCCCCCCTCCCGTGGCCAGGTGTTTCGGCGGGGAAAGAAGGGGAGTCCGGGTGAGGGATTTCCCTTCAGAATGTGTTCCGAGGATTAGCCTCGGCAGGACCTGGCGAGGGACACACTCACGCCGCGTGCCCTTCGGGATCTATTGACTAGAACCGGAGATGATGGTGTGGAGCTGGTATGTGGAGAGTTTCATGTGGTATGTGGGAAGTTTCATGTGGTATGCGGGAAGTTTCATGCGGTATGCGGGAAGTTTTATGTGGTATGTGGAAAGTTTCATGTGGTACGTGGAAGTTTTATGTGGTATTGGAAAGTTTTATGTGGTATGTGGAAAGTTTCATGTTGTATGTGGAAGGTTGCATGTTCCCCTTTTATAAATTTGGATCGTAAACTATTTTAACAAAATCCTTACTTTTATACATTTCATTGAGGGCTGTTATTATTATTATTATTATTATTATTATTATTATTATTATTATTATTATTATTATTATTATTATTATTATTATTATTATCATTCAGAATATGAACCCTATTCATATGGCACAAGCCCACCACAGGGGCCAATGACTTGAAATTCGAGAAGCTTCCAAAGAATACCACAGTTTTCATTTGAAAGAAGTAACAGAAGGCAGTGGGATATACAGAAAGAAGAGATCACTTATTAAAAAAGAAATGAATCAAGCTAGATCTATATTTATACACATGTTTATCAAATCCTAAATAGGTACTTTCGAATTCATTCTGGGCTGCGTGATACCGTTCATGTAATAGCAGTGGTGTGGAAAACAGTGATATCGTGTAAATGATCATCTCATTTGCATATCCATTATCCCCAAAAAGGCATCGCATGCATTACGGCCTCAACCATGCAGTATTCATATCCAACAACAACAAACAACAACAACAACAACATAAAGGTAGGAAAAATGTTAGGAAGTTCACTCATAGTGCCCCGAGATGTTTGAACGAGGGCCAAAAAACACGGCCAGTTAAGTTACTCTATGAGAGACCATATGTCCCCTTTCTTCGGCGTGTTTTTTTTTTCTCTCTTCTTGCGCGACTGCTTTTTTTTGGCGTCATTTTTTTTATAATGATTTACGAGAGAGAGAGAGATTTCGGGAAACTATGTATATAAATTCAAAGTATGAAAAAATCTGAAAACTTGTGTGTGTGAGAGAGAGAGAGAGAGAGAGAGAGAGAGAGAGAGAGAGAGAGAGAGAGAGAGAGAGAGAGAGAGAGAGATGGGGCGTGTGGTTGGATCACTTTAGCCAAAAGCAATATTTATGAAATCATTTATTTTCCATTTTTGTGCTTGTGTTAGCATAACTTATTCACGCTTAAATTTAAACAGATGTGTACACACACATGAAAATACATGTATGTATGAATGTACATCAGTAACATTATGCATACTTGTATATAAAATAATGTAGATGCTTTACACTCAGTCAGCCCATTTTGCTAAAAATCTCTCCAACCACTAAAGGGTTTTCTAAGATAATTTGCTTAAAAATCGGAAAGCAAGCAAGTAGAATATTATTTGTGAGAACCTTTCCCATCTGTTTATTGGCTGATCAGAAATTTGAAGTGTCATAGGAAAGCTAAATTTGATTCAGCAGGTATCATTTTGTCATTGGCTATTTATTTATCTATTTCCTCCTTCCATTTGGGCATCCCTCTTTAGGTTCAAGAAACGACCTCACCCTGTTGAAAACATTGCTTCCCTTATCGCATACATATCACATACAGGTTGAAAACAAGTAAGCGACCGTAGGTGGAGAATGAATCTCTGGCAGAAGCTGGATAGTATTATGAAGCACTGGTTAGAGTCACTTATATTTATAAGTCGTTGACTTTTGTTCAACTTGTTGGCGATATGTGTGCGATGTGCTGCCGACATGTTTATAACATGTTGCACCGTGGTCGTGGATCCTTAGGTTACAGAATAGAAAAGTTGTGTACACTTTCATTTCTTGTAGCTAATACTGTACTTACTATTAAATATGATTAATTTTATGCTAAATAACTTTATAAATAAGAAAGTTTAATTACTCGAGAGTGTTTACTTACCCTATATCCAGAATGATTACGAAGACAAGTAAGAAATGCGCCGAAGTTTTTTCGGCGCGATCGAGTTATCTGTACAGCGTTTAATCAAGGCCACCGAAAATAGATCTGTCTTTCGGTGGTCTCGGTATAATGCTGTATGAGCCGCGACCCATAAAACTTTCAGCCGGCCGTGGTGGACTGTGTTGTTGCGTTGCCAGAAGCACGATTATGGCCAACTTTAACCTTAAATAAAATAAAATTATTGAGGCTAGAGGTCTGCAATTTGGTATGTTTGATGATTGGAGGGTAAATGATCAACATACCAATTTGCAGCCCTCTAGCCTCAGTAGTTTTTAAGATCTGAGGGCGGACAGGAAAAGTGGGGACAGAAAAAAGTGCGGACAGAAAAAGTGCGGACAGAAATAAGTGCGAACGGACAGACAAAGCCGGCAGAATAGTTTTCTTTTCAGAAAACTAAAAACGAGTCTGTATAAAAATTCATTCATTCTACAGTACACAGAATAAGTGTATATTATATAAAAATTTGTTATTGGAACACATTTATATGAAAGAATCTATTGAATACTAATTTTTAGCAAATGCTGTCGTATTTTATTGTAAAATAAATAATTTCTAAGGCTTTCTGCTCTTACTGTTTTGGTAGCTCAAACCAAGCAGACGAATTATTCAGAAGGGGTTGAGGGAGGAGGAACAAAGGTTGAGGGAGATGGGGTTGAGGAAGGAGGAGGTTGGGTTTAGGGAGATGGGGTGGAGGAAGAAGGTTGGGTTGAGGAAGGAGGAGGTTGGGTTGAGAGAGGAATTGAGGAAGGAAGAGGTTGGGTTGAGGGTTGTGTTGAGGAAGGAGGAGGTTGGGTTGAGGGAGAAGGGATTGAGGAAGGAGGAGGAGGGGTTGAGGAAGGAGGAAATGTGTCAGTAACAAAGTCCACTTATTTAGATGTATGAAACAACAGCTGTCGAAGTTTTGAAAAGATTTGTTTTGGATAACACACGATTATGGAATTGATTTAACCGTTAAGCTTTGAAATGACTTGAGTTAATTGCCAGTTATAGCAGATGGTTGCTTAAACCAGCCACCTTCGCGTTCTGTAGTCTTCAGATCTACTTTGTTTTTAGATTCGTTTCATCTTCTACGGATATTTTTTCTTTCCTTGTGCATATTAGTTTCTTGATGAGACGTCTGTAGCGTTCTGATATTCCTGAAATGACTTTGGTCAATAATAAAAATATGCAGTTGATTTCGCAGTTATTATTAATATATTAATAAAATATCGGTGGGTGCACTGAGACAGAATTTGAACCACGAGAATCACGCCCTTGTTTGTTTCCTGTTGAAGCTTTGAGCAGATTTCATGCTGACTCAGCAGCTGGTGATGGATCTTGGATCTCACTGGAATCATTTGCTATTGGCTAAAGCTCTTGAAAGCTCAGTTATTGAGAGAGAGAGAGAGAGAGAGAGAGAGAGAGAGAGAGAGAGAGAGAGAGAGAGAGAGAGAGAGAGAGAGAATTTGTGTGTGTGTGTTTGTTTGTGAGAGTTTGTGATAGTTGGTGGAGGGGTCCAAAGGGGGTCCATGGTAGTCTTTGTTGACGCTTCAACCACCCAAAGCTGAAATAAGTAGAAAAGAAATATTCCAAAAATACTGATTAAAAACTAGTTCTCATCCTGCTGTCAGACGTCCATGTATACATGAACAATTTAGTGTACACATGTGTAAATAATCAATATAATTTGTATCGAAAATCTTCTTAGAGTTATTCAGGCACGTGTGTAGTAGATAATTGCGTCTGAAATATATTTTTGTTATACGTTCCTGTAAGCATATATTGAATGTATGCTTCTTCTTAGGAACATACGTAATTTATGAGCGAATGCGTGCAGTTAGTCAGTTGTTATCCGCTTTCAAATCGAATAGATTGTACTTTGATTTCCGAAGTTCCCCTGATTGGCCCACTGAGTTTCAGTGCCATATAATTTGGAAGTTTGGAAATCTAAATACGCGAGCCTCAGCAGTCCTACTGGCCATTACTATTCCTTTCATTGCAAGTCTCTTGAGTGATCGCATTTCAGTATTCTGGCTTCCTTCAGGTATTTTTCTAAACTTCTGAATATGACACCAAGAAATAAATGAGGGAATTTAGGTCGTGCGAGCTTTACTGAAAACGGAAGGTCAAATTACTCATTTACCGAGTTGACAGGAAGAAGGAAAATGAATGTAGGTGCCATTTGCACATAGTATTATTTCATTTCCTTTACATTAGTGCAGTTTATGTGAAGTATTACTATTATTCAGAAGATGAAGCCTATTCATATGGAACACGCCCACCATAGGGGCCATCGACTCGAAATTCAAATTTCCAAAGAATATGGCGTTCATTTGAAAGAAGTAACAGGAGGTAATAGGAAATACAGAAAGAAGAGACCAGTTACTATAAAAAAATGAACGATTGTCTTATATTTGCATGACATTCAACTTCTTTTAGTAATGCTTCTTTACTTTCTCAGTTTCTCCACGTTATAGGTAAATAGTTTCTTTTGACAGTCTACGCTCCTAATTACTGCTACTGAGGCTTAAAATGTGTGAATGATACGCTTGTACACTCTCCTTACCCCGCTATACAGCTGTTTGGTATCTGATGATGTACATCTAATTATAGCTATTTGGCGTCAGTATATCATTAAATGACTCTGCGGTTACCAGCGGCACTTATTTATTTATTTCTGTATCTATTTACTTAGTAATTTTGCTTTCCCAACGTTACAGCTACTTGGATCTGATACTTGGTAGTTTTGATTAGTCTGAGTTTAGAGGCACATTTTTCATCAGTCTTAATTTATCGGCACATTTTTGAACAGTCTTAATTTATTGCCACATTTTTGAACAGTTAATTTAGTAGAACATTTCTGAACGGTTAATTTAGTGGTAAATTTTTGAACAGTTAATTTAGTGGTAAAATTTTGAACAGTTAATTTAGTGACATTTTTGAACAGTTAATTTAGTGACAATTTTGAACAGTCGTAATTAAATGGCATATTTTTGAACAGTCTTAATTTAGAGGCACATTTCTGAACAGGTGATTTAGTGCACATTTTTTAATGGTCGTAAGCAGCACATTTTTGAACAGTCTTAATTTAGTGGCACAATTTTGAACAGTTAATTTAGGGGCACATTTTTGAACAGTTAATTTAGCGGCACATTTTTTAACAGTCTTAATTTAGCGACACAATTTTGAACAGCTGATTTAGTGCCACATTTTGTAATGGTGTTAATTAAGTAGTACAATTTTGAATAGTTTTAATTTAGTGTCACGTTTTTGAAGAGTTAATTTAGTGGCAAATTTTTTTATCTTAATTTAGTGGAACATTTTTGAGCGATCTAAATTTAGTGGCACGTTTTCAAATAGTCTTAATTTCGTGACAGATTTTCGAACCGTTGATTTAGTTGGAAATTTTTGAGTGTTCTTAATTTAGTGGCACATTTTTGAACAGTCTTAATTTAATGACACATTTTTGAGCAGTCGCAGTCTGGTGGCACATTATTGAACAGTCTTAATTTAGAAGCACATCTTGAACAGTCTTAATTTAGAGGCACATTTTTGAACAGCCTAAATTTAGTGCCACAATTTTGAAGCCTGAATTTAGTGGCACATTTTTTTTAAACAGTCTTAATTTAGCGGCACAATTTTTTAAACAGTCTTAATTTGGTGGCGGATTTTTGCACAGTTAATTTAGAGGCATATTTTTTATCAACTTTAAATCAGTGGCACAATTTTGAAGTCTGAATTTAGTGGCACATTTTGAACAGTCTTAATTTAATGGCACATTTTTTAAACAGCCTTAATTTAGTGGCACATTTTTGAACAGTTAATTTAGAGGCACACTTTTTATCAGTTTCCAGTTAATGGCACATTTTTGAACAATCTCACGTATATACTGTACGCCGTGCCTGTTAGATTATCTTTGCATAGACGAGAGAAGGTTGTGGGTGGCATGAGGTTGGGAGATAAGGGATTCGGGGGTTGGGGGAGGGAGACCAGGACGACATATCTATCGATGGGATGGTTGGTGGGGGTTTCGGGAGGTTTTAGTTGGGAGGAGGAGGAGGAGGAGGAGGAGGAGGAGGAGGAGGAGGAGTTGTTTGGGGGTTGTGTGATTGTCTGGCCGGCTGAGCCATGCCCGGCACACACTCTGAGGTAAGAGGAAGGAGTCGTCGGAGGGCAATGGAGTTGGTGAAGGCTGTAGTAGTAGTAGTAGTGAGGAGGGAGAAGCGCCTCTCTTGCCCCGGAGAGTGAGGAGGAGCGAGAGCGAGAGATAAGAGGGAAAGAGCGAGAAAGAGTGAGAGAGAGGAGTGGGACAGCAGGAAAAGTTGGGAAAAAAAAAGAAAAAGAGGGAGAGTGGATACAATCGCCGTACTGAAAAGAAAAAAGTGTGGCAATTTCCTCTGTTTTTCCGGTGGGTGAGGAGATTAGATAAGGTGCGAAGAAAAAAAAAAAACAGGAAAAGTAAAAAAAAAAATTCCTGAAATGAAGATTCCTGAAATAAAGATGCGACATCCCTTCGCGGCGGAATAACAGCGAAGAAGGAATCCGGAGTTCATCCTGGGCCGAAGAAAGCGACAAGTTTTTTTTTTTGTTCGTTTAGAAAGTGGGGTGGGCGATAGTTTCTGCACAGTGAAAAGAAAATATATCGCAGTGAAAGGAAGGGGGAAACTTTGGACGACAAAATGCAAAGGGGAAGTGAAAGTTTGGAAGGTGAAAATTCTCCAATTGACCAACGCCCTGCTCTGTGAAAGGAAAAAAAGAAAGTGTAGTGATTGCTACGTGAGTGAGTGAGGAAGTTTCCTAAAATAACGAGAACGCTGTCACGGATAAAGTGCTCTCATCAAATGTTGCAGTTTTAGTCAATTGGAACTTTTAGTTTGTTAATTCAGTGAATAAAAAGTGCTTAGCGCGCAGATTTAGAATTGCTTGCATTGTTGTGGTTTGCCAGTTATGTTAATTTTGTTAGAAAATTGTTCTTAATACAGAAAATTTAATTTAGAGAGTAACTTGAAGGCAGATCTTATAATTCCCGAGTTCGTCTGTCTCTTACTAAACCTGTCCCCCACAAAAAATAATTCAAAGACAAATGAAAAAAATTGGAAATAGATAAAAAACCAAGCAGAGTAGAGGAACGCGGAAAAAAACACCCCAAAAGAAAAGAAAAAAAGGTATTGGAAATCGTGAAAGAGAAGTCTTGAAAAGAATGTGATAAAATTCAATCTCTAGGCAAAACGAACTTTTTTTTGTTTTTGTTTAAAG
The DNA here is from genome assembly GCA_039081455.1 of Macrobrachium rosenbergii. Taxonomy (NCBI): domain Eukaryota; kingdom Metazoa; phylum Arthropoda; class Malacostraca; order Decapoda; family Palaemonidae; genus Macrobrachium; species Macrobrachium rosenbergii. The sequence continues at coordinate 19,007,673 of JANJGK010000038.1, read as the reverse complement.
TTTTCGATCGCAAAGAGAAAGCTCGAATTGGCTCATTTGAGTCAGCTGAAGAACGCTGTCAGTTGTTTGATTTATTATTATTAAGGTTTTCGTCTTGATTCATGCGTTAGTTATATATATACATAAAAAATCAAAATGCCAGTGCAAAAGTTTCGCCCGAGAATTCGGGGCGACAAATACGACCCGCAGGGCGACCCTGACTTCGTCGTCGACGAGTATGGCGACTACTTTTCGAACGCAGCTTCTCAGCCGACGGTCCCGTCGGAGCCAGAGGAACACACTGGAGGAGGTTAGTCGGGAATGGGAATCATTCTGGAATCGAAGGAGGAGAGGGGGAAGTTCGTAAGAGATAGACAACTTAGTATCTGAGTACTTGAATTTTTTGCCTTTTTTTTTTTTGTAATCTTCCTGGGACAAGAAATTCGTAAGAGATAGATAGCTTAGGACTTGGCTTTTTCTTTTTGCCGTTTTTTGTAATCTTCCTGGGACAAGAAATTCGTAAGAGATAAATAAATTACTACTTGACTTTTTTGCCGTTTTTTGATAATCTTGTGACAAGAAATTCGTAAGAGATAGATAAATTACTACTTCAATTTTTTGCCAATTTTTGTAATCTTCCTACGACGAGAAATTCGTAAGAGACAAATAAGTTACTTCTTGACTTTTGCCTTTGTTTTTTTTTGTAATCTTCCCAGGACAAGAAACGGTTCGCTTCCTTGAGCTGTATTGGCTTGTGTGTTTTGGCTGTAAGGTGACACGAGGCTCCTTCGACAAAGATCAGACGGAATCGCTTCTTGCAACACGGCAGAGCTTCCTTTTTTTGATAGCAGTAGAAGCGTTGACTCTTTCGAAAGTTAGAAGAGTTTGAGTTTTCAATTTTTTTCTTAAATAGTTTTCTTTAGCTTCTTTATTAAGCACCTTGCAAAAAGCTGACTTGTTCCACATTCAGACGACTGACTGTATCCAGATTCTTGAAGCCTGTATATCTTTGACTTGCATAGGTTAGTGTCTTTTTTTCGTACAAAGGATAGAAATCTTCTCAAAATACTCTGTTTTCGTAAGGCTTAACTTTCTCTGGAAATTTCTGGTGATTTTATAATGTCTTTTCCATGTATTTTTGAGTTTATGATGTATACCGTGTAAGCGTCGTCCTTGCAAGTTGAATGGACTATAAAATTACGCCAAAGGCCAACCACTGGGACCTATGAGGTCATTCAGCACTGAAACGGAAATTAAGAGTAAAAAGATTTGAAAGGTGTAACTGGAGGAAAACCTCGCAGTTGCACTAAAACAATTGTTAGGAGAGGGTGGCTAGCAAGATGGAAGCAAGAGAATAAGAACGGAGGCACAGTAAAAGGAAGAGAAAGGGGTTGCCTACAGTGAACCTCATGAGGTGCACTGACGGCACTACCCTTTTACTGGGGCCCCTCACTGGCGATAATTCAAAAGGTTGTCATTCGGAAGTTATCTTAAATTTTCTGTCATTGTGATTCACCTGTTTATAGTGCTTAGGAATTTAGCAAAATTATCCGCATTGAGGTTGCTTAGAAGAACATGTGTAGATTGTTCAGAGTAGAATAGAAAAGAATAACGAATTCAGGCCAACGGCCCAGCGCTGGCACCTATGAGGTCATTCAACGCGGAAAGGGAAATTGACAATAATAAGGTTTAAAGGCGTAGCAGGAAGAAAACCTCGCAGTTGCACTATGAGTCAATTGTTGCGAGGTGGTGGAAAGTAAGATGGAAGAAAGAGAATATAAACGGAGGTACAGTAAAAGGAAGTAAATTGTTTGGAATAGATTTGGATTCCTTGCGTTGCAAAGTTCCATTTTTATAAAAGACACAAAAGGAAAAAAAGAATGCGTATTTTTTTCTCAATTTTGGACGATTTATTTTTTCCAGCTCTTGCATGTTTAGCGAAGGACTACAGCAGTTTTACTGTATAGTAACTATGTTGAGGCCTAATATCTTTTGTATCTTTTTACTAATTAGTTGGTAATTAGTGAAATAAAGAGCTAGAGGATTTGTAATACTGATACACACACAGACAATATATATATATATATTTATATATATATATATATATATGTATATATGTATTTGTATATATAAATATATATATGTATATATATACACATATATATTTATATATATATATGTATATATGTATTTGTATATATAAATATATATATGTATATATATACACATATACATACATTTATATAATGTGTAATTTTACCTCGAAACTGCCCCCATAAACTTGTGGCCTAAGATTTGAATAGAGGCCTCTTGAATGTAAACAGTCCTTTTCAACATCGATTCGAATTAATGTTTCCTCAGATCCTTATTACAAGAACGGAGTGACGTGAAGGAACTAAAGATAATGATTCCTATACAAACACACTTTCATCTCCATGGCTGGCTTTGACACAGGGGAGGGAAGGGGCGGGGGAGGAGGTCGAAAAAGGTTCGAGATACCGACACCACCACCACCACCACCACCACAACCACCTCTGTCCTCCTCCTCCTCCTCCTCCTCCTCCTCCTCACCCCTTTTTGAAAACGTCCCAGAAGAAGACAGTTGTTAACAGCTGCTTGAGTCAATTAGGTGAATTCAGGCCGCCGTGGGCCGCAGCGCCATCTTACGACGATGAGCCAAAGTATCTCCCAGGTTGAGGAAAAGTTTTAAGTGAAAAGCATTTGCTTTTACGTGGGGGAGGGAGGGGAAGGGGGTAGGAGAGAGAGAGAGAAAGTGGGGAGTTGTGGTTTGGAGGCCGGGGAGGCTGGGAGGGAGAGATTGCGGATCGTCCATACTTTGAACTACAAACTTCTCTTTTCCACCTTTCAACCTGTTGCCCCGGTAGTATTAATTCCTGCCTACAAGCGTTCTTTCCCGAGGGGGCGGGGGTTAGTGCCGTCAGTGCACGTCACGCGGTGCACTGTAGGCGTTACTTTAGGTTCTTTGCAGCGTCCCTTCGGCCCCTAGCTGCAACCCCTTTCATTCCTTTTACTGTTACTTCCGTTCATATTCTCTTTCTTCCATCTGACTTTCCACCCTCTCCTAACAATTGATTCATAGTGCAACTGCTCTGAGGTTTTCCTCCTTTCAAATCTTTTTGCTGTCAGTTTCCGTTTTAGCGCTGAATGACCTCATAAGTCCCAGCGCTTGACCTTTGGGCTAAATTCTGTATTCTATTCTATACTTCGAAATGAATGCCATGGGTCTTGTAAAGAAGACAGTGGCTGCTTTCAAAATGATGCATAAGGTCGCCTTCAAAGGAGGCGTGTGGCAGATAATGAACAGGAATGTAGCTGATTCATGGCTGTGTGATTGCTTTCTGGATTTTTTTTTTGTGACGGATTTTAGAATCTCTGGAAGAAGGCCTACGGTCGTGAGACGCAAGCAGGATGCCTAGTTTTACGAAGTAACATTTGTGCTTGATTTTGGAACGACGTTTGGAAAGTTTGATGTTGGTCAGCAGAGGCAGAGGTTTTTCTTTCAGCATTTATGGTTGTTTTTATTGTCTGACGTTTCTGTCACTGCTTTGCACTTTTATTTTTATTTTTATTTATTAATTTTATTTTCTAATAACTGATCTCTTCTTTCTGATCTCTTATTTCCCATTTCCTCCTGTTACTTCTTTCAAATTCACACCATATTCTTCGGAAGTTTGAATTTCAAGTCAGTGGCCCTTGTGGTGGGCTTGTTCCATATGATTAGGGTTCATCATCTGAATAATAATAATAATAATAATAATAATAATAATAATAATAATAATAATAATAATAATAATAGAAAAAGTACTTTAAACCGAATGGCATTGTATCAGCAATCAAATTCAATAATAATAATAATAATAATAATAATAATAATAATAATAATAATAATAATAATAATAATAATAATAATAATAATTTTGTAGAAGAGTTAAAATCCCCAATATTAGGCAACAGATGATTCCGTTTCCTTAGAGTGACACAACAATCTTACGAGTCTCGTATCACTTACTGATCATTTCATATTTTAAAGCTTTGAGGTGACGATTGAATCGTTATAAAATTTCAAGGACATTTATATCTAGGCTTCTCTCCTGAATTAGTAAGGTGGTAATTTACATCAGGAATTCCATAACTACCAACACCCCGTAGGGGGTTAGTGCCGTCAGTGAACCTCACGGGGTGCACTGTAGGCATTACTTACTTAAGGTTCTTTGCAGCATCCCTTCGGTCCCTAGCTGCAACCCCTTTCATTCCTTATACTGCGCCTCCATTCACATTCTCTTTCTTCCATCTTGCTACTCACCCTCTCCTAACAATTATTTCACAGTGCAACTGCGAGGTTTTCCTCCTGTCACACGTTCCAGACCTACCTACCCTCAATTTCCTTTCCAGCGCTGAATGACCTCATAGGTCCCAGTGCTTGGCCTTTGGCCTAAACTCTATATTCCATTCCATATCTACCGACAGGCCTTTATTCCTCTGTTGTGACGCCAGTTTCAATAGCCACAAATCACTCAATCAGTCCTTCTTCTGAAGACTATCTTTGCATTTGCATTTGAATAACAGGAAGCAAATTCCTGAGATGTAAGCTAGTATTGCACCAGCCCCGGTTTTTTTGCCATGCCCGTAGTGGGTTAGATTAGGTTAGGTTGTGTTAGTTTAGGTTAGATTAAGTTAGATAGGTTAGGTTAGGTTAGGTTAGGTTGGGCTTGGTTGGGTTAAGTTAGGTTGGGTTGGGTTAGGCTGCGTTGGGTTAGATTAGGTTAGGTCAGGTTGTGTTGGGTTAGATTATGTTACGTTAGGGTTAGGTTGGGTTAGGTTAGGTTGTGTTGGGTTAGATTAGGTTACGTCAGATTAGGTTAGATTAGATTAGATTAGATTAGTACCTCCAGAGTAATTTGGATGTGGGAAACATACTGAGATTGTTTTCAAGAAAATTTCATGGTTAGTTAAGATAAGGTGTCCCACTTTTTTCAGGGAAAGGTCCCTCTACTCGGTTACATCTCGTGAAAATGCAGGCGGGAACCTTCATGCTGAAGCCTCCTCACATCTAGTTTTGCATGTGCCTTTGTCATTAGAATTTTAAAATATTGCTAGCCTCTTGTGAATGTCTGAATCACAGACGAACTTAGATCGAGCCAGATGGTCAATCCAGGTGTGCTTGTGGGGAGAGAGAGGGAGAGATATGGGGGAGGCCTCCTTATTGAAGTGTAGAAGGTAACTACAAAATCGAAATGAGAGAGAGAGAGAGAGAGAGAGAGAGAGAGAGAGAGAGATGAGAGAGAGAGAGAGAGAGAGAGAGTGAAAAGATTAATAGCTCCCGACCTCTTGTGTGCGTTAATTACCGAGAAGTTACATAAAATAGAGGCAGTGAGGCGAGTCCGGAGAGTGAAAGGGTTATCAGGAAAACACTTATATTGCCCAGATTATATCCAGTGTGTTTAGTTACCAATATAAAATCAAACCACAACTGTACCACGGTGGCGAGGTTGTAGTCCCGCCAGTTACGTAAGATCCTTTGCAGCGTCCCTTCGGCCCCTAGCTGCAGCCCCTTTTGCTGTACCTCCGTTTATATTCTCTTTCTTTCATTATATTTTCCTCGGCGAGGTTTTCCTCCTGTATCACCTTTAAAACCTTTTCTCTCTCAATTTCCCTTTCAGCGTTGAATGACCTCGCAGGTGCCAGCGCTTGGCCTTTCGCCTAAATTTTACATTCCAATTCCAAAGGCCAAGTTTTAAATTCCAATTCCAGTTCCAAAAACCAAACCGTAGGAAGGCATTTCTGAAACATGTGAAAAGTAGTGGCCAAGAATCTCCTCTTATTATATCCCCCTTTTTGCATTTAGTAAGACATATGAATTTAATTTCATTACTCGCGATTGTGTATGGCTTATTCCGGGTGTTTTGTTTCCGTTGTCGAAAATAGATAGTCGGAGTTCTTGAGGGGAGAGGGCAACCGGAAGCTTGAACCACTCGGGAATGTCAAACACAGAGATTTTTTACAGTACAAACCTGGGAAGGGAAAGTTAATTACGATTCCCACTTTAGTTTTCTGTTGTTTTGAATTGATACACTGTTAGTAAGTTTGTAAGCGTGCACATACATACACGCTTACACACACACACACACATACATGTGTGTGTATGTAACCGTATAAGAATGCATGTATGCTTGAGAGAGAGAGAGAGAGAGAGAGAGAGAGAGAGAGCGAAATACCATTTGATACAGCTCATTCCCAATTAAGAATAACATAAATACAAAAGATCCTGATGAATATAAATAAGAAAGACCACGAATCATTCATTACTCTTGTTCGATGCCGTACTTCACCATTCAGGGGGGAGGGAAAAAATGCGAAAAATCAGCCATCCCAGAGAAAGTGTTCCTGTGTCATTAGTGAAAGCTAATTAAAGCCTGGGAAGGCATCTGGAGAATTGCGAAATGTGTTTTTTTTTGGGGGGGGGGGCGCAGAGTGAAACTAGCGAAGAAAGGCGAGAAGAATCGCAACTTGTAGATAATGTTTTTGCAGGTGGGGAGGGAGACAGGGAGAGGGGGCCATGTACTTTCGTCGTGTGTGTTTTTTTTTTTTTTTTTTTTTATCAGTGAGGATTACGGATCTCGACATGGTGATAAGTTATTGATCTCAAGCTGGCCATGAATTACGAGTATGCACGCCGGAACGCGCGCACGCTGGCGGTTGGGGGATGGGAGAGAGAGAGAGAGAGAGAGAGAGAGAGGTATTTTCTGGTTTGTAAACAGAATGATATGTCCTTTGTCTCTTAGGAAGAGCTTCAGTTCACCGCTCAGATGTGCCTTCGTATTCTATAAAATATAGTATATATATAAAATGTAATATATACATGTATAGATATACATATATGTATGTATGTATATATAAATATAAATATATATATATATATAATATATATATATATATATATATATGTATGTATAAATATATTTGAGTAACTATTCCATCCTTATTTTCTCGTAGATTTGATCTCCAATTTCCTTTAACAAAGAGGAAAAAAAAAAAAACTCCACCCGTAGACTTATAATCCAAATGGGTTAAACATTTTAATATTTTCCTCTCCTGCCTCATTTTACTTCAGAAGTGAGTCTGGGAAGGCCTGGAGGGGGAGTGCCCCCTGGCCCGGCCTGGCCTGGGGCAGTTGTGTCCTCCTTTGCTTTTGAAATTAAGCAGCAGTGGATAGGAGCCAATCAGGGGGGTCAGAATCCAGCCAGCTGGCCCGGGACGGCCAGTGTTTGTTTGGTGTCATGCGAAGAATTCTGCCGGAGTTGCCAGGTCGTCTTTTTTCCTTCCCCTCTCGATTTTGGCCAGATTGAAACCAATCTGTCTGAAGGTATTGCGGCGAGTTTCCCGAAAGTGTTCCCGCGTCCGTCCGACCGGCTTGAAATCGGAGATCGCTCGACTGAAATGCCCAAAATCTATGATTTATAAGAAGTTAGGAACCGTCCTTACGACAGGAATCTCACGTCTGAGAATGAATTCAAACTGTTCTTTTGGTTCTTCTGAGGAAATGTTTCTGTTCTTCTCGAGTTTGCCGAAGAATTCAGACATTACTTTCTTGGTAACTGATCTCCTCTTACTCGGGTGGGAACAAAGGAGTTTACTTTTGAGAAAAGATTTAGTGGCAGGTTAGCCTATGGTGATTTGCATAACTCAGAAATGTTTTGACACAATAAATTCTGTGAACATGCAGTCGACTAAGCAGTTATTCCCTGCTTAGATGTACTTTCCATTTCTTTTATTTTCTAGTATCCGAAAATCACTTTCAGCATAAAAAGACCATTAGATATCCGTAGTCAATTTGTTTTTAGTAGTCTGAGAACACCGTTACAGAATGTCCTCAGCCATTCGATGCTATTTTCAGTTGTTTTTTCACTGTGCACGACTTTCAAAGCACACTGTCCTCTGCAAGTCTTGCAACCGTTTCTTTCTTTGACCTTGGGTGCTTGTCCAGAGGAATGCCTTTTTTTTTCCGTGTTCCGAAGGAAACCAAATTTTAACACCCAGACACTTCTGGTATGGATATTTTTTCAATTCATTTTTTCGAGTCACTGCATTCAATTATTAATTATTTGTTTTTTGGAATTCTTGTGTCGTTAAGTTTTCGAATTTTTGCGCTTGTCCCACGGAGAGAGAGAGAGAGAGAGAGAGAGAGAGAAATATTTGGTTTCTTTGCCTTCGAGTGAAACTCACATACCTTGCATTCATCAACGACCTCGCCCCCACAGCAACGAGAAACATGCGATTAATCCCACGGGAAGGAAACGACTGGGTCCACTTCATGAAAAATCATTGGTTCCCTTAGTGACTAAGCAGTGAATTAGGTACCGGGTGGTTAGTAGATTCTAGAGACGAGGGCTAGCATCCTCATCCCCTCATCTTAGAATCACTGTCTCTTGAAGGTGAAAAGTTTAATGTTCTCAGAGAGATGGAATGAAGATGTTAGCATGAAATGGGGTCTTGATTGACAGGGGAATGTTGGGATGTTGGAGAGGAGAAAAGCCTGATTTACATGACTATATTCTCTTTAAACAGTGCACTGACGATTAAGCCTTCAGTGGCATTCTCAAGTGCCCAAAAGAAGTAGATGTGTTGCTCCCCGATTGAGAAAGTGGAGAGCTGAATTTAATTTCCTTTTGGCTAATGGAGTGCATTGCTACCCTAAGGTGTGCAATGTTGCGCATTGTATCACGGAAATTTAACTGTAAGTCCCTTTACTTCAGAATACTTTGATACCTTTGGACAAACATCACATGAGTATTGTCTAGAAAAAGTACGTCGCTGTGATGATAAATGTCATCACTTAGAAGTGAGATGATATTATCCCCTCTGATGAACAAAATGTACAAAATACATTCCGTATTTTCCAAATGTACAAGATACATATTGTCCCTGGATGCACCGTGTCGCTGTTCAAAGTCTGAAATTTAATGAAAATGTCGTCATGAATATTTTTACACCACAGGTAAATTTTTATTTTATTTATAATAAAATGAATATTGTAAAAGGAAATTCTTTTCCATTCAGTGTGCAACTCAAGTCTCTTGGAAAGCTAGCCCCTTCGTCTGCAAATTCTTGCAATTCTCGCTTTATTAATCTAGTATTTTGACAAATCTCACCACCTCTTCTGTCTAAATGTGAAGATGAATAATTTTTGAAGTAGGAATCCCATTTATGTTTAGAGTTCCTATTCACAATCACGATTCCAGGCAGATATTTTATCGGTTATAAGAGTTTTTTTGTAAGAGATGTAATCATGCAAAGGTACTTTTATGGTAAGTTGTTTCCTATCTTCCTCTATTTCCTCAAGTAGATGCTTCGTCTTGCATTTCTGCTGACGGTGGAAGAACGCAAGATAAATGTTCTTGTAGGTTCAGTTTCTCTTTCGAATTGGACAGGACCGGATTTTTTTTAGAGTACCTCCGTTCATATTCTTTTTCCTCCTTACTTTCCACCCTATACAAGAGAAGTGAGTGCGCAATAGGTCGTTTAGGTATGAGCCCTCAGTGTTTATTTTATGCAAGTGGGATCATCGAGACATTCAAAGACTGCACTCGGGTCCTTCTTTTATTACACAGGGGATTCAGTTGTTAAAGGACGGATTTTGCGATGGAATCTTTCTTGTTTCCTTGGAAGGCCTTAGCAGTATAAAAAAGTTGTAGCATGTCAAAGAGTAATGTTAAATAGTTCAATGAATTTCAAATTTGTTTGATTAAACATCTATACTTTGTAGGGAATGAGGAACGTCTCAGTTAGCTGGGCCTGGTCTTTTTCCTCTCGGTACCTTTCTTATCCTAAGGACGACCTCTAGGCCAAGGCCTACACTATCATAAGCCCACCTTACTACAAACCAACCAACTAACTGCTCGGCCAGTAAATGAAGGACTGGTCAAATTAAGATCATATGGCCTCTCTGCTGAATCGAGTCCCGGCAGACTCTATTTCAAGTGACGTGAATTGTGTCTCCTTGCAGAGAATTAAAATTTTTTTTGCTGACTCGGTTCATACGAAATGCACAGCTTCTAACATCTGGGGACCAGAGAGCTACAACATTCCAATAAAAAAGGAATTCTCGAGCTTTTGGCAAGTGACTTCAGTAATAACTTAGATATACTGAAGAGCAAAGCCATTTCGTATTTCAGCATGCTGGCTGTTGCTGTTAGTCTTTTAAAATGTTGAGGGCCCCATAAAATCAATGACATTCCCACGATCACAATATACTTAACAGAAAATGTGTGACTCATGTAGATAAATCAAATGAGAAAGGAAATGGGCATTTGCATAGCAATATCGATTGTTTTTGAAGATGCGGATGTGGAGGGGCGTAGTTCAGGCCGTAAACTATCAGATTATAACTACATAATATCCATTTACCTTGACGAACCTCATCGTCCCAAAACTTTTTGGTTTATGTAATGTAAAATGAAATGTTAGTGTAATCTGTACTGAAGACTCGATTCTCAAACTTGCATCTGCTTCCGACTGGCGTAGATGGAAACTTGGAATACGTAACAATATATATATATATATAATATATATATAACAAAGTCTATATATATTAATATATATATATATATATATATATATATCTATAGACTTTGTTATTGACATTCATAAATTGTCTTGATCCGGACGGTATAGAAGTATAATGCGCAAGCACTCTTGTTATATATGCTAAATCGAAGACTACAGACATTTATATCATTCCTTCGTCCTGGTTTCGGTCCAAGCATTGCATTTCGTAAGAGAGAGAGAGAGAGAGAGAGAGAGAGAGATTCTGTTTTGTATACGGCACAAGTCAGATGTGAGGTGAAATAAGGTATAATTCCATCATTCCCCTTTTGCTGTCAAACACTGATAAGAGATTTAAGGTCTCCACCTGCTGCGCACTACATCAACTTGAAATTGATTCTGAGAACATTTATATTTATATTTTCCCGAGTTTATGATTCTTTTAGACTTACGTTTGAATGAAGAACCCGCAATGTAGAGAGAGAGAGTGTTATGTGACAAATTACTTACCCAAACACATGTGACCCGCGATTTCGATCACTTGACTCTTATACTTCAATTGACTTTATTTTGTTCTTGTCTCAAACACTGACGTTTGCTGTGAGAGCAGAAAATTCAAGATAAAAAGGCTTGATTTTTCTAGTCGTCAGTCAATTTTGCTTTTGAGGTTGAAAGTACAAACAGGATGTGACTCTCAAGTTGTGTCAAATATTTGTGTTAATTTTCATTCGTACTCTTTAGACCTACGGATAGGTAGGATGAAAGGTCTACAGTGAAAAAAGGAAAAGAAGTATAGGAATATGTGAGATTTTAAAATAATACATACTTTGTTTTTTGAAAGAGGGAATGCTTGAAGAATTGTCTAAATCAGCCCTGGTACGGATTTCAGATGTTCAAAAAGACAGGTGTTACAGGTACTTGTTCAAAAAGACAGGTGTGAGGTGTGTTATAGGTACCTGAATGTTCAAAAAGACAGGTGTGAGGTGTGTTATAGTTACATGAATGTTTAAGAAGACAGGTGTGATGCGTGTTACAGGTATACGAATGTTCAAAGAGACAGGTGTGAGGTGTGTTAGAGGTACATGAATGTTCTAAAAGACAGGTGTGAGGTGTGTTACAGGATTCTGGTAAAAAAGACAGGTGTGAGGTGTGTTACAGGTACCTGAATGTTCAAAAAGACAGGTGTGAGGTGTGTTACAGGTATCTGTTCAAAAAGGCAGGTGTGAGGTGTGTTACAGGATTCTGGTCAAAAAGACAGGTGTGAGGTGTGTTACAGGTACCTGAATGTTCAAAAAGGCAGGTGTGAGGTGTGTTACAGGTATCTGTTCAAAAAGACAGGTGTGAGGTGTGTTACAGGTACCTGAATGTTCAAAAAAGACAGGTGCAAAGATAAAGAAGAGTATCAAAGGAACAACAAAATCTCAAGTGATCTTCAATAATGGGTCTCACGGTTTTGCCATCACGTGACGTCACGTCATGACTTTTCTTCACATCACGTCTCCTTCCGTTTAAGATGTGAATTCGAAGCGACGAGGGCTTGTTCCAAGTAACGAATGAGCAGAAGTCTCCGCTCGCGCTTTGCTGTTGAAGTTCGTTAGCGCACGTTAATCACGATGCCAAGATAGGGCGGGACCCTTGTCCCCGTTTTAAAATATGGCCGGGTTTATTACCCGAATGTTTAACTTTGGAGAAATCTCCCCTTTTGGCTGCTGTATCCACGTACAATTAACTCTTTTTCTCTCTCTCTTTCTCTCTCTCTGTCAAAAGCAAGGCTCTCTCTCTCTCTCTCTCTCTCTCTCTCATAAAAGCAAGGCTCGCTCTCTCCCTCTCTCTCATAAAAGCAAAGCTCTCTCTCTCTCTCTCTCTCTCTCTCATAAAAGCAAGGCGCTATCTCGCTCTCTCATAAAAGCAAGTCTCTCTCTCTCTCTCTCTCTCTCATTAAAGCAAGTCTCTCTCTCTCTCTCTCTCATTAAAGCAAGTCTCTCTCTCTCTCTCTCTCTCTCTGGTAGACCTCAAAACAAGTGCGAACTTTGCCAAGAAATATTGTTTACACTTCAAGCGATATTTTTCATTGGGATTGCTTTTCTGATTTTTTTTTTATGCCTTTCCTCTTTGGAGAGAGAAACCCGTTCGACCTTCAGATTCACACGAGTTACAAAGGGAGCGAGGAAATTGCTCATTCTCTCAAGTTCATTGGAACATTAGTAATTTGGAAACATCTTTGTTTTTATTGAAATGTTTTGAGACAAGAAACAAGTGAAAAATGCGCCGAAGTTTTTTTCGGCGCAATCAAGTTTTCGTACATCGCATAACCAAGGCCACCGAAAATAGATCTATCTTTCGGTGGTCTCGGTATAATGCTGTATGAGCCGCGGCCCATGAAACTTTAAAAACGGCCCAGTGGTGGCCTGGCCTATATTGATCTAGACACACAATTATGCTCACTTTAACCTTAAATATTATTTGTTTGAATTTAAGCTTTTAATTTTATTCGGTGGGAGAGCAGCAATCTATTTGCTTCCAGTTGTGAATTAAAAAAAAAAAAAAAAATGTACTCGTCAGCCATATTGGTTTCTCCCGTCTCCCTCTGAAAGATCTCATTCAAGTTTAAAAAAACAGTTGAAATGCAAGTTTTTCTGTGGGTCTAACCCCATTCGTTCCTTTTACTGTACCTCCTTTCATATTCTCTTCCATCTTGCTTTCCACCCTCTCCTAAGAGTTCATTCATAGTGCATCTGCGATGTTTCCCACCTCTTACACCTTTCAAACCTTTTACTGTCAATTTCTGTTTCAGCGCTGAATGAGCTCGTAGGTCCCAGTGCTTGGCCTTTGTCCTCAATTCTGTGGGTCTAAAAGTCACGACATATCTACTCTCTCATCAGTGTTTACGAGCTCCTTTCCTTCAACAGAATTTCAGTATGGTCATCTCACTATCACCTCAGTATCATTAATCTTCATATGCATTAGTATTTGAGACTTATTTGTTTGTTTACACCTTCCCTTTATTATCATTTTTCTTTTCTTGCCCCCTTTTAAGAAGTTCTCTAACACAATTTTCCCATATGGGGTAATGTCGCCAGTGCACCTCATGCGATGCACTGTAATCATCACTGGAGGTTCTTTGCAGCGTCCCTTTGGCCCCTAGCTGCAACCCATTCAGTTTCTCTGATTGTACCTCCGTTCACATTCTCTTTCTTCCATCTTACTTTCCATCCTCTCCCACCATTTGTTCTCTTTTTACTCTCGATTTCCGTTTCATGACTGGGTGACTTCATAGGAGCCAGCGCTTGGTCTTTGGCCTCAATTTTATATTCCATTCCATCAATCGTGTAGGTTTGTATTTCAAGAAATTTGCAAACCGTTGTAACATTTCTTTTATCAGAAATTGTGTAAAATCCGTGCGAGACAAGAACGCCAATTTAGCCCTTAAAGTAATTCTACACAACTTCAGCTAAATTTAGAGTTGAAAAATTATTTCATTTCCTCGAGGGATGAGCGTCGGGTGTCTCTGTTCTAGCCAAATGTATGCAAATGCTCAAAATGCTGTATAAAGCGATTGCAGACGATGGTGTTCTGAACTGAAAGCAATCCTCCGTCCATTTCGTATATTGAAAAGGATTTTATAATGTACTTTGTACGTTGAATTAGGCGATTCACCTCAACTGCATATTATATATATATATATATATATATATGTGTGTGTGTGTGTGTTTGTGTATATATATATATACACACACATACATATATATATATGTATGCATGCATGCATCCATCGCTCCATAGCCATCTATGTCATTTTGTGCTCTAATCCTTCCACCCTGTTCGTCAGTTCGTCAATTATTTCGTCATTGTACCCTTGAATGTGAGACATTTGCTGGTCGAATGTCAAAGTCTTGGGAATCTGGGACACAGGTTTTCCTCTCCTTGCTATGATTCTTTGTTGGGGCCGAGGGGCGGGTGGGGGTGGCCATTGTGATATAGAGCAGTTATATATCTTTGATGTATATATATTTGTGTGTGTGTGTGTGTGTATTTATAGATATGATTTTATATATATATATATATATATATATATGTATATATATAATTATATATATATATATATATATATATATATAAATATACATAACATTTTATATATTATATATGTATATATAAGTATATGTATATTTCTATATTAGATATTTTTTATAAAAAGATTAAACTTTTTTTTTAGTTTTTTATTTAATTTTATTAAAGCGTCAATAACCTATATGTGGTAACGCCAGTTTTAAGTAACTATGAATCACTCTGTCTCCAGGAACCTCGATATGAGGTGAAGTGTATTTTTGACTGACAACCTTTGACACTTCAGAAACAACCTCTCTTGCATAAACGCTCGTGGTTGTTATATCCTGTATTCTATGCATACTTTGACGGTATGCAACATGTATTAAAGGAAAACGGACGTGTAAAATGGTATATAGGAAAACAAGAAAGGACTTAGGTCAATGAAAGGTGTCCATAAAAATATTAAATACCTTATTGCTTCACTTAAGATCCTAAATTCCAGGAATAAGTAATTCTCAGATTAGTAAACTGAATGCACTCGATAGCCGGAAAAAAAAAAAATGTTTTAGCTACTGAGATCGACACGCCGAATAGCGATCAGGAGAAATTGATATAAATTGTTGATTTTACGATTGTAACCCACCGAGGAATTGTTCAAAAAGGACCAATCAAGAGAAAATAGAAGCCATGTACTCTAATACTCCATAGATGTAAGATTTTCCAGTCTGTTAAAGACATGCGCGAGTCTGGCGTGCTGGGTAGTTTGTAAAGAAGTATTATTATTATTATTATTGTTATTATTATTATTATTATTATTATTATTATTATTATTATTATTATTATTATTATACAGAAGATGAACCCTGTGGAATATATATATGGAATAAGCCCACCACATGGGTCATTGACTTGAAATGCAAGCCTCCAGAGAATATTATGGTGTTCGATGGAAAGAAGTGACAGAAGGCAATAGGAAATACAAAGAGAAGAGATCAGTTATTAGAAAAATTAGATAATAAATTAATAAATGATATTTATTAATGAACGGGAAGTTGTGGACATGTTGTTGTTAGATTAATCAAACTTTGGTAATTGCTGCACAAGCAGTTGTCAACACATGCCCAGAAAACCAAGGATAAAGACGTGGAATATAAGAAATTTAAGAAATATATTAATTACAAACTGTACAAGAAGATGGAAAGAACTCTATACATCGTTTGACCGCAGAAGAAACAATTAAAAAACGCGCCGAAGTTTCTTCGGCGCAATCGAGTTGCAGGTCCAGCCGCTACATCGCATAATCAAGGCCACCGAAAACAGATCTAACTTTCGGTGGTCTCGGTATAATGCTGTACGTGCCTCGGCCCATGAAACTTGAACCAAGGCCAGGTGGTGGCCTATCCCTTATCGCTGCCAGATGCACGATTATGACTAACTTTAACTTTAAATGAAATAAAACCGAGGCTAGAGGGCTGCAATTTGTTATGTTTGATGATTGGAGGGTGGATGATCAACATACGCTACCAATTTGCAGCCCTCCAGCCTCAACAGTTTTTAAGATCTGAGGGCTGACAGAAATAGTGCGGACAGAAAAAGTGCAGACAGAATAAAGTGCGGACGGACAGACAAAGCCGGCACAATAGTTTTCTTTTACAGAAAACTAAAACCTGATAGGAAATTGTTGATTATGATGATAATGATGAATAGCAGCCTCAGCGTTACGGTGATTATGATGATAATGATGAATAGAATATTGAGCTTTATATACGTAGAACGTAGCAGACATTTTGATACCCATGCAAAAAAAAAATTAAATAAATAAAATAAAAATTCCTCTAAGGTTGTCTGATGTTTGGTTGAGTAGGACTGTGTAGAACAGTGTGTAATAGCATAAATGAATATAATACCAAGTCCTATGAAATAATGATTGTAATGATTTACGGAGATTTCGATAAATTATTTAGTTGAGGACAGTGAGGAAACTCGATACGTTCAGATCTGTTGCGGTTGTCCATATATATATATATAATATATATATATATATATATATATTGTATATATATCATATATATATTGTATATATATGTATATATATATAATGTATATATAAATATAAATTTATATTATATATATATATGTATATATATATATGAATATATATGTATGTGTATATAATATATATATATATATATATATATATAATATAATCAGGCAGTAATAATCCTCGCATAAAAGATTCGCATAAAAGTCCAGGCCAGTCACCGTGAGGGCAATTCGCTTGTAACCGAGTGCCAAAAACAGGTAGTCTTGGTCCCGATCACAGAGACACTGGTCTTGCCAAATGTAGTAAAAACCCATTCATTTTTTCTTGCTCTATGAAGATACAACAGACAGAAGTCACATACTCCCCCTTCCCCCACCCTCCCCCCTCTCTCTCTCTCTCTCTCTCTCTCTCTCAGGTTGTAATTCATTCGCCCATGTCGATAAGAAGCGGAAATGCTCTTGCAAAAACCGATTGTGGTAACAATGGCACATACCACCTTCATAA
>JANJGK010000038.1:18987288-18990433 GCA_039081455.1 Macrobrachium rosenbergii | reverse complement strand
ATGATTAAGCATTGTATATTTCATATCACTATTCATTCACACAGCACGATGGCCATATGCGCTTTTCATAATCTGATCACAGCAACGATATTGTTTATTTATCTGTCTATCTATCTACATTAACCGTGATCATTTGAATTCTTCGAACTTTCTCAGTTATTCTGTGTTCCCAGAGCCCTACACATTCCTTTCATTGGTTAGGTGAATCCATTATCTGTCATAAATCTATTACACAATTATATATAAATAATTATACATATATATAAAATTTATATAAATGTAAATATAATATATATATATATATATATATATATATATGCATATATATACATATATGTATATATCATGATCATGACGTATAGATCAAACATACTCATCCTCATCATTATATTTCTCTTCTTAGTTTACTAAATTCCTAACATAAAACTTGTAATACTCAACATAAGACAGAGTCACCGAACCCTAAAAAATTCTTTGTAACACAACGATAACCTACAACCATTCACATTAGAATGGAACGGAATGGAATATAGAGCTTAGGCCAAAGGCCTAAGCACTGGGACCTACGAGGTCATTCGGCGTTGGAAAGGATATTGTGAGTAGGTAGGTTCGAAAGGTGTAACAGGAGGAAAACCTATGAATCAGTTGTTAGGAGAGAGTGGATAGCAAGATGGAAGAAAGTGAATATGAAAGGAGGGTACAGTAAAAGTAACGAAAAGGGTTGCAGCTAGGGGACGAAGGGACGCTGCAAAGAACCTTAAATAATGCCTACAGTGCACCGCGTGAGATGCACTGACGGCACTACCCACCTACGGGACATAAAACTTGTAATATTCTGCAAGATTATGAAAATCATAAATGGCTTAACCACTACGAATGAGGAGGTCCACCAGTAAACCTCTCTCTCTCTCTCTCTCTCTCTCTCTCTCCTTGCAACATTGCAATCTCTCAGGAGAGACAAATGACCACAACAGACTGATACCGGCCATCACGAATAGCTGGCACAAAGTCGATGAATTGAAGTTCCTTGTATCAGAAAGCTGCAACGCTTGGTGGTAGTCGTCAGCTGAGTGAATAAGAGATATGTTTGGTTTCTAATGGAAACAGGAATGTCTGGTCATTCAAGACTTTATGCATTATTATTATTATTATTACTATTATTATTATGCATTATTATTATTATTATTATTATTATTATTATTATTATTATTATTATTATTAAATCTCATAACAGCATGAGTCACAAACTAGACTTGCTGGTATATTAAAGATTTTACGCATTATTATTATTATTATTATTATTATTCATAAAAATCTCATAATAACATAAGTCACTACAATGAAGAAATCCACAGTAGTGTAAATATAAATAAACATTTTAGAAATATATATACAAACGTTGGCATACATATTTCTAATATAAATTTACATCTACACCACTGTGGATTTCTTCACCACATTATTATTATTATTATTATTATTATTATTATTATTATTATTATTATTATTATTATTATTATTATTATTCTGATGATGAACCCTATTCATATGGAACAAGCCCACTACATTGATTTGAAATTCAAGCTTCCAAAGAATATTTTGGTGTTCATTAGAAAGAAGTAACAGAAGGTAAAGGGAAATACAGAAAGTTATTACTTTTTAAAGACGAAAAAGCAAATTAAACTAACGAGTAATCAGACAGAAATGTAAGTAAACCATTTAAATACAACCTCCTTTCCGTTAATAAGAATGTCATTTCTGTATGTGCATAACATATGTTATTCGTTTAGATAGGTCAGTTCGATGTAGTAATGAATAGCCAGGCCACAACAAACTGACCCTCACAGGCCATAAAAGAAGTTGGAGCCTACGTACTTCTATACCATTGGCGGATCGGGGGGGGGGGGTCCTGGGCACGTGGCCCCCATGAAAAATAATCAAATATTGAAGATTTAGATAATAACATAAATAAGAAATATACAAACGGGAAAAAATAAAAAATCGATTAAGAAATATATATATATATATATATATATATATACACATACATATAATGTGAAAATTGGTGGCCCCGTGTAATTTTTCTGGATCCGCTAGTGTTCTATACCTGCAGTTTTTCCTGGGCAGGCAGTCGCCTAACATACCAATGAGTCTTACCAAACTTCCCGACCCACCAGTGACTCAGTTGGTAGCATTATTATTTCTGTAAATATATATATATATATATATATATATACACACACACACACAAACACACACACACACACATATATATATATATATATATATATGTAATATATATGTGTGTACGCGCGTATAGTAGATTATGCACATGTTCTGAACATATCAATGTGACACTGATTTCAGCGTATGAGCGCAAACGCATATATAGTTAGTTTACTACACAATTTAACAGCACATTAATTAGCACATGTAAACGAGAGAGACAGCATCGACTTAGCTATCCTATACAGAATTATTAATTAAATATTCAACTTATACACAAATATATACATTATATAATATATTATATATATATATGTATATATACAGTATATATGTATATAATATGTTTATATAGATATATATTATGAATGTATATATACTGTACATATTATATATACATATATGTATCTTATTTTGAAGAATGACCTCAGTAGCATAATCCAAGTATTAATATGGCACTCACACGCAAATATCTTTGTATCATGGACAATGCGCGTGTATGAGTGCGAGATACGTCTGTGTGTGTGTGTGTGTGTGTCCTTTAAACCTCCCAACATACAAATAAAAACACACACACTCTCACACAAGAACTATTTCGATCCGCTTACAACACGAAACAGAAACAGCAATGCTTGAGGCGCTTCCCGTTTTCTATGAACCAATATACGATTTCATTCAAGGGGCTCCTTGCCTAATTTGTCGGTGCTCTAAATAGCGTGGCAGCGGGAACACAGCCGCCACACAGCCACACGTATCGAAAAAGAATTACGTAAGGTTGCTGCGCGCGCAACGAAATAAGGGACAATTCTAATACGCTTATAGTAGGCTGCTACACTTCCGCAATATTCTCCTTCATGCATTTTGATACATTTTTATCAATCTATCTATTTATGCATTTATTTTTTTTCTCTTGTAATAA
>JANJGK010000038.1:18964788-18982288 GCA_039081455.1 Macrobrachium rosenbergii | reverse complement strand
TTCTTTTCTTCATGGCTGATATCTGCTAAGAGCTGGTCGATGTACAGTCTGGATAAGGAAGGCAATTGTTCTCAATAAGGTGATTTTTATTGTTTCATTTAAGCAGAAGTTAAATACGGCGTGTGATAGCCGTAAAGTTTCAAGTCTCCGTATCTAATAATAATAATAATAATAATAATAATAGTAAATAATAATAATAATAATAATAATAATAATAATAATAATAATAATAATAATAATAATAAGAAAGACATTTCGAGCGGAGAAATGTAAAACATGATGTAGGGATTTCAAATGAACACCATTTTCTTTGGAATCTTGAATTTCAAGTCAATGGCCCCAATGGTGGGTTTGTTCTGAATAATAATAGTAATAATGATAATAATAATAATAATCATTGTTATGATTATTATTATTATTATTATTATTATTATTATTATTATTAAAACATTTCGAGCACAGAGCTGAAGAACTTTGACGTCGGAAGAACAATGAAGGTGCGCATTAAACCGAATCTGATTGTCTCACTGTCTCCAAGGTCCTTCAAAAAACAAATATACATCACCGGATCTGTGGTCTTAGGAGCAGGCAGCTGGCCAAGGACTAGAATTAACTAGCTTCTGTGACGTGTCCGGATTCAATATTTTTTCTCTTCTAATTCCACTTCTTCCAACCTTGAGAAATGAAATGTCAGCTTTGCGTAGGCCTACACGTGGAGACGAACTATTTAAGCCAAGTTTGTCAAATGGAGATAAGCGTCATTAACCTTTGGAACTGAGAGAAGAAAGCATTCTATGAACTTTTCCAGCTTATCAAGATATATGGTTGGAGATATGTCTGAGAGAATGCTTACCCATGAATTACAATTCAATTTTTGCTCCCATTTCATCGAGGTAAACAATGTTTTTCTTGTATAATAATCTATATAATCCTAAAATTGGGACCCTGCCAAGAAAAAAAAAAAAAAAAAAATCTGATACAAAGGCGAAAATACGTAAGGCTAAACTGATCAATATTAAGCTGGGAATTTGATTAACATACCAATTAGAAAACAAGAAACTAAGGGACGTTTCCCACTTAAAACCCGTTAAAACAATGACGTGTTTCTTGACTGAAACAACAGATAACTGTGGAAAAATAGAGCAGAAGAGAATATAGGATATATAGGTCATTCAGGAAATTGACAATAAAAGGTTTAAAAGGTGTAACAGGAGGAAAACCTCAAAGCAGTTGCACTATGGATCAATTGTTAGGAGAGGGTGGAAGGTAAGAAGAGAGATTATGAACGGAGGCACAACAATAGGAATGGAAAAAACCTAAATGTTTAACTAGGCAATTTCAGCAATGGAGGCAGTTGCCAGACCTGTGAACCTCAGAAGAGAAGTACTTCTGGGGGGAAACAGGCTTGCGAACCTCTGAAGAGAAATACCTCTGGGAGGAAACAGACTTGCGTACCTCTGAAGAGAAAAGCCTCTGGGAGGAAGGAGCCTGTACAGGAATGGCTAAAGAATAAAATGATCACGTTGCATCATTCAGGGAACTGGGAGAAGGAAAAAAACAAGTAAAAAATGCGCCTTGGTTTCTTCGGCGCAATCGAGTGTTCTGTACAGCCGCTACTAAAGCGTATAATCAAGGCCACCGAAAATAGATCTATCTTTCGGCGGTCTCGGTATAATGCTGTATGAGCCGGGATCCATGAAACTTTAACCACGGCCCGGTGGTGGCATGTCCTATAGTTGCCAGAAGCACGATTATGGCTAACTTTAACCTTAAATAAAATAAAAACTACTGAGGCTAGAGGGTTGGAATTTTGTGTGTTTGATGATTGGAGGGTGGATGATCAACATAAGAATTTTCAGCCCTCTAGCCTCAGTAATTTTTTAAGATCTGAGGGCGGACAGAAAAAGTGAGGACAGAAAAAGTGCGGACGGACAGACAACGCCGGCTCAATAGTTTTCTTTTACAGAAAACGAAAAAGTGAGGCGAATACATTAGCGATATAGGGAGAGTCGCATATTCGTCATGTCACGAAAAAAAGATAATTAGATTTCGAGAATTTTATGGAGACAAATGGAGACTAGGAAAAAAAAGTACGTCATACTTCTTTTGGGGTTATGTCAGTATTTTTGATAAAGAAAAAATGGGAAAAAAATTCAGATATCCGGGACTATTCCAAGATACGCCATATTCCACTGTCCTGAAATACGCGGTAAAAGTAAAAAGTATTACCGAAAAAAATCTCCTATTTGAAACATGAAACAGCTATAGTGTTTCAACAAGCTGGTGTGGTGCTTCAGTATTCCAAAAGTGAAGTATAAATTCAGAAAGAATGAAAATATTTTGGAGATCAAACGGACGCAAACTCGCCAAGAATCTCAATGAACTCGGGAGGCACAAAACCAACCCTATTCCATTAGGTCACTTGGCAAGACCTGCTTTTTCCCAAATTACTTGTTACCATCAGCTTCTAAACATACCAGCTGTCAAGCGTGTACAGCTGATTTCAAGTACTTGCAGACTGAGAACACTATGAAAGCAAATTCTCATTGTAAACAATCACAGTTTCATTAAGCTCCAGAAGATTGCCGACTGAAAACATGATCTGCACAGAGCAGAATTATTAATATATGAGTGGAAAGAACCGAAGGAACTCCCAAAAGGATAAAAAGATTGAATATCAAATTTAGGCCAAAGGCCAGGCACTGGGACCTACGAGGTCATTCATCGCTGAAAGGGAAATTGAAAGTGAAAGGTTACAAAGGTGTAACAGGAGGAAAACCTCGCAGCTGCACTATGATACAATTGTTACAGACGGTGGAAAATCAGATGGAAGAAAGAATGTGAAGGGAGGTACAGTAAAAGCAATAAAAGAGGCTGCAGCTAGGGGCCGAAGGGACGCTGCAAAGACCCGCAAATAATGTCTACCGTGCACCACGTTAGGTGCACTGACGGCGCTACCCCGCCTTTTCGGGGCACCAATAAGGAATGGATAATGTGAGCTCGCAAGTATTACACACACAAAATGGGCGAATGAACCTTAAAACATTAATCTTGCTGAGAAAAAAGGATCAAATATAATTGAGCCAATGGCGCCAAAGGACAGTCTGAATGAAGCAACCATTTGCAAAAATAACTGGCAAACGAATTCCCAATCCGTTCGGTATTACAGCACAGCGCCAATGCGCACACCGACGCAAAACAGCCTTTTTGGTATTGAGAATGAAAGCAACGGCATCCCTCTAAGGGGACACAGACGTAACGAAGCACAAGCTGGCAAGCTGAGAAGGGTCACTGTGCCAAGGACAACACCACCAACACCACCAGCAGGAGGCGGCAGCATCGGCAGGCAGGTAGCGAGGGGAAAATAGTTGGCGTAGGTGTCAAGTAGAAGCCACTGTGACAAAAGTGTTTGTAACGGCACTAATAATGAAAGGAAGAAGAAGAAGAAGAAGAAGAAGAAGAAGAAGAAGAAGAAGAAGAAGAAGAAGAAGAAGAAGAAGAAGAAGAAGGAGGAGGAGGAGGAGGAGGTAGGAGAGGCAGTAAGGGAGGAGCAGGGTGCTAGTGGTAGAGTCAGCAGATATATTTATAAGCTAAGAAGACATCAAGAATATTTGCTGCTTGGTAATTGTCGCCAAGAACGTGTATATTCGCGCCCTCAATTCTAACTCTTGAGTTGCTGGGCGCTAAATATAAGAATCTTGCAAATGAATAACCTCACATTTCGGTCCACAGACCACAAGAAGTAGTGTCAACACTCGCTGCATTAGAAGAAGCGTCCTTAAGAGAAATAAATAAATAAATAAATAAATTATATATATATATATATATATATATATATATATATATATATATATATATATATATATATATATATATGTATGTATATATATACAGTTCAAGCCGAAGGCCAAGCTATGGGACCTATGAGGTCGTTCAGCCCGTAAACAAAAATTGACAGTAAAAAGGTTACAAGGCGTATCAGGAGGAAAACCTCACAGTTGCACTATGAAACAATTGTTAGAAGAGGGTGGAAAGTAGGATGGAAGAAAGAATATGAAAGAAGGTACAGTGAAGAAATGAAAGGGGTTGCAGCTAGGGGCCGAAGGGACGCTGAAAAGAACCTTAAGCAATGCCTACAGTGCACCGCGTGTGAGGTCCACTGACGACACTACTCACTTGCGGGGTTCTGAGAAATACAATCATCAGGAGTCAAGAATACACAAATTGGCGGAACTGTCTGGGTACCGAGACGTTAATAGTACGGACGACACTTGCAACGACTATGACAATCAAGGCCAAGAGAGACAAGGTCTACCCAATTGGGTGGAGTCGCCTCCCACCTGGGGTAACTACGTAGGCGATGACGTATCTTAGAGGTACCTGCTCATTACGGCAATTCACCTGCTGACGTAATAAAGAGGTAGACAAAGCTCCGCCTACATTGGGGATTTGGGGGCTAGTGAGCAGACCTCTTTCTCTTAGCCTTGATGACAATTTTATAAAATAAATTACAACAAATCTGTGGTTTATAAACAACAATAACCATTGGGGGCTAGTGAGCAGACCTCTTTCTCTTAGCCTTGATGACAATTTTATAAAACAAATTACAACAAATCTGTGGTTTATAAACAACAATAACCAAAGAGGTAAAGAATTAACTAGGGTACTGGATGAGTTAAGGTGGGCCTTCAGTCAAAAGGAGGAAAATGAGTTTTATATCTGATATATATCATATTATATTTGATATGTTTGACATTAGCCGAATTACACTATAAAAGATACAGTGGAAATCAGTTACGTATACTTTCAATTCAGCAAAGAATTATGTTGTCACAGAAAGTAGTAGTCCTGTTTTAAAACTGCAAGGACGAAAGCGATTAGTAGGAGATATAAAGTTTTTTGACATAAATAAGATATTGATGAATGAATTCCAAAGCAAAAGAAATAAGAAATTAAGAAAGATGAGCACAAATCTGGCTGCTAGAAATAGAACGGAAGAGAATATAAAATTTAGACCAAAGGCCAACCGCTGAGACCTATCAGGTCACTCAGCGCTTAAATAAAAATTGAAAGTAAAAAGGTTTGAAAGGCGTAACAGGAGGAAACCAATTCTTTAATGTTAAACTGTTTATAAGGAAAATGCACAATTTGCATGTATGTATGTATGTATACATATATACATGTATATAAATATGCATATTATATATACATATATGATATATACAAAAAATCACTGGAGATGCACGTGATTTAGCATAAGCGTAAACAACAGTCAGAAGATCCGTATGCATGTATGTATGTATGTATGTATAAATATATATATATATATATATATATATATATATATATATATATATATATATATATATATATATATATATATATATATATACATATACATATATGTATGTATAAATATATATACATATATATGATATACACATATATATACTTATATACACATACATATATATACATATATTAATTTCACACGCACAACTAATCACATACCCATTACTTAAAATAAGACTGTATTTATTTCTCTTCGTCGAAGCATACTCACAATCACAGAGACTCCACTTCTGGGCAACTTTATGCAATTACACAAGTGTAAGGAAGTAAAAATCTTAGGCCCACGTTTCATCAAGGACAAACTATGAAACAAGTGGTATTTCTTTTGTTCAATTTGGCCACTGTAAGTGTTGTAAGTGTTTCGCAAATACTGCTGAAAAGTGACGACACAGTCACTGAAAAAAATCATCGTTGCAGGCGAAGCAGCTCACTCGTTTTATAAAACCAATATTGCACAGGATGCCCGAAAATCTAGCCGAGAGGGAATCGAATTGCTGACGTCGTGGGCTTCATACCCGCTCTGACATCGTCCGTTTCAAAACCTGTTCTGACATCGTCCTTTTAAAAACCTTTCTTTTTGAAGACCTGTTCTTATATCTTCCGTTTCAAAATTTGTGATGCCATCGTCCTTTTAAAGGCCTGTTCTGACATCGTCCTTTTAAAGGCCTGTTCTGACATCGTCCTTTTAAAGGCCTGTTCTGACATCGTCCTTTTAAAGGCCTGTTCTGACATCGTCCTTTTAAAGGTCTGTTCTGACATCGTCCTTTTAAAGGCCTGTCCTGACATCGTCCTTTTAAAGGCCTGTCCTGACATCGTCCTTTTAAAGGCCTGTTCTGACATCGTCCTTTTAAAGGCCTGTTCTGACATCGTCCTTTTAAAGGCCTGTTCTGACATCGTCCTTTTAAAGGCCTGTTCTGACATCGTCCTTTTAAAGGCCTGTTCTGACATCGTCCTTTTAAAGGCCTGTTCTGACATCGTCCTTTTAAAGGCCTGTTCTGACATCGTCCTTTTAAAGGCCTGTTCTGACATCGTCCTTTTAAAGGCCTGTTCTGACATCGTCCTTTTAAAGGCCTGTTCTGACATCGTCCTTTTAAAGGCCTGTTCTGACATCGTCCTTTTAAAGGCCTGTCCTGACATCGTCCTTTTAAAGGCCTGTTCTGTCATCGGCCTTTTAAAGGCCTGTTCTGTCATAGTCCTTTTAAAGGCCTGTTCTGACATCCTCCCTTTAAAAAACTGAAACTACGATGTCCAATTTACGCTAAAAATCAACATTCAGGTAAAATCTGAGAGACGAGGCAAAGACGGGCGTATCTCATTATCAGGATGGAATGGAAGATAAAATATAGCGCTGGGACCTATGAGGTCATTCAGAGCTGAAAGGAAAATTGACAGTTAAAAGGTTTGAAAGATGTAACAGGAGGCAAACCGCGCAGTTGCACTATGAAATAATTTTTAAGAGAAGGTAGATAGCAAGATGGAAGAAAGATGATATGCATGGAGGTGCAGTAAAAGGAATGAAAGGGATTGCAGCTAGGGTCCTAAGGAAGGGACGCTTTAGAGAACCTTCAGCAATGCCTACAGTGCTCCCCGTAAAAAAAAGAGGATATGCACGTAGGTACAGTGAAAGGAATGAAAAGGGTTGCAGATAGGAGCCGAGGGGACACTGCAAAGACCCTTGAGTAATGCCAACAGTGCATCGCATGAGGCGTATTGTCAGCACTACCCCCATCTACGGGGCATTATCAGAAGGGACAGGAGAGAAAAACAGATAGTCGATAATATAACAAGGAATTAACAATAGGCATAATTACTATAAAGCAATTTATAGAGGGATAAAACTGGTAATTCTGCAACATGTTATATATAATGTAGTATATGTAATATTACATTATAAAGAAATAAAGAAACTGATGCCAAGCAATTCATACTTGAAATAAAAATTCTAGTCGCCCAAAAGCCCAGAAATTTCAATATAGAGTAAATCAACATTTACGCATAGCGTACATTTTCAATTTACAAAGGGCTGACAAAATCTAGTTATGTCATTAGGAATCTATTATTAGAGCACATATGAACTAATAGAATTTATTGATAGAAGACATAACCATGAACATACTTTCTATGCTTAAACATAGATTTATCTATGGCCCGCCAACCTGGCCATATATACATACATACATACATACATACATACATACATACATATACTGTACATACACTCATACACACATATATATGTATGTGTATATAATGTATATATGTATGCGCCAGGGTGGCTGGTCATACCATAGTTCCTGGTGACCATTAAACAATCTCTCTTTTCATTCTACGGTAACCTTTATATACCTCACAATACAAATACAATAAATACATAAATTGGCATCAGAATTGATACAAGGTCACAAGTTAATACTTTCATTTTGTTTTTATCAAATTAACAACAGTACAAAGTGTGACGGTAATGGCTATTTTTTTCCACTTCCTTAAAAATATTTTCCTCTCTCTCTCTCTCTCTCTCTCTCCTCACGGCATGAAAATATATATATAAAAAAGATGGCAAGCTTATGTCATCCGTTTCTTGTCCAGTAAGGGATCTCAGACAACTCAAAAGCTTTTGTATTTTTGTAGAACATGTTTCTTCGCCCCAGCCTGCTGTCTCCCTACGTAGACTTCTGAATAATTCATATCTGCTTTATATATATATATATATATATATATATATATATATATATAAATATATATATATAAATATATATATATATATATATATATATATGTATATATATATATATATATATATATATATATATATATATATATATATATATATATATATATATATATATATAATATTAACCTTTTACACATAATAAAATGACAACCACAGCAATGCACAACGACAAGGAAATAACCAAGAAGCACCATCGACAACAACGCCACAATACTTCTTCACTATCAGAAAACAGAAAAGCAACACCATAAAATACACATCACCATAACGACGAGAGTATTTCAATTAAGGAAGTCTCCGACAGACAGACAGAGAGACTCTCTCTCTCACACACACATGAGACTCAATCGTTTTTTTTTTTTTTTTTTTATTTTCGAATTTCCTTTTCAAGCAGCGACAAACAAGGGGTGGCCCAGAGACAATCGATCCCAATTAAAGTCATTTGTTCCCCTGTTGATTATTATTGCCGAAATCCTCTAAGCTCACTCCGGCCCGGCGAGGCGGCGGAGGCAGCGGCCTATGCTCTGTGACGTCACACTTATGGATTTTTTTCTTATTAGTGTCACAGGATGAAGGGATGCGTGCGCTCTGCTTACAGTGTTCCACTTGTTTTTATTTTAAACACATTCCCGAGCGCGTACACATTTCCATTGCCGAGCGAAGATGCAATGCACTGCTACCCTAATAATACAATGCTCCTAGTATTTTAATAATTGACTTACGTTTTTTTCTATTTATTTATTAATTTCTTAATAAATTTATCTGTTCTTCTAATGACTGATTTCCTCTTTCAGTATTTCCCATTGCCTTCTGTTACTTCTTTCTAATGAACACCTTAATATTCTTTGGGAGCTCGAATTTCAAGTCAATGGCCCCTGTGGTGGGCTTGTTCCATATGCATAGGGTTCATCATCTGAAGAATTAGAATAGGTATGAATTAAAAACACAAACACACAGAATTTATTATTATTATTATTATTATTATTATTATTATTATTATGAAGATGAACCCTGTTCATATGGAACAATCCCACCACAGGAGCCACTGACTTGAAATTCAAGCTTCCACAGAATATTAAGGTGTTCATTAGAAACAAGTAACAGAGGGTAATGGAAAATACGGACAGAAGAGATCAATTATTAAAAAAAACAAATTAACAAATTCATAAATAAATGGATGAAAAAGTAAATTAATTAAAATACAAGGAGAGTTGTATCTGGGTAGTAATGCGTTGGTGAAATCATTTCCCCCCAAAATTTTGGGAAAATATAATTGGAACATTGCTGCTCTGACGTTCAACTATACTAAAAAGGGAAAAAGACTTAATTGCTCGGTTTTTCCAGGTAGGCCACACAAAAGAAACCTTCCTAATTACCCTCCATTTCCCCCTCCTAATAACCTCGTTAATTATTCAACTCAACGACAAATCAATTAGGTATCCTAACATAATATGGAGTCGGTTTCAAGGATAATTAAGTTCAAACAGTCCACCATAAATACAATAGTACTTCGACTAGAATAACTACGATCGTTGTACAGTATAACAGTTATAAAATCTTGAATAAAAACAAGTAAAAAATGCGCCGAAGTTTCTTCGGCGCAATCGAGTTTTCTGTAAATCGTAAAGTCAACGCCACCGAAAACAGATCTATCTTTCGTTGGTCTCGGTATAAATGCTGTATGAGCCGCGGCCCGTCGAACTTTAACTACAGGCCGGTGGTGGCCTACCCTATACCATTGCCAGAAGCACGATTACGACTAATTTTAACCTTAAATAAAATAAAAACTACTGAGGTTAGAGGGCTGCAATTTGGTATATTTGATGATTGGAGGGTGGATGATCAACATACCAATTTGCAGCCCTCTAGCCTCAGTAGTTTTTAAGATCTGAGAGCGGACAGAAAAAGTGCGGACAGGAAAAAGTGCGGACGGACAGATAAAGCCGGCACAATAGTTTTCTTTTCAGAAAACTAAAAAATCGGGTAAAATAGAAACTATTCAACTCTACCTTGTAAGCACTCTCGCGCTTCCTACCCTTTGTTCATAAAACCATCTTCCCCGATTCTCCAGACATGACCAAACCATCACACAATGCAGTGATCTAACCTTTTTATCTGCCACAAAGTCTTTGTCATGTCTTCAATGCGTCTTTAAATCTCACTTCCTTTCCACTTCGTCTAAGGAGCAATTCATTTCGACAGTTCCAAGCTTCTATCTTTCATTCGTAATCACTTTCCGTATGGAGCACAATTCACTGCCACAAAGGAAGGTTGGCTCAACAACCCCTCCATACATTCCCATTTGGCATTCATCAGTCGTTATATCCTTTCCCATAAGCCAATATCCACTGCTCCATTTTCCTAGTTTCCATTACCCTCATAAAGAACACCCTCTCTCTCTCTCTCTCTCTCTCTCTCTCTCTCTCTCTCTCCTGTGTATGTGTGTGAATCTGAAGTTATAATAACCACAATGCTCTCTCAACTTCTCGAGATATATATATATATATATATATATATATATATATATATATATATATATATATATAATTATATATATATATATACACACACATATATACATATATACGTATACATATATAAACAGACAAGTATATATCCATACATTCGTCTGGTTCTCTTCTGCATGTGAGACGGAAAAGCCGAAAGATAGGGAGATATCTCTGTACGAACGAAAGAAAAAAAAGTAATTAAAATTCGGGGCTTTGGGCCTAAATGAAAAGCTGCTTAGCCTATATCACACTCCCTTGAATAATTGAAAGCACTGTACTGGCCTCGTCCTTACTCGAGATTAGAATTTGTTTATTCTCCTCTTTCAGTCTTCTTTTTAGAGAACTTTTCCTTTTTTTAGTTTTCTGTGAAAGAAAACTATCGAGCCGATTTTTTCTGTCCGTTCGCACTTTTTCTGTCCGCCCTCAGATCTTAAAAACTACTCAGGCTAGAGGACGCAAATTGGTATGTTGATCATCCACCCTCCAGCCATCAAACATACCAAATTGCAGCCCTCTAGCCTCAATACTTTTAATTTTATTTAAGGTTAAAGTTAGCCATAGTTGTGCGTCTGGCAACGATACAGGATAGGCCACCACCGTGCCGTGGTTAAAGTTTCATGGGTCGCGGCTCATACAGCATTATACCGAGACCACCGAAATATAGATCTGTTTTCGGTGGCCTTGATTATACGCTGTAACGGCTGTACAGAAAACTCGATTGCGCCGAAGAAACTTCGGCGCATTTTTTACTTGTTTTCTTAACATGCCAAGCTCACTACAGCATGCAGTAGACTTTTCTAACTGCTAAGGATCAATACATTCTCATAGACCGCGTTTAAGTTAGTTTTGATGAGAAAGGTGTTTTGTATCGCTATGCTCATGCAAAGGATTTTCAGCGATAAAATACGTTGTGTGTGTGTGTGTGTGTGTGTGTGTGTGTGTGTGTGTGTGTGTGTGTGTGTGTGTGTGTGTGTGTGTGTGTGTGTGTGTGTACGTTCGCTGCATGAACTGGCTGAATGGAAGAGGTTTAGTAAAGATAACATTTGTATTTGTGAGGTTCAATAGCCTCGTAAAGATTTTTCTGTGCAAATACTCTGAGAAAGGGATATGAAACAAAGTAGGTAAAGGGTTATAATCATAAGAAATAGCTAGTATTTTATCTTTTCCTAACGTATATCTGCCGTGTCAGAGTATTATCTGTCACTGACGTGATCGTGGACGAGAGAATACATTATTATTATTATTATTATTATTATTATTATTATTATTATTATTATTATTATTATTATTATTATTATTCAGAAGATGAACCCTATTCGTATGGAACAAGCCCACCAAAGGGGCCACTGACTTGAAATTCAAGCTTCCAAAGAATATCATGGTGTTCATTCGAAAGAAGTAACAGAAGATAATGGGAAATACAGAAAGAGGAGATGAGTTAATTGGACAACAGATAAATTAAGAAATAAATTAACAAATAAAAATTGAAGTGAGCTATTATCAAATAGATATTAATATCCTCTAGGGAGTGCAAAAATGAGTTAAGACCTTTGTAAAATACGCAACAAAAATGCAAAGAAGATTATAGCGGCCAACGAAAATGGAAATAAAGTTTAATGAATAAATCAGTGGACGAAATACAAGACAAACGAGTTCTCTAGCCCCGAAAAAATAATTGAATGGAATACAGAATTTAGGCCAAAGGCCAAGCGCTGGGACCTATGAAGTCATTCAGCGCTGAATGGGAAATTAAGAGTAAAGACGTCTGAAATGTGTTGCATTATGAATCAGTTGTTAGGAGAGGGCCGAGGAAAGTAAGATGGAAGGAGAATATGAACGGAGGTACGGTAAAATGAATGAAAGGGGATGCAGCTAGGGGCCGAAGGGACGCTGCAAAGAACCTTTAAGTATGCACCATATGAGGTGAACTGACGGCACTAACCCCCCGCCCCCCATACGAGGCCAGGGAGAAGGAATGAATCCCCTTCTGGAAGCAAGCAAGTTTAATAAAAGCAAAATCAGGAGCAAAAAAGCAGTAGACGGGGAAGCCAGCGAGGGAATGTCGTAACCAAGAAAGAGAAGGAACTACCTTTCACAGGTGAACTGATTAATGGCCTTAGGCCTAAGCAGAATGGAATGGTGCAGGGGCTCGGTAAAAGAGCTGGATTCTGTTTACTCCCATCCAGGGCGCAAAAAAAAAAAAAAAAAAAAAAAATGCACCGAAGTGTCTTCGGCGCAATCGAGTTTTCTCTATGAGCCTCGGCCCGTTGAAGCTTTCAGCCACGGCCCAGTGGTGGCCTGTCCTATAGAGTTGCCAGACGCAAGATTATGACTAACTTTAACCTTAAATAAAATAAAAACTCCTGAGGCTAGAGAGATGCAATTTGGTATGTTTGATGTTTGGAGGGTGGATGATCAACATACCAATTTGCAGCCCTCTAGCCTCAGTAGTTTTTAAGATCTGAGGGCGGACAGAAAAAAGCGCGGACGGACAGACATATAGCCATCTCAATAGTTGCTTTTACAGAAAACTGAAAATGAGTAACACTGAATACTGAGAAAGGTGCAGTCAATTGAAAATGACGATATATTTAGAGGAAAATGAATTTAAAACGTAATAAATAAATTTTTTGAGAATCGCGTTGCTAAATTTGCAGTGCCTGAAATATCTGATATATTTCTGGAGCAATTTTAAAAGCAAAACTCTTCACAGATGATAAAACACAAACGAAGAACCTAAAAAGATTTAATTTCATACAATATTCAACAAACACGGGCCCAGTATTCTCTAAAGTAAACGCAATAATGGGGTGAAATACACTGGAGAAAGACAGTTCTCCCAGGAAAACAGCAGCGAAAGGGATAGAAAGTCCATGAAGATAAAAGTCTTCTTCGCAAAAGCAATGTAAATATTTACTCCATCGCCGCTCAAGAGTATCCCCAGAGGAAACACTGCAGTACTTTGAGAAATGACCGGTTTTGAGAGACTAAATTTTCAAGTCCAAGCAAAAGCAAATACAGCAGGAGATACCGAAAGAGAAAGCTGACAGGTTGCAGGATACAGTCACTACAAAGATGAAAATCGCTTTAGAAATATGTGCATATACGTGCGCGAGTTATTATGCGGTCTGCAGTGGTAGCATGCTTACCAATCGCTTTTTCAGCTTTGTTTGTGATTTGTATGTGACAAGTCGCTGATAAGAGTCTGTGGTATGTTTGAATTGCATAGATATAATTTAGCACACATTATATATATATATATATATATATATATATATATATATATATATATATATATATATATATATATAGAGAGAGAGAGAGAGAGAGAGAGAGAGAGAGAGAGAGAGAGAGAGAGAGAGAGAGAGAGAGAGAGAGAGAGAGAGAGAGAGAGAGAGAAAGGTACACAACCCCCTAGCCCCCACACCTACAGTAAGTCCACGGCAATAACGGGAATTAGTTCTAAGCGCCCCCATGAGGCCCCCCCCTCGCAATCATTTCCTATGTAGCGAATTAACGCCCCCCCCCCAAAAAAAAAAAATCGTCCGATTTTCCTTACGACTTCCCCGTTTAATGGAATATCCAGGTAATTCTTATCGATTTCCTGCCAAGAGTGAAATAACTCTTTGACTTTTAAGAGTGAGAGTCACTCTTATGAAAGTCACTCTGATGCTAAGGTACCCCTACTCCTGCCGCCCCCAGCCCCCTCTTATCCATTCTATACCGCCCCCTGTAATTCCTCCGAGTGATCCCAAAATGGAAGGATGGGGGATAAAGGCGATATGTGAGGAGGAGCCTATAATGTCTAGGAAAATGTGTCTAGGAAAATGTGTCTAGGATAATGTGTCTGGGATAATCTGTCAAGGAAAACAGGAAGATCTGTCTAAGAAAATCTGTCTCGGAAAATCTAAGAAAATCTGTCTAGGGAAATCTGTCTAGGAAAATCTAAGAAAATCTGTCTCGGAAAATGTCTAGGGAAATCTGCCTAGGAAAATCTGAGAAAACCTGTCTGGGAAAATCTAAGAAAATCTATCTAGGAAAATCTAAGAAAATCTGTCTAAGATAATCTATATAGGATAATCTGTCTAGGATAACCTGCCTAGGTAAATCTGCCTAGGCAGATCTGTCTAGGAAAATCCTTCTAGGATAATCTAAGAAAATGTCTAGGGAAATCTGTCAAGGATAATCTCTCTACGAAAACCTGTCTAAGAAAATGTCTACGGAAATCTGAGTTGGAAAATCTGTCAAATAAAATCTGTCTAGGAAAGTCTAGAATTCTAAAGATTATCGTCTTTATCTGGCAAGCTGAACGATAATCGGTGTATGGAGTCATTCCCCAAATAATGTTTTCCTTTCATTTCCGTGTTATGTTTATATATTTACATATTTATATATCTATTTATGTTTACGTATTATGCCCTTTATCAAGATGGGAGTTTATTACCTACTAAAATAAAGTCGAATTTATACAACCTACATAATAAATGGACAGACAACTTACATATACATATATATATATATATAATATATATATATATATATATATATATATATATATATATATATATATATATATATATAAATATATATATATATATATATATATATATAAATATATATATATATATATATATATATATATATATATATATGTATGTATATATATGTATATACACAAAATGTATATATAAATATATAATATATATATACATACATACATACATACACACACATACATACATATAGGCAAAGCAAAAACAAAATCCTGTTTTTTTGGCAGGAAAAAAAATTCATGAATTGGCAATCTTGCTGAGATTAGGATATGTAGATGAGAACAGAAAAAGCCTTAACAAAAAAAAAAAAATGGTCATGTTTTTTTATCATAACTTGATTTTCTACATACAAAGCGAGAGAACTGAGTTATAAATCAACGTGTTTTTTCCCCTTTTCTATTAAAAAAAAAAAAAAACAATAAGGAGAGCAACTTTTTCTCTCTCTTTTTAACCTTCTGATAATCAAATGCTTTAGCCCTGTGATTACATAACAATGTGACATCCTACTGTCACAGAGAGTAGCCGATGATATTCCGAATCTTAACAGACAAATAAGCAGACTTATTTTTTTTTACTATCAACATCTATTAAGAAGACGTGAATTCAATTACATATTTGAAAACTGTGACTTTAAGAAGACATGAATTGAATTGCATACTTGAAAACTGTAAATTGAATAAGACATTATTATTATTATTATTATTATTATTATTATTATTATTATTATTATTATTATTATTATTATTATTATTATTCAGAAGATGGACCCTATTCATATGGAACAAGCCAACCACAGGGGCCACTGACTTATTATTATTATTATTATTATTATTATTATTATTATTATTATTATTATTATTATTCAGAAGATGAACCCTATTCATATGGAACAAGCCAACCACAGGGGCCACTGACTTATTATTATTATTATTATTATTATTATTATTATTATTATTATTATTATATTATTATTCAGAAGATGAACCCTATTCATATGGAACAAGCCAACCACAGGGGCCACTGACTTGAAATTCAAGCTTCCATTAGGTAGCAAGAGAAGGTAAAGGGAAATACATAGAGAAGAGGTTTCACTTAAGAAAAAGAAAAAATTAATTAATAAATTAATAAACACGTAAAAATGTATTAAAATGCAAGGAAAATAACACATTTGAAAACTGACTTTAAGATGACACGAATTCAGTTGTATATTTGAAAACACGAATTCAACTGTTTATTTGAATGCTGTTACCTAGGTCAGAGCAAAAAGAGGAATTATGCCCGCACGTTCACGCAAGGGGTGTGCAAGGGTTCAAATGCTTCTGCGTGTCTGAATTCACTAGTTTGATCCGTCAAGTAAAACTAGGGCACGCGAACTACCCAGCCATCAGGAAGGCAAAAGAAAAGAAACGCTCCCGGTATGGAATTGTTTCGCGAATTGCAGCACTGGTTAAAAATGAACTGAATTGAACAAAGAATTTAGGCCAAAGGCCAAGCATTGGGACATATGGAGTAATTCAGCGCTGAAACGGAAATTGACAGCACAAGGTTTGAAAGGTATAACAGGAGGAAAACCTGGCAGTTTCACTATGAACCAACTGTTAGGAGAGAGTGGAAAGTAAGGTGGAAGAAAGAGAATATGAAAGGAGGTACAGTAAAAGGAACGAAAGGGGTTGCAGCTAGGGGCCTAAGGGGGAGATGCTGTAAAGAACCTTCTTAAGTAATGCCTACAGTCCACCGTATGAGGCGCACTGACGGTACTATCCCCCCCTTACAGGATGGTTTAAAATGGTCGCTCTTCGCTAAAGGAACGAAGTGTATTGCAGAAGATTACAGTTTAACAAGGAGCCTTTTTTCCTATTCGTCCTGTGCCAGTGACAGAGTAATACTACCATCTCAGTTACTGCCAATGTAAAGATAATTATATATATATATATATATATATATATATATATATATATATATATATATATATATATATATATATATATATATATATATATGTATGTATGTATGTATGTATATATATATGTACATATATATGTATATATTATATATATTATATATTTTGTTAAATACTTCATAGTTACTACGACACCTGTTTTCAAGCTCAGAACACTCATCAACACTTGAATGTCGATGTTAAAGTAATATTCTTGCATTTGCACTTAATCTATTCTGTATATTTTGAACGCAGGATAAAACCTAAAATTAAAACAGTCAAACTATTCATCCCTGAGAAAGTAACATCGTAAGCGCAGCTCTATTTCTACTTATTTTCTTTTTCGGACCGATATTAAATCATCCCGTTCATCTTAGCAGTCTGGAGTCCGGACACGCGCCTGAAATATCGGCGT
>JANJGK010000038.1:18957288-18959788 GCA_039081455.1 Macrobrachium rosenbergii | reverse complement strand
GGAGGAGGAGGAGGAGGAGGAGGAGGAGGGAGAGAGAGAGAAGAACCAGCTATAAAGAACGGAAGGGAGGAGGAGGAGGAGGAGGAGGAGGAGGAGGAGGAGGAGGAGGAGGGAGGAGGAGGAGGAGCAGGAGGAGGAGGAGGAGGAGAGAGAGAGAGAGGAGAGAGAGAGAGAGACAGAGAGAGAGAGAGAGAGAGAGAGAGAGAGAGAGAGAGAGAGAGAGAGAAGATCTAGCTATAAAGAAAAGAGAGAGAGAGAGAGAGAGAGAGAGAGAGAGAGAGAGAGAGAGAGAGAGAGAGAGAGAGAGAGAGAGAAAATCAAATAATGCTACGGTTCTCGGGAAACAAAAAAGAAAACTTCCTGGAGTACTTAGGGAACACTGAAGCCTTAAGAAAATGACAGTAGATTATTATGACGCCCTAAACGAGAACACAGCATAAGTGCTAAGAGAAGTTACCAAAGCCACAATTCCCATATAAAAGCCGAATTTCCACTGATCCAATCTATATTATTTGAACATTTGATGCAGTAAAAGCTTTTAAATTAATTTCATTGAGTCGCTTATATGGTTTACAATGTCCGATCTTCACAGTTTCAAACGAATGCATAGTACAGTATTTATATACAAGAATACAACCATAAACAATAACAACAAAAAACAAGTAAAAAATACACCGAAGAAACGGCGCAATAGTTTTCTGTACAACGACTAATGCTGTATGAAAATATCAGCCACGGCCCATGAAACTTACAGCCACGGTTCGGTGGTGGCCTGTGTTGTTGGCAACTATATCGTTGCCAGATGCGCGAACATGGCTAACTTTATCCTTAAATAAAATCAAAACTACTGAGGCTAGAGGGCTGCAATTTGGTACGTTTGATGACTGGAGGGTGGATGATCAACATAGCAATTTGCAGCCCTCTAGCCTCAGCAGTTTTCAAGATCTGAGGGCGGACGGACAGACAAAAAGCCATCTCAAAAGCTTTCTTTCACAGGAAATTAAAACAACAAGGCGCCGCTCGACCACGCGCATGCACGCACGCGAGTCAAGCGATAAGACGTAAGATTATAATGAGGTCAACACGTAAAGCAAGAGGGTTTTGTCAATGCTTTCACAAACTAACAGCAAGAAAGCGCCTTCTGCTACCTCTGCGCTCCCCCCGCCCCCTCCAGTTACTTTTCAGTGACTTGAAGTTTTTGGGGAGTTTCGGCCGAAATTTTCAATAACGCCCTATGCTTAGAAAGGTAATTTTGTAAGGTAATTTTTACATTAACCTTCGGACAGTGAAGTCGACGCTCCTAACTGTCATTTCTCCTCTGTTCAATACACCAACAGACACATTTACATAGGCCCTGAAACATTAAATATAGTGAACTAAACTAAAGTGAATATAGAATTTAGGCCAAATGCCAAGCACTGAGACCTATGAGGCCATTCAGCGCTGAAATGGAAATTGTGAAATTGGAAATTGACGGTAAAAGGTCTGAAAGGCGTAACAGGAGGAAAACCTCAAAGCAGTTGCACTCTGAATCAATTGTTAGGAGAGGGTTGAGGAAAGTAAGATGGAAGAAAGAGAATACGAAAGGGGGTACAGTAAAAGGAACGAAAAGGGTTGCAGCTAGGGCCAAAGGCACGCCGCAAAGAACCTTAAGCAGTGCCTACAGTGCACCGCATGAGGTGCACTGACGGCATTAAACCCCCCCCCCCCCCCGCCCCCGCCCTCTACGGAGCACTAAATATATTCAAACCTACTTTGCGCTTGAAAATATTAACAGGCGATGTCACTGAAGACCAGATACTTAAACATTGAACTAAAACTACTATGCTACAGTACTATCACTTCTGCTTTAATAATTCTGTTTCTACTGACAACAAGCAAGCAATCAAGCAATCAACCAAGCAAGCAAGCAAGCGAGCGAGCGAACAATAACAAAAGCATGATCCACGCGATAACTGGACTCATCCCGAACGCTAAGAGGTCTAGCTAATTACATTAGGAGTCAGGAAACGCATATTGTTACTGCCCTGCCCTAACCCTCTGTGATTAACCTTTTTTAAGCAAAATTAACGCACCATATTCCCATTTCGAACCTGTAATTACCATAAGAATTTAGGCCAAAGCCAAGCGCTGGGACCTATGAGGTCAGTCAGCGCTGAAACTGGGACTGACAGTAAAAAGGTCTGAAAGGTGTAACAGGAGGAAAATCTCAAAGCAGTTGCACTGTGAATCAGTCGTTAGGAGAGGGTTAAGAAAAGTAAGATGGAAGAAAGAGATTATAAATGAAGCTACAGTAAAAAGAATGATAGGGGGTTGCACAAACGTGCTATTTTTCTGACAAACCAAAATAGGTGTTCACTAAACACGTGTGGGTGTCAGGCTTAACACCTGCCATTCGCAAATTATCAAGAGAACATTATTATCGCGACTGTCAACCCAAAATTGTTTCATGTTGATGATCTTAATTAAGATCTTACCATGTTAAGAGAGAACTGGCCAT
>JANJGK010000038.1:18939112-18957188 GCA_039081455.1 Macrobrachium rosenbergii | reverse complement strand
TTATTAATTGCAAATTGTTTTTCTTATTTCATAAGACTAATAATTCAATAAGAAAATTATTCGAAAGGACGAATATAATCAGAAAATTTAACTGCATCTAAATGTGTACACGTACAAAATACCACTCAACGTCATCAGCAACAAATTATTAATATGATAAATGAAGGATTGCATAATGGAGTTTGATATGAATGAGGAGACGAATTGTAGTAAAAAATATTACTGTTAATGCCATTTTTCTGAAAAGTTCAATATAGTTTTCGTATCTTTTCTTTCAAGTTAAATGTATTTCTCGTGCAATTTTCTTACAAGTTAAATGTATTTCTCGTGCAATTTTCTTACAGGTTAAATGTATTTCTCGTGCAATTTTCTTACACGTTAAATGTATTTCTCGTGCAATTTTCTTAGAAGAAAAATGTATTTCTCATGCAATCTTAGAAGTTAAATGTATTTCTCGTGCAATTTTCTTACAAGTTGAATGTATTTCTCGTGCAATTTTCTTACAAGTTAAATGTATTTCTCGTGCAATTTTCTGAGAAACTAAATGTAGTTTTCTACGTACACGAAAGAAGGCGGACATTACAAATAACTGAAATGATTTGATCGAACAATGCAACAAAGGATAAGAAAAGTCTCAACTGGGAAGAAATGAAGAGTTAAGAATTATAAAACGCAAAATCTAAGAGAACGTGAGAAGAAGTCACTGACAAGAGAATGTCGAGGAGAAAGTTCGCCGTCCTTCCTTCCCTCCTCCATTGAGAATTTCCTCCTCACCCCTCCTTCCTCCCTCCACCCCCCACAACCTCCCTCTCCCCAACCCCCCTTTCTGGAAGTTCCAATAACGAATGGAGAGCGTGACCACCACGTGGCTCCTTGAAAACAACACACTGGCGACTCTTCGTGAGTTCAATAGAATAGAATAATTTAGGCCAAAGCCAAGCACTGGAACCTATGAGGTCATTCGGCACCGGAAGGGAATTTGAACAGTAAGAGGGCTTTAAAGGCGTAACAGGAGGAAAACCTCGCAGCTGCACAATGAAAACAACTGTTAGAGGGGGTGGAAAGTAAGATGGAAGGAAGAATATACGAAAGGCTGTACAGTAAAAGGAATGAAAGAGGTTGCAGCTAGGAGCCGAAGGGA
Organism: Macrobrachium rosenbergii; assembly: GCA_039081455.1. Taxonomy (NCBI): domain Eukaryota; kingdom Metazoa; phylum Arthropoda; class Malacostraca; order Decapoda; family Palaemonidae; genus Macrobrachium; species Macrobrachium rosenbergii. Next base: position 18,956,047 of record JANJGK010000038.1, on the reverse strand, counting down.
CGCTGCTGCAAAGGAAGACCCCTTAAGTAATGCCTACAGTGCACCACGCGAGGTGCACTGACGGCACTAGCCCCTACGGGATTCGCGAGTTCCATCGCGCTCCTTTTCTCCCTCAAAATGCAGAATGTGGGTCCAAAAGTTAGAACCTACCTATCATTAATTATCATTTCTTTTCATTAATTGCAGTTGCATTCCTAGTCTCATCAAGGCTTTCCCGGGAACTCCAACCTTCCTTTTGCTAAATTTTCCTTGGTCTATTTTTTAGTTTTCTGAGAAGAAAACTATTGTGCTGGCTTTGTCTGTCCGTCCGCAGTTTTCTCTGTCCGCCCTCAGATCTTAACTACTGATGCTAGAGGGCTGCAAATTGGTATGTTGATCATACACCCTCCAGTCATCAAACATACCAAATTGCAGTCCTTTAGTCTTTATAGTTTTTATTTTATGTAAGGTTTAAGTTACCCATAATCGTGCTTCTGGCAACGATATAGGATAGGCCACCACTAGGCAGTGGTTAAAGTTTCATGGGCCGTGGCTCATACAGCATTATACTGAGACCACCTAAAGATAGATCCATTTTCCGTGGCCTTGATTATACGCTGTAGCGGCTGTACAGAAAACCCGGCGCATTTTTTACTAGTTATTCCTTTTCTCCAGTACCTGTCTTGATAGGTATTAGGAATGTTAATATAAATTACTTTTTTTTTTTTTGGTCAGGCTATTTGGTATGGCTAAAGCCAACGTTATAAAAGCCTGTAGAGAGAGAGAGAGAGAGAGAGAGAGAGAGAGAGAGAGAGAGAGAGAGAGAGAGAGAGAGAGAGAGAGTTACCTCTTGAAAGCAGTTCTATAGTGACTTTTCAACATAATTGAGTTATGTTGCAACCGTGGCTGCGCCTTGCAATGCCAGTTTCGAAGACCTTGGATCTATCATTATTATTCAGAAGATGAACCTCATTCATATGGAACAAGCCCACCACAGACAGCCAATGACTTGAATTTCAAGCTTCCAAAGAATATGGCGTTCATTCCTTTATTGTGTTGAGGATATTGAGAACAGTGTTGCTAAAGCAAAGAATCCACTTCAATTCCTTAAATTATGATGATTCTGAGAACAGTGTTGTAAAAAGACGAAGAATCCACTTGAATTCCTCTAATTATGATGATGATGATTTTGAGAATAATGTTGATACAGCAAAGAATCCACTTGAATTCCTTTAATGATGATGATGATGATTTTGAGAACAGTGTTGATAAAGCACAGAATCCGCTTGAATGCTCCTAATTATTGTTATACAATGTCCAGTTTAAATTTCTCTAAACACTTCCTTGAAGTGTTTGCACCAATTCACTTTAACTCAGGTTAACTTACAATCTACCAATCAATCACTTTATGACAGGCCTAGACAAGATGAATGTAAGTGAGCAATTAAAAACATTGCTATGTAAGAGATGAAACTAAAGATGACATTTTTATACCTTAAAAGAATACACGCATTGACAGGTACCGGTACCGGGGTATCGAATATATTCAACCAAACTATTGGAAAAGTTAATTATGTCTCGTCTTTAGGTTCGCCGATAAATAATTGCAATTTTTTGGGGTACACACTCCCTCTCCCCTCACAGAAGAACAAAGGCAAGAACGCCCAGAAGCTTTACAACAACAACAACAACAACAACAACAACAATAATAATAATAATAATAATAATAATAATAATAATAATAATAATAATAATAGCCGAATGTGTCACTAAAATGGTGAAGAAATCCACAATGATATCAGGGTAAATATATATTTAAAATACAGTATATACGGTGTGTATATATATATATATATATATATATATATATATATATATATATATATATATATATATATATATATTATATATATATATATATATATATATATATATATATATATATATATTTATAAATATATATTTACTCTATCATTGTGAGTTTCATCATCATCAATAATAATAATAATAATAATAATAATAATAATAATAATAATAATAGCCACGGTAAGTAAGTAAACATTTTTTTTACTATTTTTCAGTATGCAAAAAAAAAAAAAAAAAAAAAATACACCAAACACACACCATAAAATAACCAGATGAATAATTATGTGCCCACTATGAAGCAACATAAAATAACCACATGGATAATTGGGGTGATTATGAAACACCGTAAAATAACTGCACGACGAATAATTATGTAGTTGCTATGAAGCTCCCTAAAATTATAGTTACGAAACCAATCTCAAAAAAATTTCAGATCTTGACAAATTCCTCATTAAAAAAAATGAAGTTTCAAAGAGCTTTTGAAAAAAAAAAAATTCGAGATCTAGTTATGCACTGGAGAACCTAAAATAATGGACCAGAAAATAAGAACGAACAAAAAATAAAATAGACAAGATAATAAGTACTGCATATTCTGACAAAACTTGAAAAATAAAAGCAGATGATGAAACAGACCCGACAAATTACCTATTCTTTCAATTCTCAAGTGACCATAGGAGGTTATTATTATTTGACAGTCTGGCCAACTAGTCAAACGGCAACCTTTCTTTTATTTACATGTTTCAGTGCTTTATTATTATTATTATTATTATTATTATTATTATTATTATTATTATTATTATTATTATTATCGTTTCCATGTCCGGAAGTTAAAAATCCGGAAGTTAAAAAATAAACTTGAACAACGGCCCGGTTGTGGCCTATCCTACATCGTTGCCAGAAGCACCATTATGGCTAACTTTACCCTTAAATAAAATCAAAACTACTGAGGCTAGAGGGCTGCAATTTGGTGTGTTTGATGATTGGAGGGTGTATGATCAACATAGCAATTTGCAGCCCCCTAGCCTCTGTAGTTTTTAAGATCTGAGGGCGGACAGAAAAAAAGTGCGGACGGACAGACAAAGCCGGTACAACAGTTTTCTTTTACAGAAAACCAAAAAGTTACCCATTATTTACACTATTAAATTCTGTTATTTATAGGGAGTTGAATATTTTTCAGTTGTATTCCGCACAAATCAATATTTTTTTTAAAGCATAGCACCAACGTGCGTCACTACGACAAAAACATATTCCAGTGCAAAGAACGAATTCATTTAACAAACACAGAAGTGAGATGTTATAGTATAAAAACCACATTTTTACACTGATTTTATTTATGCAGTTTTAATAACTAACAAGAAAAAAGCAAAAATTATAAAGTAAATAATAGTAGTATTTCCTTGGATATCTATAGTTGGTGGAGTATTCTCAAGTAGTATTTTTCAGTCACATCAATTTTCATAAATCCATATTTTTTCAGAGCATAGCACCAAGGTCGTCACTACAACAAATATATAAGTAAAAAATGCGCCGAAGTTTCTTCGGCGCAATCAAGTTTTCTGTACAACGTATAATCAAGGCCACCGCATATACAACTATCTTTCGGTGCTCTCGGTATAATGTAAGAGCCGCGGCCTATGAAACTTTAACATGGCCCGGTATGGCCTGTCCTGTATCGTTGCCAAACGCACGGTTATGGCTAACTTTAACCTTAAATAAAATAAAAACTACTGAGGCTAGAGGGCTGCAATTCGGTACGTTTGATGATTGGAGGGTGGATGGTCAACATGCCAATTTGCAGTCCTCTAGCCTCAATAGTTTTTAAATCTGAGGGCGGACAGAAAAAGTTCGGACGAAAACAATAGTTTTCTTTTACAGAAAACTAAAACACATCCCAGGACACAGTACTAAACAATTTAACAAACACAGCAGTGAGATGTTAAATTATAAAAACCACATTTTTACGTTGATTTATTTTTGCAATTTCAATAATTGCTAATAATTCAATAAACACAGCACTACGATAAATTATAAAAACAATCTTTTCAATCTTATTTATTTGTGCAGTTTCAATAATTTTTAATAATTTAACAAACACAGCACCATTAAGATGTTGAATGATAAAAACCATACTTTTACATTTACCTATTTATGCAATTTTAATAATTTCTAATAATTCAACAAACACTGCTGCATTAAGATGCTAAATTATTTTTAAAAACTTACAAGTACTTATTTACCCACTTTTAATAATTTCCCCATCACGAACGTTTAGATTTTTTTTTATCAAAACATCAAATTAAGAAAAGGCATCGAATAAATTTCATAAACAAACGACCCCACCTACCTTTCGCAAGGGGCAAGGCCGTGGGCGTGTCGGGGGTGATGGGCGATGTGGGCTGAAGGGTAGGGGAAAAAGGGGGCGAGAGGGGAGCTGCTGCTGAGGTGGGCGTCGTGACTGAGGTCAGGTCATCGGAAAAAGACCTCTGGTGGTGACCTCGCCTTGGGCCACCTTCCATAGTCCTGAGAGCCAAGATTGGAGGGGAGGCAAGAGAGTGCTTGGAGGGTGTTGGAGAAAACCTTTCACTCTCTGTTTTTCTTATTTTTTTCTTTTTCTTTCTCTTTTTCTTTATTCGGATAATTTTTCTTTTCTTTTGTGTATATATATATTTTTATATATTTCCACCGCTTTTTCCTCTCTTTTTTTTTTCTATTAACCACCTCAATTTCTTAAGAGGTAACTCGACGGCGGGGAGTTTGAGTCATCATCGATAAACAGACATATATAGATATATATTTTTTTTTGTCGCATTTACAAATGTAATAACCATACGGGGTATATGCCATAAAAGAAAGCGAGATATCTTGCGGCGAACTAGTCTAGTATATATCGTAAGGCGCAACTAGGAATCCGCTAGCTAAACATCTTTTTAACCAGCAATTTATATATATAATATATATATATATATATATTTTTGTGGTATATGTATACGTTTAGAATTTGGGTCAATTTTTACAAATCCAGAAAATGGGAGGCTTTTCGAAAAACACAAAGATCATGATGCCCACGACGACGACGACGACGTGACGAGGAACGGGCGCAGTGGCATCTCCATGGGCAGCCTCAACTCGATGCCCCCCACCAAGGTAACATCGTCCAAAGTGACCGAGCTAAACATACTACATCTACGACGGAAGATGATATACTACGGTGGCCACGCATGGTCCAGGGACACCGGATCATCCCCTCTCTCTCTCCCTCTCTCTCTCTCGCTCTCGCTCTCCGACCTCAGAAACAGGAAACGGCGGCGGGCGTCAGCGAGGAATGGTCCAGTCCGAAGAAGACCACTAATTCGACCTCTCCCTCTCCGCCGCACCACCTGAGGAGGGGACCCGTGGTCTTAGGGCTCAGTTGCACAGATGGCTCTTCTTCTACTGCTGGTGGAGGTGGTGGTGGCGGTGGTGTCTTCTGACGAGGAGGAGGAGGAGGAGGAGGAGGAGCCATGGCGACGATGCAGCGAGAACAACTACAACCCAGCCGGCCGCCCTTGGATGCCAACGAGATCAGATGGCTACTCCTCAGCATTTAGGATTGATTCCGTAGCACATACAGTAGGTCTACTGCCTCTGTAGGTGGGTCTACCTCTCCCTATCCGCGTCGAGGGCGAGCTGTCTGCCTCTGTAGGTAGGTCTACCTCTCTGTAGGTCTACCTCTCTCTATCCGCGTCGAGGCCGAGCTGTCTGCCTCTGTAGGTCGACCTCTCCATAGGTCTACCTTTCTCTATCCGCGTCGAGGCCGAGCTGTCTGCCTCTGTAGGTCTACCTCTCTGTAGGTCTACCTCTGTGTAGGTCTACCTCTCTGTCCGCGTCGAGGCCGAGCTGTGTCCTCGAGAAGCAGGAGAAGAAACAACAACTTGTAGACGACTGCCGAAGAGCTCGGGATTCGGTGCGGCGGCGTTTACTAGCAAGCAATTACTCAAGAAGAAGAAGAAGAAGAAGAAGAAAAGGGAGAAGAAGAAGGAGGAGGAGTATGAGTAAGGTTCGGCCCTCCGCCCCTTGACACGCATCCATCAACAAGAATCCACTCGTTGTGCCCTTCGTGTTGCCTGGCGAGGTGACTGTTGTTGCAGCGAGTGGGTTTTTCTATCGTCGACGGCAGTACTCGTTCGGGCAATGACGACGGACATCATTTTTCCCTGCACACGAGGAGGAGGAGGAGGAGGAGGAGGAGGAGTAGGAGGAGGAGGAGGAGGAGGAAGAGGCCTCTGACCCTATAATACAATTCTTGCTGCTGCTAAAACCATCTAGCAGCAGTTGGTGGTGAAAGTGAGGGAGGAAACGGGAGGAGGAGTTGTGAAGGAGGAGGTGGTCGCGTCCACAGGTGGTTGAGAGAGAGAGAGAGAGAGAGAGAGAGAGAGAGAGAGAGAGAGAGAGAGAGAGAGAGAGAGAGAGAAGGGGGAAGGGGAGGGGAGACAGAAGAGAGAGAGAGAGAGAAAGATAGAGAGAGAGAGAGAGAGGGAGAGAGATGGGGGCAGGTAGCAAGAGAGAGAGAGAGAGAGAGAGAGAGAGAGAGAGAGAGAGAGAGAGAGAGAGAGTCGGTGCTGCTGGGTCGATAGGCGCGGCAGTGGTGTGGTCCAGGGACCCCCCCGTCTGTGACCAACTCTCTTGCTTCTCAACAATACAGTCTTATCGATCTACGCCTCTCCACTCTGTTTACACCGCTTTCCCAATCGACTTCCTCGGGTTCACACCTGATGAATACAGCCGCCGCCGCCGCCGCCGCCGCTTCTCGAGGAGTAGGAGGTGGTGGTGGTGGTGGTGGTGGAGGAACTAGAGGTGGAGGTGGAGGAAGAGGGAGGTAATTTGTGATGATGACGATTCTGATGGCCTCCTAACGGCACACTTCGATTCGCACAGACGGGAAAAACTTAAAACTTAAACACGAGCACTTTTCCACTTTCACTATTCTGATTCTTCTTCTGCTTCTGCGTCAGACAGACATCACTCAAATGTGCCACATGAATATATCATTAATATATACCATTCGGGGATATATATATACGATTATATCTGCAACTACATTCATTTGAATGCATATGCATACGTTTTAATAGAATTACACACACTGCATTTCAATAACACTGTGTATATAAAATATATAAATATTAAATATATATTTGTAAATATAAATATAGAATTACACACACTGCATTTCAATAACACTGTATATAAAATATAAATAATAAATATTTGTAAATATAAATATTATATATATACTATATATGTGTGTATGTATGAATGTATGTGTGCGTTGTGTCTATGTATGTAAGATTATCTCTCTGTAAGTTTCAGTGTAATAGATGTTGGTATGTGTCATGTAAAATAAACACATGAATATCAAAATAAACAAATGTAGGATATTAATATATTACATAGTAATTCATGTCTGCAAACGCATGGAATTCATCCACGTAAACCAGAATGTGTCAGAACTCTCTTTCGCGTCAGAGCTAGCAGACATTATAATATGTTCACCGCGCTTCGAAAGAGAGAACTACGCACTCCACATCAATTAACCAGCACCCAAGTACTCCCAACTCGAAAGCAATGAATGTTTCTTTTGTTATCAACCTGGCCACCACCAGATGATGATCCTGACATTTCCAGCCACAAAGAGAGAGAGAGAGAGAGAGAGAGAGAGAGAGAGAGAGAGAGAGAGAGAGAGAGAGAGAGAGAGAGAGAGAGAGAGGCACGCCAAAAAACGTATGCAAAATTAATGCTGTACTTTCTGGAAGCGGTGACTGGCTTTCCATTCATTTTTCAGCTCTCCCCGATCGTCACTCATTCTTTTTTATTTTTGATTCCTCTTATTTATCTTTCTAGTTATTTGAATTCTTTTCAAGAGGACATTAGCTGACGCACTGCACAGCGCGGCTGTTTGGATTCTTTACAGCTCACGCCGACTCACAGGTAAAAATGCAGTTCTCACTCACTCTCACGCTCGCTCTCACTTTCTCTCTCTCTCTCTCTCTCTCTCTCTCTTTCTCCATATCTCTCCGTGTGCTCTTTTTCTCCATATCTCTCTCTCTCTCTTTGTTTTTTTCCTCTCTCATTCCACTTCGAGAGCACAAACACCACTTTTCCCCCAAAAGAGTCCAAGACTCCCGGTCGGGTGCACGCGGCAAAGGACTGAAACAGCAGCTAGCTAGCGACTCTGGGAGCCCAGGGCCCTCTCCTGACGAAGGTTGGTCCCAGCCCGAAGGAGGACACCTTCCGCCGCAGTATCATTCCTCGGGGGAGAGGGGGGCATGAAGGGAAAGAAAGAAAGGGGGGAGGGGGGCGAGTAAGTCTTCGCGTGAATTATTTCCTCGAACGGGACTCGGCGAGAGCGGAGAAACACTCACTTTATGAAGGGGCTTTAGGCGCCGTACTGTCCTTCACTACCGCCTCAGCCCACACACACACCAAAGTGGCGCATGGCAGGCAGGATCTCTCTCTCTCTCACCTCCTCCTCCTCCTCCACCACCTCCTCCTCCTCCTCATCCCTCCACCCCCTACTCACTCTCTCTCTCACTATACCATACCACCACCATACTTTCCTGTCATATAAAACACGGGATCTTAGATAATCATCCCCTTTACCGCCATTTCATCCAGATCAGTATAACCCAATCGCTTGACAAATCGACTAGGTCTTGTGGTGTTTGTTGTGGTTCTCTCTCTCTCTCTCTCTCTCTCTCTCTCTCTCTCTCTCTCTCTCTCCACCCCAACCACCGTCATACCATACCGCCATGTTCTGTTTGTTTTGGGATTTTAAACCTGCTTGAGTCTAGCCCTTTAGACAAACGTATGGTGTGTGTGTCTATTTATATCTTTAGACCTAACTGCCTGTGTGTAGGGACGTGTTATTAAGCTTGTAAGATTGCAATTATAGACGTGCAATTAATGTGTACAGATATCATGAAGGCTGCACAGACTCTTGTGAGTAAATGCACTCACTAATGCAGTTCGGATGCACGTAGGGACGTGAACAGTTCAGTGGAGAATAATGGAATCTACACACACACACGGATAAGGAGTTACACGGTGTTTTTATTTTTATAAATATAAAGCCAATTAGACAAACATACAGAGAATAGTGTATTTTACTAATGTTGTTTATGCATACAGCGCATGTTCATATTCTATAACCACAAACGTATATGTATACATACACACACACATATATATGTGTATATATAAGTATATAAGTTTATATGTGTGTATATATACAGTTTATATACACATACATATAATCTTATATATAATATATAAATATAATATATATATATATATATATATATATATATATATATATATATATATATATATATATATATATATAAACGGTATATATATAATGATTTGCCTATTTCACTTTCAAAATACTGACCCACGACAATTCAATCAATATCAAATTCACTCCGTCTCAGGAGAACTTACAACCAATGGGAATCATTTGAGATAAATTCTCCTACCCTAACCGGGAATCGAACCGACGCCTACTTGCCACCTCAAAAGCCACAGGTTTCAAAATTCTAGTAAGGGTAGCTGGGTAATATAGAATACTCCATATGGTTGCAAATTACTTCCAAGGTAAAGTATATTCGACCTTAATGGCATGCTTCTTGTTGAATAGTTGTAATGACTGTATATTTATATGCATAATCTGTATTATATATACATTATATATATCATACATTTTATACATACAGTACATATATGCATGTATATATTTATCCACTCATGTATCTATATACATATATAAACTTACATATACATGCATACATACTGTATATACAGTATATGCATAAGTATACATATAGCACATACATACATAAATATACAGTAAATTTATATACATATATATATACATTATATATATATATTATATGTTAAAACACAAATGTAATACACGAATACTGCAACTGAAAAATAAATACGACATATGATTTTTGATATTACTGAGTGACTTTCATATATATATATATATATATATATATATATATATTTATATAATGTATATGTATGCATGTGTATATATACATATATATATACACAAACATACATATACATATACTGTATATATAATGCTAAAACTTGCTGGAAACCTCCAATCTAAAACAGCCCTATGGTCCACCCCTGCATTATTTACAGAAGTTCTTGTTAAGCGATTAGCCTCTAAAAACGCTAACCAATTTCCTCTTCTCTTTAAACTAACGTGACACTAAGTGATACTAATATGCCACTGTTGCAAGTTAATAATGAAACATGGTGCATAAAGCATAATAATGACAATATCCACCACGAGAACTGGTCCTTTCTGGCTATCGGAAAATCGGGAAGAATTCTCCTGACGGAACTCGCTCGCATATCCCATGAACATTCTGGGGCTACCTACCTGTTGCATATGACGTCATCATTCCGATAAAATTCAATGTCAGAATAGTTTATTTTGGCATGGAATGGGGAATAGAATTTAGGCATAATGCCAAGCGATGGCACCTATGAGGCCATTCAGCGCTGAAACGGAAATTGAGAGTAAAGAAGGTTTGAAAGGCGTAACAGGAAGAAAACCTCGCAATTGTTAGGAGAGGGTGGAAAGTAAGATGGAAGAAAGAGAACGCGGACGGAGGTACTGTAGAAGGAATGAAAGGGGTTGCAGCTATGGGTCGAAGGTAATGACTACACTGCACCGCGTGAGATGCACTGACGGCACTACTCCCCCTACGGGGAACAGTTCATTTTAAATGGGGGAAAGACGATTAAGTCTTCTACATAAAGATATTAGTTTTCTATTCCTAACTCACTGTCCGAGAAAGCCTTGTGCAATCCAGCCATAGCAATTTCTCAATGTGGCATTTCAGTCTGTGGTCTGAAGGCCAATTTAATGACAATTTCACTTCCTTATCTACAATATTCAAACCTAACTATTTCTCTTTTCTGCATCTTTGACATATACATGTTATATCAACCGTACTAAACAGCATACCTATTTCCACTTCCGATTCGGTCTTGCTTTTTCTATTTAAATCTAAATACTTTCCTTGTCCGCATATTTGATATACATGATATATCAACCGTACTGGACTGCAAGGGCACCTTTTCAGATGACCAAAACTCAGATACTTCGACACTTTCTAAGGTCATATGATTGTACCTTGGTGGGCAAGCTGTACCCTAGTTTCCATGATTAGCAAGAGCAAAAGTTGAGTTTCGCGGTACAAAGGGTGACAAATTTATGCTTTTAATTAATCGCTAATCGGTTTGGGCAGTTTACCAAACATGATATCATACTGGATAATGCATTTCAACTCAACCTTTAACGGAACTTACGGTATATTCCCCGTAGATTCTATGACGTCACTAGATTTCATAAGATGATTCCTAGTTTTTGGTCCACTTACAAGGCATACAAATATATATTCATTAATGTTTAACACATTAAAAACAACAGTACAAACTAAAAGTCCCTCCATATTAACCTCCCCCCCCCCCCTCTCTCTCTCTCTCTCATATACCAGCTGTGACCTACAGTAGTCAAATAGTAACCAACTATCTAAAGCCACTTCTTAAGTCGAGAAAGTTATATCGAATGATAATCAATCAGCTTATAAGCTGAACAGGCTACCACAAAATTAATGAGAGAGAGAGAGAGAGAGAGAGAGAGAGAGAGAGAGAGAGAGAGAGAAATTGACATCAACATCAAGAGTCATCAGGCTAACGCCATGACCAACACAGTTCTTTTCAGTTAGGCCAAGACCAGTACGGTTCTTTTCAGAACAGGTCAAACAGGCAGCCTCTTTCACCTGAAGATCTGTCAAATTCGAAATTCGAAGCATCAGAATCCAGGTCACGCTTTGCGAGAGCAATGTCAAAGTATCCTGAAACAAACTATCAAACCTCAGGGATCCCAGATGCCGTCCATTCCGAACTTCGAGCATAAAGAGCGTGGAATCGGAAATGGGATATTTAGGCCAAAGGCCAAGCGCTGGGACCTATGATATCACTCAGCGGTGAAAGGGAAACTGAGAGTAATATGATTTTAAAAGTGTAACAGGAGGATACCCTCATAGTTGCACTAGGAAAAAATTGTCAGGTGAGGGTTGAGGAAAGTATGATGGAATAAAGAGATTATGAACGGATGTACAATAAAAGGAATAAAATCCGAATGGATCTTGTTTGTCTTTTCCCGGGTGACAGTAGGGAGACATGATACAGCCACCCTCCCCATGCAAACCGGTTTGTCCGCCCCGGCTGAGAGCGGGGTAGGTAGGGGAACGGGAGGTTAGAGGAGACATCTATCCTCATCCAGCAAACCTGCTTGTCCGCCCCCGGGTGGGCGCGGAGTAGGTAGGGGATCGGGAGGGTAGGGGAGATACCAGCGCCGGGTTCCAGAAAGCTAACGGCCGAAGGGGCACTGTAAAGAACCTTAGGTATTGACTACAGTGCACAGTGTGAGGTGCGCTGGCGGCACTACCCCCCCATACGGGGATAAAAAAAAAAAAACAAAGTATATATTTCATATGTTTATTCTAATATTTAAATCGCATAACAGTATACTTTTTTTATTTGCTATTTAGTGATCCTCCATTTCTAAGTTATAACAAGTAAAAAATGCGTCGGAGTTTCTTCGGCGCAATCGAGTTTTCTATACTGAGTATAATCAAGACAACCGAAAACAGGTCTATCTTTCGGTGGTCTCGGTATAGTGCTGAATGAGCCTCGGCCCATGGCACTTTAACCACGGCCCGGTGGTGGCTTATCCTATATCGTCCAGAAGCACGATTATGGCCAAATTTAACCTTAAATAAAATAAAAACTACCGAGGCTAGAGGGCTGCAATTTGGTAGGTTTGATGACTGGAGAGTGGATGATCAACATAACAATTTGCAGCCCTCTAGCCTCGGTAGTTTTTAAGATCTGAGGGCGGACAGAAAAAAAAATTGCGGACAGAAAAAAGTGCGGACGGGCAGACAAAACCATCACAATAGTTTCCTTTTACAGAAAACTAAAAATTACTCTGACTCTAGGGTATGACATATAGGCAAATGAAGTTATTTTTTTTAGAAGACCATAAAGATGGCTTTCGCAAATTATACGAAGCAGCAACCTAGAGAAGATTGCTTGCAAGTAACCCTCCCCCCCTCCCCAACCTTTCTTAAAAAAAAAAAAAATAAAAAAAAAAAACCCTTCCCTTAAAAAAATATAAAAAAAAACTTTCTTATATAAAAAGCCACAACAGAAGGTTTTTTCTTCCAGAAAAAATCCATCTGCGGAACTTTCACGCCAACAGTAATAACAAAAGTAAGTTTGCATCTTTGCTTCAAATGACGCGAGTTTGTCTTAAAAAATTATTAATGTAATTCCTGGTAATACAAATTAAAGATAATTTTAATATATTACAATATACGAGAAGAGTATTGTAACCACTTCCTCTGCTGGGAGTTCAAGCAAAAAAATTACGTTTTCTGATTTTGTTATATTGCAACTATTATTTTATTTTCATTTTACATTATTCAAGCTCAAAGTACAAGCACTCTTATGTGCTCTGCGGGAACCGAATTGTAAGCTCGTGGAAAATCTTCAAATGGTCAAGCAATAACACAAAGCTATATTTGTTAGGAATATACATCACGAGGCCTTTTTGAATATTCGTACTCAAAGTTTTAGGCAGATGAAACTTTGATTATATATATAATTATACATATATATGTATATATATATATATATAACATATAATATGTAGAAATATGCTTACATTTTTTTTATAATTTGCTTGAAAAGTTTTTTTTTAGAATTTACTTGAAAAATTTCTCTATGATGTTTTGAAAAGTTCTGTGTATCTCTCTCTCTCTCTCTCTCTCTCTCTCTCTCTCTCTCTCTCTCTCTCTCTCTCTCTCTCTCTCTCTCTCTCTCTATATATATATATATATATATATATATATATATATATATATATATATATATATATATATATATATATATATATATATATATATTATATATATATATATATATATATATATAATTACATCTATATAATTATATATATATATATATACATAAATATATATATATATTATATATATATATATATATATATATATGTATATCATATATTCCATTTCAAACTTTCGATTGTAATTACATTACTATACCTCCTCTCGTGCTGTAATCAGACATAACCACCATTACGAAAGAATCTAATAATATATGACCCAAATTACCACCACATTTAGTCATTTACCATCATGGAGAGACTCACATATTCTAAATACGATTGTGACCTTTCAAGCAAATTATATATAAAAAAACTTTTCAAGCAAATTAAATGAAAAAACTTTTCAAGCAAATTATATGAAAAAACTTTTCAAGCAAGTTATATGAAAATAGTTTTCAAGCAAATTATATAAAAAAACTTTTCCAGCAAATTATATGAAAAAACTTTTCAAGAAAATTATGTGAAAAAACTTTGCAAGCAAATTATATGAAAAAACTTTTCAAGCAAATTATATGAAAAAAGTTTTTCAAGCAAATTTTTTACGAAAGTTTTAAGGCAAATAAAAAAATGTTTTCATGCAAATTATAATACATAAAGTTCTCAAGCAAATTATAAGAAAAACTTTAGAAGCACATCATAGAAAATTTTTTCAAGCAAATTATAACAAAACTATAAACAAAGCTTTTGAGGAAATTATAAAACTTTCCAAGCAAATTCTAAAAAAAAACTTTTCAAGGACATAAAAGATATTTCAAGCAAATTATAAAAAAAAAAACCTTTCAAGCAAATTAATTCATAAAAGAACCTTTCAAACAAATTATGAACCTTTTAAAGCAAATTATAAAAAAAAACTTTTCAAGCAAACTATAAAAAACTCAAAGCAAATAATAAAAAAAAAATCAAAGCAAATTATAAAATATTCTAGGATCTGAGTTTTTGGGAACGCTCTGATGGCCACGATATGTTTTGATCCAGTTCTTTTTTTTATTGTTACTTTTTTCAATTCCTTTTTTAACTCAGTTCCTTTTTTAATTCCGTTTCCTTCAGGCTATAAATGTCAAAGAACTTACAGTCCGGTTTATTCGTTTTAACGTTAACAAAGATTCTAGAAAATCATCTCAAAGTAATTCCCGACGTATACCAATTCCCACACAGCTTTCATAGTGCAAAAAATACAGTCAATTAACATTATTTTGCATCGTTTTATCGAACGCAACCTGGTAATACTACGTAGCAGAACAGCCAGAGAAAATTGTGAAACTTGATATGACAGCAAGTTACGCCAAAATTTGAGATTCTGAAATACAGAACTAGAAGCCTCTATAAATTCCATAAGGGTCCGTACATTCACAGAGTCTCATTTTAAGTAAGTTCAAAGTATAATAATTTTATCTGAAATCGAAGTCATACGTCAATGTCTTTTGTAAAACGAACACAGGTACTATAATTCTTCTTATCTGAATAACTTTCTATTTACGTCCCATGTGAACACAGCGTCCACCGTTACTACTGTATTCAATTCGAAATCTGTTGTGTAAACTTTAAATACATGCATACATACATATATATATATATATATATATAGTGTGTGTGTGTATATATATACATATATATATATATATATATATATATTATATATATATATATATATATATATATATATATATATATATATATATATATATATATATATATATATATAATTTCATTACCTCTGGATATGGTGTCATATTGCATGGTAAACAGCTTGCCTTAAGAGACAAAAATTAAACTAATTTTTATGCTTATCAATGAGGTTTGCTTTTCTAAAGCTGAATTTTAAACTGCAAGATAATACTATAAAAAAGATTTTATTCATTCGTCTCCTTACTGGGATTTTACTGTTCTTAAAAGATTAAAATATTAGTTTTCAGGTTTATGTCGAAAAACATCTTCAAATAATAAAGAGGATAAGAGAAAATACTGAGAGAGAGAGAGAGAGAGAGAGAGAGAGAGAGAGAGAGAGAGAGAGAGAGAGAGAGAGAGAGAGAGAGAGAGAGAGGGGATATTCCAGAAATTATCCAGGAGAGCTTGCCATTTAGAGAGAGAGAGAGAGAGAGAGAGAGAGAGAGAGAGAGAGAGAGAGAGAGAGAGAGAGAGAGAGAGAGAGAGGAGACATTCCACAAATGACCCAGGCCAGGTTGCCATTTGTTTTTTATCATTAACCGCATGTGGTCAAAAAAAAAAAAAAAAAAAAGCCAAGAAGCCACTAGGAAGGCTCATCTCCGCCCAGTGCCATCTCTTACGACTGGGAGAGAGGGTCATTCCGGCAAAACGAAATGGGAGGAAGCACAAGCGTCATACTCTATTATTTACGAAGGGGAAATGGAGAGACGGCGGCTGAATTTATGTAAGGCACTCGAGTGCATTGCTATTTCTATACCAATTTATATACCTTTTTTTTAATTAAGATGAATTATTCCGTACACTATTATTATTATTATTATTATTATTATTATTATTATTATTATTATTATTATTATTATTATTATTCAGAAAATGAATCCTGTTCGTATGGAACAAGAACACCTAAGGGACCATTTTATTGAAATTCAAGCTTCTAAAGAATATTATTATTATTATTATTATTATTCAGGAAATAAATTCTGTTCGTATGGAACAAGAACACCTAAGGGACCATTTTATTGAAATTCAAGCTTATAAAGAATATTATTATTATTATCATTATTATTATTATTATTATTATTATTATTATTATTATTATTATTATTATTATTCAGAAAATGAACCCTGTTCATATGGAACAAGCCCACCGAAGGAGCCACTGACTTGAAATTCAAGCTTCCAAACAATAGTGTTCACTCGAAAGAATGTATGTATGAATGTATACATAAAACTGCATTTGAATTAATATAACTGGAATATAAAGTTTAGGTCAAAGGCCAAGCGATGGAATCTCTGAGGTCATTCAGCGCTGAAAGAGAAATTGAGAGTGAAGAAGGTTTGAAAGGTGCAACAGGAGGAAAACCTCGCAGTTGCAATATGATACA
>JANJGK010000038.1:18926612-18936612 GCA_039081455.1 Macrobrachium rosenbergii | reverse complement strand
CTCGCAGCTCTGGTCACTGGCGGACAGCATAGTAAGAGCAACCGAAGGACACTGCAGACACCATATTAACTCTGCACAACCCAACCAATGCTTGCGCACTTGTATCTGCCACAGATTTAAGGAGACTTTCATAGTTTCTTTTTAGAGGAGCCTTTACTGACACATGTATCATTTAATCTTTGCAGAGTATACCCGGTGCTCACACAACACCTTAAGGGTTTCCAGACTGCCTCTGGCGGTCCAATCACCAGTCCATTCACCTATGATTAGGCACTAATGTCCCCTAGGGCCCAGTTAAGGGCATGGTAGCAAAAACCTCACCCCCACCAGGTAAGGTCTTTACACCCATTGCCACCCCCTCCATCTGAACCCTAACAGACGTTGGCATCCACTCACAGCTGCCAGTGTCCCCTGGAATCCAGATAAAGGTCACCCTCCCTCCACCATCTGAACTCCAGCAGGCACTGACATCCACTCACAGCTGCACAGACTGGCGACTGGCACACTGGGAGCAATCCAAGGACCCAGCAAAGACCAAGCTAGTATGTCCATCAGCATGGTATATTCATTCATTTCCGATGCTCCCAGACTACTCCTGGCTGTACGGTCACCAGTCCATTCAGCTATGATTAGGCACTAATTTCCCCTAGGGCCAAGATAAGGGTATGGTACCAGAAACCTCACCCCCCTCTGAACCCTAGCAGACATTGGTATTCACTCACGGATGCCAGTGTCCCCTGGAGTCCAGATAAGGGCATGGAACCAGCAACCTCACCCCCACCAGATGAGGTCTCCAGTCCCAGGGCCCCCCACCATCTATACTCCAGCAGACATTGACATCCACTCACAGCTGCATGGACTGGCGACTGGCATACTGGGAGCAATCCAAGGACCCAGCAAACACCAAACTAGCAGGTCCATTGGCTTGGTATATTCACTCATTTCCGTTGCTCCCAGACTACTCCTGGCTGTAAGGTCACCAGTCCATTCAGCTATGATTAGACACCAATGTCCTCTAGGGTCAAGATAAGGGCATGGTACCAGAAACCTCACCCCCATCTGAACCCTAGCAGACATTGGTATTCATTCACGGGTGCCAGTGTCCCCTGGAGTCCAGATAAGGGCATGGAACCAGCAACCTCACCCCCACCAGATGAGGTCTCCAGTCCCAGGCCCCCCCACCATCTATACTCCAGCAGACATTGACATCCACTCACAGCTGCATGGACTGGCGACTGCCACACTGGGAGCAATCCAAGGACCCAGCAAACAATAAGCTAGCAGGTCCATCAGCTTAGTATATTCACTCACGGGTGCCAGTGTCCCCTGGAGTCCAGATAAGGGCATGGAACCAGCAACCTCACCCCCACCAGATGAGGTCTCCAGTCCCAGGCCCCCCCCACCATCTATACTCCAGCAGACATTGACATCCACTCACAGCTGCATGGACTGGCGACTGCCACACTGGGAGCAATCCAAGGACCCAGCAAACACCAAGCTAGCAGGTCCATCAGCTTAGTATATTCACTCACGGGTGCCAGTGTCCCCTGGAGTCCAGATAAGGGCATGGAACCAGCAACCTCACCCCCACCAGATGAGGTCTCCAGTCCCAGGCCCCCCCCCAATATCTATACTCCAGCAAACATTGACATCCACTCACAGCTGCATGGACTGGCGACTGCCACACTGGGAGCAATCCAAGGACCCAGCAAACACCAAGCTAGCAGGTCCATCAGCTTAGTATATTCACTCACGGGTGCCAGTGTCCCCTGGAGTCCAGATAAGGGCATGGAACCAGCAACCTCACCCCCACCAGATGAGGTCTCCAGTCCCAGGCCCCCCCACCATCTATACTCCAGCAGACATTGACATCCACTCACAGCTGCATGGACTGGCGACTGCCACACTGGGAGCAATCCAAGGACCCAGCAAACAATAAGCTAGCAGGTCCATCAGCTTAGTATATTCACTCACGGGTGCCAGTGTCCCCTGGAGTCCAGATAAGGGCATGGAACCAGCAACCTCACCCCCACCAGATGAGGTCTCCAGTCCCAGGCCCCCCCACCATCTATACTCCAGCAGACATTGACATCCACTCACAGCTGCATGGACTGGCGACTGCCACACTGGGAGCAATCCAAGGACCCAGCAAACAATAAGCTAGCAGGTCCATCAGCTTAGTATATTCACTCACGGGTGCCAGTGTCCCCTGGAGTCCAGATAAGGGCATGGAACCAGCAACCTCACCCCCACCAGATGAGGTCTCCAGTCCCAGGCCCCCCCCAATATCTATACTCCAGCAGACATTGACATCCACTCACAGCTGCATGGACTGGCGACTGCCACACTGGGAGCAATCCAAGGACCCAGCAAACACCAAGCTAGCAGGTCCATCAGCTTAGTATATTCACTCACGGGTGCCAGTGTCCCCTGGAGTCCAGATAAGGGCATGGAACCAGCAACCTCACCCCCACCAGATGAGGTCTCCAGTCCCAGGCCACCCCCACCATCTATACTCCAGCAGACATTGACATCCACTCACAGCTGCATGGACTGGCGACTGCCACACTGGGAGCAATCCAAGGACCCAGCAAACACCAAGCTAGCAGGTCCATCAGCTTAGTATATTCACTCATGGGTGCCAGTGTCCCCTGGAGTCCAGATAAGGGCATGGAACCAGCAACCTCACCCCCACCAGATGAGGTCTCCAGTCCCAGGCCCCCCCCCCACCATCTATACTCCAGCAGACATTGACATCCACTCTCAGCTGCATGGACTGGCGACTGCCACACTGGGAGCAATCCAAGGACCCAGCAAACACCAAGCTAGCAGGTCCATCAGCTTGGTATATTCACTCACGGGTGCCAGTGTCCCCTGGAGTCCAGATAAGGGCATGGAACCAGCAACCTCACCCCCACCAGATGAGGTCTCCAGTCCCAGGCCCCCCCACCATCTATACTCCAGCAGACATTGACATCCACTCACAGCTGCATGGACTGGCGACTGCCACACTGGGAGCAATCCAAGGACCCAGCAAACAATAAGCTAGCAGGTCCATCAGCTTGGTATATTCACTCACGGGTGCCAGTGTCCCCTGGAGTCCAGATAAGGGCATGGAACCAGCAACCTCACCCCCACCAGATGAGGTCTCCAGTCCCAGGCCCCCCCCACCATCTATACTCCAGCAGACATTGACATCCACTCACAGCTGCATGGACTGGCGACTGCCACACTGGAAGCAATCCAAGGACCCAGCAAACACCAAGCTAGCAGGTCCATCAGCTTGGTATATTCACTCATGGGTGCCAGTGTCCCCTGGAGTCCAGATAAGGGCATGGAACCAGCAACCTCACCCCCACCAGATGAGGTCTCCAGTCCCAGGCCCCCCCCACCATCTATACTCCAGCAGACATTGACATCCACTCTCAGCTGCATGGACTGGCGACTGCCACACTGGGAGCAATCCAAGGACCCAGCAAACACCAAGCTAGCAGGTCCATCAGCTTGGTATATTCACTCACGGGTGCCAGTGTCCCCTGGAGTCCAGATAAGGGCATGGAACCAGCAACCTCACCCCCACCAGATGAGGTCTCCAGTCCCAGGCCCCCCCCACCATCTATACTCCAGCAGACATTGACATCCACTCTCAGCTGCATGGACTGGCGACTGCCACACTGGGAGCAATCCAAGGACCCAGAAAACATCAAGCTAGCAGGTCCATCAGCTTGGTATATTCACTCACGGGTGCCAGTGTCCCCTGGAGTCCAGATAAGGGCATGGAACCAGCAACCTCACCCCCACCAGATGAGGTCTCCAGTCCCAGGCCCCCCCACCATCTATACTCCAGCAGACATTGACATCCACTCACAGCTGCATGGACTGGTGACTGGCACACGGGAAGCAATCCAAGGACCCAGCAACAAGAACCCAGTAGGTCCATCGGCTTGGTATCTCCTCTCATTTTCGTTGCTCCACACTGCCTTTCAATATCATTTAGCCGAATCTGAAAAATCTGTTGAATATGTCATCCGCATCCGCACCTTGATACCATTGTTTACCTTGATAAAATGGAGGTGGTTTAGCCTTTTGCTGATAAGGTTTCGGCTTTGGGCCACCCTTCCCGTGCATGAAGTTTTGCTGACGAAGAAGCTCCGCATCATAAAACTTTCGGTTCTCCTCATCTGTAAGAACAGTTTTAGCGTTTGTAATTCTCTTAAATTTTTCCTGGAAAGCTTCTTGTAATATCTCGGGCTTCTCTCTATGTCTGTCTGGGTGGTATTTCATGGATAAGTTTTTGAAGGCTCTTACGACATCTGCCTTGGTAGCAGTGTGTTCCACACCCAAAGCCTCATAATGGCTCTGGCCCTCCCACTTCGCTTGCTCTTCCTCTGCCGTTTTTAGATTTCGCTTTGTTTCCTCAGATGGTACGATCCTGTTAACCGTTTTGAAATCTTGCACGGCAACTGAAAAAAGGCCTTCCTTCATAAGGTGCTTCCCACGTAACTGACATACTCTCCATCCTGCAAGTCCCTTTTCGATGGCCATACAGCAGTCCATAATAATAGCCAAGTTATCAGGACTTTGAGCTGCGGACTTTGCGAGGGCCCTAAAGACGTAGAGAAGAGGTGCTTCCATTTTCGAGCTCACACCTGTGGACAGGGCCTCGTCAAAAATGTTCACAGCGTCACTGATCCTGTTATCCATGTAAGCAAATATTCCGTCGTTTATTACTTTGCTGTTTCCTTCATTACCTTTATCATCCTTTTCCTTGTATTTCCTTTTCATTTCTTCCAAATCCTTACTTATTTCTATATTTTCATATTCGAGGATTTGTATAAGTCTTTCTTGCTCCTTGATAAGATGTTCCTTCTCGGTGCAGTCTTTTTCAAGTCTTTCACATTTACAGGGCTTTCTCCTCAGATCATCGCTGATTTGTTTAAATTCACTCAGTGCTTCACGCAGCCACGCATTTTCACATTCCTTTTCATCGTAGTTTCTTTTGAGTTCCTTCAAATCCTCACTCAATCGGAGCTTTTCGTCTTCAGCGATTTGCACTTGTCTTTCTCGCTCCTGTCTCTGATGATCCTTCTCTGCGCATTCTTTTTCAACGGCCTTCCTCAGCTTATCGATTTCTTCTCTCTTTTCATTCAATTCCGCTTGCAGTTTCTCGTTTTCATGTGTCTTTTCTTTATATTTTCTTCTGACTTCCTTCAAATCCTTACTTCTTTCCTCCTTACCGTCTATAAGGATTTCTATTAGTGTTTCCTGTGCCTCTATCTGACGATCCTTCGCTTCGCACAATTGTTCGAGCCTCTCATATTCACTGGGACTTATTGCTCTTGTCTCATGAAGCCAACCTTTTCCCAGTTTTAGATCAGGGACTCCTTCTTGAACTGGACTCGGTAACTCGTGTTCCTCTAGCTTCTTCCGGTGGTGGGCGTGAAATATCGCGTTCTCCCTCTGTGTCTTGTGCACCAACTTCTGCAGCTCCCTCTCTTGATGCTGGGCCGTTTGGAGCAAGATGTCGCTCTGCCCGGCCACTTCTGTCACTTGCTTCTTCAGGGCCTCTATTTCGTCCCGGTCTCTCCAAGCCTGCCTGTCTTTCTCTGCCAGCGCCATCCGCAGTTCCTCTATTTCCCTTTCCTTTTCTAGCAATTCATAGTCATTTCTCCTTGACCTCTCTGTCTCCTGTTTCATCTTAGCCTCATTTACTTCTTGCTCGTTTACCGAATCGTGACTTGATTTGCTGGGTTCACTCCAATTGTTCATATTACGTCCGTCAGCCTCCAGTTTGTCCTCACCAGAAGTCTCCGTCGTCATCGTCCCGTCTTCCTCAGCACTGGTGCCATATACCTCTACATCATGTTGATCCATATAACGTCCTATAATCGCACTGCCTACGATGCCTGCAATTCCTATTAGGACAGCATCGGCGACAGCAGATCCATTTATCATCGGCAGTACTCCGTTGTGCCAAAACAATGAGGTAATTATAAAGGTTCCTGTTATGAGCACACACAACGAATTCATGTTATTGTTTGCCATTTCAGTAACAAATCTTTGCACCTCACTGCAAGCTTAACTTCAAAAACTGCCACGTGACCCAAATTTTGAAGACAATCCCAACTCGGCTCTACGGGGACTCTTGGCTGCGGTGTGGCCATAGAGGCCATTATCGTAATGAATGAACAGGGAAAATCGACTTAACTTGACACCACGAAGCCTTTAACATATATACCTGTATGTATGTATGTATGTATGTATGTATGTATGTATGTATGTATGTATGTATGTATGTATAGATAGATAGATATATGCATAAATATACATATCTATATACATGTATATATACCGTGCATATATACTGTATGTATATACATATATAATATATATATACTTCTTTTTTTCTTTTTCTTTTTAACGTGCTTTTATTCCCATTTTTGTATGGGGTAAGCACGATGCCTTCTTTTGAAGGACTTTTTGATTTGGCTTTGGGGTAGACCTGTGGTCTCGATCGGCTGCCCTGCCTGACATCGCTTAGACCCCGGTACGTATGTTTCATGTATCATACCAGACCCAACGCCCTTTCTTCCCAGCAGCGAGAAGTTATTGCGCGGGTATGGCGAGAGTTCGAGACGTGTGAGATGTTTGTTATGTTTTTAGAAGGTGTTGTAGTGGCTTTGTTTTGTGTGTGTATTTAGTCTGTAACATCCATTTGCTTTTTAAGCAAACCTATCCGTTGATTACATATATAATCCCGGGATGTCTACACGGATAGCAAAGTGTCTGCCTCTCTGATCAGCCGGCTTGCGGGATTGAACCCGCGCCACAGACCTCTACGAAGTCCGAAGCTGCTGCTGTAACCGACTGAGCCATCGAGGCTCTATATAATATATATATACATAATATATATTTCTACATATATATATGTAAATCTATATGTATATATATATGTATGTGTGTGCGTATGTTTGTGCGTGTGTGTATGCTCCATATATATATATATATATATATATATATATATATATATATATATATATATATATATATATATATATATATATATATATATATATATATATATATATATATATATATATATATATATATGGAGATTATCTTATTTACAGTTTGGGTTTACAATCGTTTTGTCTCTACATGCGGACGGACAAGAAGAACTGGGCTGTGTTTGGTCCAGGGATTAAAGGGATGAACCACTTTCAGGGTCGAAAGCTTTAGGCTCAACACAGAAGGTATGAAATGAATATTCTACTGCAGCTACAAAACAGTACTTAGTAGTTATGTATGAAAAGAAAAAACTTTTATTTACAAAGTATGGTTATGTTGTACATATCATATTTGCAAAAATAAAAATGTAAAGTAAAACCAAAAATACAAACATATCTCTTGCGGATATCAACCACTAAATTGTTGGGAGAGAGTTGAGGAAAGTAAGATTAAGAGAATATGAAGGGAGGTACAGTAAAAGGAGCAAAAGAGGTTAAAGGTCCCGTTTTATTTCAGGATTGAATATGACTGCATTTTACAGTGAAGAATCGTCAACTTGCTGAGTATCGGTATTAAAAAAAAAAAAAAAAAAAAAAAAACTATTTCCATAATACTTTGGGAAAAATCTACAGCAATCTACTGTATCGAATCTTCTCAAATTTTTCAACAGAAATAAACAAATAAGTAGCCCGTATTAGAATTTAGGCCAAAGGTCAAGCGCTGGGGTCTATGAGGTCATTCAGCGCTGAATCGGAAATTGAGAGTAAAAAGGCTTGACAGTTGCACTATGAAACAATTATTAGGAGAGGGTGGATAGCAGGATGGAAGAAAAAGAATATGAACGGAGGTACAGTAAAATATAAGTGGAAGGGGTTGCAGCTAGGGGCCGAAGGAACGCTATAAAGAAACTAAAAGAAACTAAAGTAATGCCTACAGTGCACCGCACGCGGTGCACTGACGGCGCTACTTCCCTACGGAGAAACTGTACGTAAACGTGTAAGTTCTTTCCAAGTTTTTGACCACTTTTCAAACTGAAAAAAATAAAGAAAAAATATTTTTTTTTGAATGAGCCGAAGTTTCTTCGGCGCAATCGAGTTTTCTGTACAGCCGCTACAGCGTATAATCAAAGCCACCGAAAATAGGTCTGTCTTTCGGTGGTCTCGGTATAATGCTGTACGAGTCGCGGCCCATGAAACTTTAACCACGGCCTGGTGGTGGGCTGTCCTATATAGTTGCCAGAAGTACGATTATGGCTAACTTTAACCTTAAATAAAATAAAAACTACTAAGGCTAGAGGGCTGCAACTTGGTATGTTTGATGAATGAAGGGTGGGTGATCAACATACCAATTTGCAGCCATCTAGCCACAGTAGTTTTTAAGATCTGATGGCGGACAGAAAAAGTGCGGACGGACAAACAAAGCCGGCACAATAGTATTACAGAAACCTAAAAAAGGTGGCCCGTATCAAAACTTAAACACCAAACAGAACAAATGTAAAAAATGCATTGCACTGAAATCTGAAGATCATAGAAATTGAAAGTGACTTTGTGCAACCAAATGGCCTCCCCCAGCGTGTGGGGGGAAATCCCTGTGACACAACGCCTTAAATACTGCAAGTAGGGAGTTGTCAATGGTGCATGCTCTTCGTTGAGACACTGCAGGGGGAGTTTACGTTGTGTCAAGACCCAGGTTGTATGGTCATTCACTTCTTGGGTTGCGTTCATTCAGAAAGTGAGTCCCACGGTGTGTTTCATCAGCTGATTCAGGAAAAAAAATTTTTTCCCCTTCAAATACAGATCGCTTACAATTTTTGGCTACTTGGTTTCTAGATTTAGCTTATTGTACCTGGTTATGGTTTATATATATATATATATATTTATATATATATATATATATATATATATATATACACGCAGATTTTTATACATATATCTATATATTCATAATTTCTAGATTTAGGTTATTAAGGCTACAGTTTATATACAGTTTCATAACTTCTAGATTTAGCTTACTGCACTTGTTTATAAAAAATAGTCTCAATTTCTACATTCAACCTTCTCATTTCTAGATTCATCCTACTGTGCTTGGTTACAGTCTACTGTATATACAGTTTCACAATTTCAAGATTTAACTTACCGAATTTGTTTTCAGTCTATATACAGTTCTATTGCTATCATCTGAAACAGTTCAGTCTCACACTTCTTGGATGAAAAGCGGACGCAGAACTTCGAATATCAACCCA
Organism: Macrobrachium rosenbergii; assembly: GCA_039081455.1. Taxonomy (NCBI): domain Eukaryota; kingdom Metazoa; phylum Arthropoda; class Malacostraca; order Decapoda; family Palaemonidae; genus Macrobrachium; species Macrobrachium rosenbergii. Next base: position 18,927,362 of record JANJGK010000038.1, on the reverse strand, counting down.
TTCCAAATCACTTCAGACGCCCTGTATATGGTAACCAGACTTTCAGCTAGCATTCATGACTGAACTGAATTGAATTGAATACAGAATCTAGGCCAAAGGCCAAGCACTGTGACCTATGAGGCCATTCAGCGCTGAAACGGAAATTGACAGTAAATGGTCTGAAAGGTGTAACAGGAGGAAAACCTCAAAGCAGTTGCACTATGAATCAACTGTTAGGAGAGGGTGGAAAGTAAGAGGGGAAAAAAGAGAATATAAAAGGAGGTACAGAAAAAGGGACTGAAAGGGGTTCCAGCTAGCCTACATTGCACCGCATGAGGTGCACTGACGGCACTAACACCACCAACCCCCCCCCCCCTTACAAGGTTAACATTCATGATGGATTCTGGTGATTTCGGACTTTATGTCAAGATAAAATATCAATGTCCGTATTACCATTCAACAAGATGACTCATCGCTTATATTCCGCAGCACAACTGTCGCAAAATTTAATATCCTGCTTCAAGCAGTCTGTACAAAACCTTTTCCAGATTAACTTCTAAGTTAATTGTCTTGATTCATCATATTTCAACATCAACTCCCCATATCTAATTTACATTCCCTATTCATCATCATTCTTCGTTCTCTTTTCAACTTCTTTGGCCTCTTCTCTCTTTCTACAAGTCTTGTTTTTTTTATAAACTAAGCTTTTATGATCATTCTCTCAAATTTCCAGCAATTATTTCTTAGGATTATTTATGAATTACATGACAA
>JANJGK010000038.1:18916612-18921612 GCA_039081455.1 Macrobrachium rosenbergii | reverse complement strand
GAGCAGAGAACTACTATAAATGGGTAAATGGGGAAGGGGAGCAACAACGAGCATTAAGGTAAAAACCTGCCTTAACATGAAGGTGACTTCAAGCAGCTCCCCAAAACAATCTAACCCCTTACCCTCTTTCTCTCTCCACCCCCCCCCCACACACACAGACATTCTCCTAGCTAAGAGAGAGAGAGAGAGAGAGAGAGAGAGAGAGAGAGAGAGAGGCCCGCGTATGTCTGTCACAGAGAGGGAAACGGTCGGGGGAGGGGGGGGGAGGGTCTGCACTACCCCTTTAAGGTCTCGGCGCTAAACAATAGACATTTTACTCTCCTAACGACAAGCAAGCGCGCAAGAGAGAGAGAGAGAGAGAGAGAGAGAGAGAGAGAGAGAGAGAGAGAGAGAGAGAGAGAGAGAGAGAGAGAGAGAGAGAGAGAATGTGCGTATGTGTCACCCTATTCGTAGTGCAACATGTTGAAGGATATTTATATGAGAAAAGAATGAGAGAGAGAGAGAGAGAGAGAGAGAGAGATTTCCACCTGCACTATCAAGTACCACAGTGTTTTTTTTTCTCTAGCAAACTGTAAATGAAACAATTCGTGGAAATTAACTCTTGTATTTATAAGTATGGTATACAATCACGGGAAGGTGCAGTAAATTTGAAATTAAATGTGAATGAATGACAAAGAAAGGTTGGGGAGGGGCGGTGGCGTTGGCTGTAGGAATACAATTTTTCCTCTCTCTCTCTCTCTCTCTCTCTCTCTCTCTCTCTCCCTCTCTCTCTCTCTCTCTCAAGCATTTAGCAGCAATGCCAACCGAATTATTGATTGATTATTATCAGTCTTCATCAGCGAACATATGTAATACTTCCTCAGAGTCAATGTTTCTCTAATTTCCTTAGCAACTTTGTTTCATAGTCATCAATTCATCAACTCACGTTTTGACTGATGAGATGAATGACTGGACCTCTGTAAAAACAATACCAAACAAGTAAAAATGCGCCGAAGTTTCTCCGGGCAATCGAGTTTTCTGTACAGCCACTACAACGTATTATCATGGCAACCGAAAATAGATCCATCTTTCGGTGGTCTCTGTATAATGCCGTATGAGCCGCGGCCCATGAAACTTCGACTACTGGCCGGTGGTGGCCTATCCTATATAGTTGCCAGATGCATGGTTGTGGCTTTAACCTTAAATAAAATAAAAACTACTGAGGTTAGACGGCTGCAATTTGGTATGTTTGGTGATTGGAGGGTGGATGATCAACATATCAATTTTCAGCCCTCTAGCCTAAGCAGTTTTTAAGATCTGAGGGCGGGCAGAAAAAAGTGGGGACAGTAAAAAGTGCGGACAGAAAAAAAGTGAGGACGAACGGACAAAGCCGGCACAACAGTTTTCTTTCACAGAAAACTAAAACCAATCATGCATAAAAATCTGTAGACTTCAACAGCCTGTCAAAGACTGCAACGCCATAAAACTGAAGCTTTTTCCATTATCGAACACTTGGTAAGTTGCACTTAATTTACGGAAATCTGGCCATAAAGCCGAACACTAGGACTCTCTCAACCATCCAAAGACGGAGTTGGAGTGGATGGACAGCAAGATGGAGGAAAAAATAAGAAAATAGGCTCAAAGGAAAAGGCTAAAAGTAGTGGGTGCAGCTAGTGGCCGAAGGGACGCTGCAAACAACCTTCAGTGATGCCTACAGTGCTCCACTGTAGGTATCACTGCACCCCCAGGCCCCCAACCTACGGTGAAACGCTCTAATTGGTCGATGGTGGCAAAGTACTTTATCAAAAGGCTTCGTTTCTCTTAAAAAGATTCTAGTATTTACGTTTGGGCTCAAGATCTGTCAAGTTTTTAATATCGTTTAGGTCTACGTCATTACGTCATTGTTGTTTTGACCATAAACCTGAGTTTCCTGATACGAAAATGGCCAATTAAAGAAGAGAAAATATCGTAAATAAACAGGGGAACATCACAAACAAGAATGAAGATTGAAGAATTGATTACTCTTAATAATGGACCTTATGGCAACACTGTGGGAACTGACAGTTGGAAATTCTGCGAAACATATTACTGGTAATTATTAAATTTTCCCTAATGATAATTTTCTCATCATGAAACATTATTTTAACTGATGTATCAATAGTAGTACGTAAATATGATAATCCTCTCATCTTAAAACATTATTTTCACTGAATCATCACTATTATTCAGATGATGAACCCTATTCAAAAGGGCCCACTGACTCGAAATTCAAGCTTCCAAAGAATGTTAAGGCGTTCATTAGGAAGTCAGAGAAGGGAAGGGGAAATACAGAAAGAAGAGTTCTCACTTAATAATAAAGAAAAAATAGATTAATTAAATTAATAAACAGATAAAAATGTATTAAAATGCAAGGAGCACAGCATTAGGAAAATAATGCAGAACACAAATAAGTTTCAGTATACGTATATATATATATATATATATATATATATATATATATATATATATATATATATATATATATATATATATATATATATATATATATATATATTTATATATATATATATATATATATATATATATATATATATATATATATATATATATATATATATATATATATATACATTTCCTTGTCTGCCTCCAACGTCAACACGCAGCTTTAAGTCATCGTTGTTGGCAACCTTCCCCTCGCCTCTCTCCCCCCCTCCCCCTAGACAACTCCCTCCCCCCGACGAGACATCGCCTAAATATGCGTGAGTAATAAGACGTTGGAGCAACGAGCGAGTCTACCTAAAGGTCCCTCGCCTTCATCAAAGAAGAGATTCACAGCCAGGGAACTTGGACTGCCGTAAACGGTTCGCTTCGCTACTTTGTAAAGTTCTTCCTTTAATATTTAATATTTCCTTCTGATCTTATCTTGGGGTGGAATATCAAATTTAGGGAAGAGGCTAAGCGCTGGGACCTACAAGGTCATTCGGGGCTGAAAGGGAAATTGAGAGTAGTAGAGTTTTGACAGGAGGAAAACCCCGCAGTTGCACTATGAAACAATTTTTAGGAGGGGATGGAAAGTAAGAAGGAGTAAAGAGAATATGAACAGTGGTACAGTAAAAGAAATGAAAGGGGTTGCAGTTAGGGGCCTTAGGGACACTGCAAAGAACCTTAAGTAATGCCTACAGCGCACCGCGTGAGGTGTACTGACAGCACACTACCTCCATACGGGGCTGATCTCATCTTCTTGTGCTCGTAAGATGAATCTGTAATAAATTTAATGTGAGCCAATTTCCTTAAGGTAAACTAATATCCTCCTTTTACTTCTTTCTCATTCTTGTTTACTTCGGACCTGCGCTAGAAACGGCCATCAGGATCCCCGTACCAATAGCACGTGATTTTTATTAAATAATTACATAAAATAATAATTACATCATTTTTTCCATCAAAGCCAAACAACAAATTTGGGTTTTTTTTTAAATGATCAATGTCTTGGGTCTGGTTCAGGTCAAGTGTCGTGTATTCCGGCATTACATACCACGAGAGAGAGAGAGAGAGAGAGAGAGAGAGAGAGAGAGAGAGAGAGAGAGAGAGAGAGAGAGAGAGAGAGAGAGAGAGAACTTTGGAGGGACAAGTAGGTGGGCCACCTGTCCAGTAGAGGGGCCAGCTGCCAAAATCTAGACGTCAATGAAGTAGGAAGAAAATAACGCGTAGAAAAAATAGAAATCTCTGAACCACTTCTCAATTTCGTGAGTATATTAGCGAAGACCTTCGCTTCACAATTGCCAAAGTCTAGACGATAATGAAGGAAGAGGAAAATAACGCATAGAAAAATATAAAAGAAATATCTGAACAACTTGAATATTAGCGAAGCCCTTTGCTTCAAACTCAGATAAGTACTTTCTTAACAATGATAAGAATTAACAACGGCCCAGACCTCTAAGCTTAAAACAAAAGACTTTTAATCAGCTGGAGATGGGAATTCTTGGACAGATAAACAGAGTACAGAATTTAGGCCAAAGGCCAACCACTGGGACCTATGGGGTCATTCAGCGCTGAAACGGAAATTGACAGTAGGAAGGTTTGAAAGGTGTAACAGGAGGAAAACCTCAAAGCAGTTGCACTATGAATCAATTGGTAGGAGAGGGTGGAAAGTAAGATGGAAGAAAGAGAATGCGAACGGAGGTACAGTAAAAGGATGAGAATACTTGGAGGAGAAGGGAGAAAGACCCCAATCTGAATCTTGAGTCAAAGGGCGAAGAATAACCTCAAACTCAGCCAAGGGCCGCGGAATCATTAGTCATGTTTCTTCTGGGAACCAGACGTAGAAAACGGAAGTAACACAATCGTGTTTATGTCGGTGCTCAGAACATTTTACCACACTTAGGGTCGTTATCCTCTCTCTCTCCCTCTTCAATTATGTATATTTGTAACACTGAAATGCATGTGATAACCCTTTTTAATGGAATAAAGAATTCTGACTTTAACTTTAACTCTCTCTCTCTCTCTCTTCAATTACGTATATTTGTAACACTGAAGTGATGTAATAATCCTTTTTAATGGCATAAAGAATTCTGACTTTGACACACCCTATCTCTCTCTCTCTCTCTCTCTCTCTCTCTCTCTCTCTCTCTTACAAGCCATGTTATACTGCACGTATTTTGAAATTTAAAGGTATATGCAGAAGAGCATTAATTTCAAAGAATATTATTTAAAAGCACATGCCGCTGAAGACTAATGCGTACTATATACTGTACATTGAAATACTTTTAATGCCTAGAAGTGGATAATAAGTGGATAATAACTGATGCAATAAGCTTCATACGAGGAAATTCGATCTTTCCATAAAATGTGGGAACCTAAGTAAAGATGTACCTATAAAACTAAATAAAACTACAGAACTATAAAACTATGAACTTCATAAGTTCAAGCGAAGGTGCAATGCATTACTACCCTAATACTATTCTTCTTGCATCAGGACACATCAGGATCGAACCCAGGTCTTTTATTGAAAGACTAGACCATTG
>JANJGK010000038.1:18899112-18911612 GCA_039081455.1 Macrobrachium rosenbergii | reverse complement strand
AATGTAATTGAAACAGAACGTCTTTTACGATAAAATAATTCCTGACGACTGACATTCCCAACGGAATGTCATTTAAACAGAAGGTCTATTACGATCAAATAATTCCTGAGGACTGAAATTCCTAACCGAATGTAACTGAAACAGAACGTCTTTTACGATAAAATAATTCCTGACGAATGAAATTCCTAACTGAATGTCAATTAAACAGGTCTTTTACGATAAAGTGAGGAAGCCTTAATAAGTAAAACTTTTAAACCCAAGAGAAAGTGCATGACCATATCTATCAAGTACATCTGGCGTAATGGAAAGATTCCCAAAAGTCACAGATGAGACTCATTGAGATTTAGTATGATTGTGGTTTTCTGATAAAGACATGAGAAATACTGTAGGCGTCACCATAAGGCCACTAGCACCCAAAGTAGGCCTCTGATTATTCAATCAGCATATGTGGACCTGTTTTGCCACTATTTTTTTTCTTAAGCAAACCGTTCAATGTCCGCGCATATATATATATATATATATATATATATATATATATATATATATATATATATATATATATATATATATATATATATATATATATATATAGAGAGAGAGAGAGAGAGAGAGAGAGAGAGAGAGAGAGAGAGAGAGAGAGAGAGAGAGAGAGAGAGAGAGACATAAATCAAGCAGATCTCTTAAACAGTACAGAACGAACGTGACAGTTGGAAAACGGAACGTTAATCTTTAGTAGCAAAGAACTAGTCCGTCAAATTCAGCAATGGGGCGATCTCATTAGCGTGGAATTCGAGCCACATGCCAACAAAGCGTTCCACATGACATGGTCATAACCCAGAAAGCTATCCCAAGGACAGAACCTATACCCATTAAAATAAATGACTCAAATTGTTGCGAGTCTTCTCTTAAGAAGCTTCAAAATGGTTATTGTTAGCGGAACCATGACGTCAAAACTGAGAGTAATATAAAAGAGAGTGGGGATGATAGTTTTTAATAACCTCCATGTTTAAACGAATCCAGGTAAAAAAAAGCCACGGGAAAAAAAGTCACATTTAATCTTTCCCGGTATGCATCCATGTATCCACCCTTGCGGCGTGTTTAGTACAAGCCCTTGGGATTGCCGTGTAAACATAAACAAAAGACTGTAAATATCATAAAGATAATGACGCCCAAGAAATTTTGTGAATTCCCCTGTGACTTTATTACCGGCCACCATAAATTAATGTGACTTTTTTCCCGTGACTTTTTTTTCCCTAGCCAAAATTGTGACTTTTTTTTCCTGTGACTTTATTTCTGGCCACCGTTTAAACATGCCTTTTACGAAGGCATCTTCACTCTGTGTACTTTATAAAGGTCTAGATATGCATCCCCTCAGGTGTAGATTAAATAGATTAAACAAATATACATGCATACACCATTCATTCTACACTAGTTTGGTTTTATCATCATTCACCAAAATAAACACACATTCCCAAGGAACAAAAACAAAGACAGATAGTTTAATTTTCATGCTCTCAAAGAATATAATAACATTAGATTTAAAAACCCAAGAGCAAAGAAAAGAATCAAGGAGTAATGATCATTTTATTCCTGCCACATAAAAAAATTAACTGAGAGTGAATGTTGACACTTGACGATACCAGATCTATACAGGTCCCCCCCCCAAAAAAAAATTCTGAAAAAAGAACTAAATATGATAAAAAAAATATCTGACATTTACAAAACTGATTTTCGACAAACGAGTAAAGTAAGTCTTGTTTAAGAAGTGTAAAGGCAGTTACTGGCGAATGAATGATAAGCAGAAAATAATTAATATGCAACTGAACACTACCGTATAGAGCTTAGTGGGTATCCATACAATTCCTTTTATAATTCTAAACTCCGCGTTTAACTGTCATGATACCTTGAACGAGAGAAGCATTGCAGGCATTACTTCAACCCCTTTCGTTCCTTTTACTGTATCTCCTTTCATATTCTCTTTCTCCCATTTTACTTTCTTCACCCCTCTCCTACCAATTGATTTATAGTGCAACTGCGAGGTTTTCCTCCCTATTGCACCTTTCAAACCTTTTACTGCCAATTTCCGTGTCAGTGCCGAATGACCTTATAGGTTCCAGTGCTTGGCCTTTGGCCTAAATTCTATATTCAGTTCAACTGAACAAGAGAAGGCACAGCAATATGAAGTACTTCATGTAATATAAATATAATTGCAAGATTACTTTTACGGAAAACAGACGACTCAAAATGAACTGAAGTGAATATGGAAATTAGGCCAAAGGCCAAGTACCGGGACCTATGAGGTCATTCAGCGCTGAAATGAAAATTGACAGTAAAAGGCCTGAAAGGCGTAACAGGAGGAAAACCTCGCAGTTGCACTGTGAATCAATTGTTAGAAGAGGGTGAAAAGTAATACGGAAGAAAGAGAGTATGAAAGGAGGTACAGTAAAAGGAACGAAAATGGGTGCAGCTAGGCGTCGAAGGCACGCTGCATTGAACCTTTAGTAATGCCTACAGTGCATCAAATGAGGTGCACTGACGGCACTAACCACCTACGGAACATAAACGACTCAAAAGGAACCATATTAAGAAAGAAATTAGCAACGCAACAGTTATTATATATATATATATATATATATATATATATATATATATATATATATATATATATATATATATATATATATATATATATATATATATATATATATATGAGAGAGAGAGAGAGAGAGAGAGAGAGAGAGAGAGAGAGAGAGAGAGAGAGAGAGAGAATGCCAACTGACCTTATAAAATTGCACCAACTTCATTAAATTTTGAGCAGATTAGATATTTAGGGGAACTCCACCATAAGCTGATTACGATCTCGTACCATTCCTCCTTCCCTCCACCTCCCGCCCCGCCCACCTCTCTCTCTCCGTCAGATGATTCCAGGTCACCCCCCAACCCCGCTTCCACCTCTCCCCACCCAATACCCATACCCACCGCTGCCCTTTCCAAGCAGAAGGACACTCGCGTAATAAGGGGACATTGTCTTCCCAACAATGAATGGAGAGGTAAAGCTAGACGCACTTTCCCGTGATGAATTGAAATGAAAAGGAAAACAAAAACAAAACACTTTCGTGATGTTCATTCACGGATGAGTGTCGGGTTTTAATTGCGTTGTTTGAGAATTAACGCGTTGAGGACAGTCAACTTGGAATAACGGTGACACAGTAACGCAGACGTTATTGTCTTGGGATACAGTATAGAAAGGACAACAAATAACGGTGATAAAAGGTGACGCAGACGTTATTATGATGGGATACAGCGGAAAGGACAACATATAACGGCGAAAAAGGTAACGCAGGCGTTATTATGATGGGATACAGTATAGAAAGGACAACAAATAACGACGATAAAAGGTAACGCAGACGCCATTGTGATGGGATACAGTGTAAAGGACAACAAACTTGAAATAACGGTGACACAGGTAACGCATATCTCACGTCATCAGAACCGTCAGATGAAGAAGAAGAGACTTTAACTGACATGTGACCTCGATTAGGGAGTGAGGTCGTTTGTGTTGTCCTAATTCCATTCACTACTCTGTTCTCCTTTCTACAGCACTCCTTTAATCCTAATTTAATCCTTGGCTTCCCTTTCTTCTCTCCTCTCATCCCTTCGAATATCCTCCCGTCCTTCAATCCTTCACTACACAGCCCTTCATTCCCCTTCATACCATGTCCCTCGTATTCCCTAAGCTCATTCCCCTCCCCTGTAAACTCCGTAGCGGCCAAAAGCATTGAATTTCTAAACATAGACGGTAAGGTTAAATATAGGGCTCTCCGCTCTCTCTCTCTCTCCCCCCTGCTCCTCCCTTCCCCTTCCTCCAAATACCAAGCCGTCTTAAACACCAGACTCTCTCTCTCTCTCTCTCTCTCTATCTCCAAAGTCTAACAAACAGTTTACTCTGATCACCCTCCTTCGTCGGGAGATCCTGTCCCCGACGATTGCAAACCCGTTTTTAAAGAAAAAATTCAAACGACGTAACGGCAGAGTGAATTCAAACCTCAGCCCGCGAGCGAGCGAGCGAGCGAGCGAGAGAGAGAGAGAGAAAGAAAACGAACGGACGCGTCCTGAAACTCAGCCGTTACACCAGTCATGGCGTGACGTCAATCCACATGTGAAAGTGTTGCCAAAATCCACCGCCGAGTAATCATTTTTATTCCTCTTTCCTCCCCCCTTATTTTTTCATCCGCTATTTTTAATCTGGCGGCGAGTGTGTTGTTACCAAATCTGTGCGTGGTTCTTCGTCAGAAATGAAGTTTTTTTTTTTTTTAAGGTATTATTGCGAGTCTTTTTGTCTCTCTAAATAACTTTGACTATCACCTGTAGCCTGGTCGCCTAGAGGGGAAAATTTGACAAAGGCGCAGTACTGCCTGCCTCTCCAACGTTGGACAACGCCCCCCCCCCAAACCCCCCGCCGCTGGAAGGTTTAGAACATAGACCAACCAAACCCCTTCTCCGCCCCTTCAATGTTATTAAATAAAATTTATCTAAATACTCTAAAGTACTTCCTTCCATTATTGAATAACTGTTACCTCAAAAAATACTCTAAAATAATTCCTTCAATGTTATTACATGAAAGTTACCTAAATACCCTAATAAAACGTTTCGAAGGAGTCCAAGACTGTGGGATGCGTTTGAATATTTTGCTCCAAAAGCTCGTACCTATATACGTTGGCTGGGGTAGGGGTTGCGTTCTGGGGTGCGGGTGGTGGGTGGAGAAGGGGGGTGTTCATAGAGGAGGGGTCCCCCACCCCCTCGCTTTGAAGTTACAAGGAAGAAGCCATGAAGATTGTACCATTCGTCTCCTTCCGTCGTTTATGAACAATCCAGTGATTGTCTGAATGTAGTTTACTTGTACTACAAGATGTTAACGGACTCTCTCTCTTTCTCTCTCTCTCAATCAGACAATCTAATGCATATCAGGCAATTGAGCTTAATCGTCGGTGTTCGAATCTTTGCAAACTTGTGGAATCACGATTTGATATTAATTTACCATTTTACCTCGAAAAAATCCGAAATAAAAATGGTAGTTTTCAGCGATAAACTAATGAAATATGGACAAATATTCTCAGTTAATCAAAACACAAGGCCATGAAAGGTATTCTCCAGGTAGTAAATGGCCCATGGAAAATATTGAAAAATATTCTCGTGGTAACTGATTACATTAACAGCATACAAGTAAATTCTACCGACAGCTTATCTTAGTACAAAGAAATATTGAATAATATGTTTGTATTGGTCGAAGACACTTTAAGTAAATAAAAGGAAATATTCTTATCGTACCAGATCACACCACATTTCTCGGGAAAGTACAAAGAAATAAAGTGAAATATTCTCATAGCTATTAATCAAAATATCGGCAGATATGATGAACACATTCCAATCACGAAACATTTTACAAGTTCAGGAAGGGAAAGTGTTCCGAGGGACGTTATCTTAGTAAGTACTTTTAAGAATGGAGAAAGCGTTAATACAATAATTAAGAAAGAGTTTATATAGCTATGTCTTACAAGAAAAACTCTTTGCCTTTCCGGACCTATGTTTGTCACGAGTAAACATTAATCTAATGCTTTACTTTCGAGCCAAAACTGCAAGTATACTGTTGCAAGAATCACAGATTCTTGCTCATGAATCAAGTTATTAATATTATTATTATTCAGTAGATGAGCCCAATTCATAGAGAACGGGCCCACAGGGGCCACTGATGTGAAATTCAAGCTTCCAGAGAATATGGTGTTCATCTGAAGGAAGTAACAGAAGGTAATGGGGAATACAGAAGAAGAGACTAGCTATTAGAAAAGAAAAAAAATAAATTAACATATGAATGAGTAAACAGATAAAAATGTAAGTAAATCATTAGACAAAATCATTGTTATTGAAAACGGGAATCGAACCACTTTAAATATAAGCAAGCATACATAACTGTGGATTTGTTTCTCCAATAATAATAATAATAATAATAATAATAATAATAATAATAATAATAATAATAATAATAATGAACGCAGAGAGGGAACCTGCGAATCTTCTCCCCAGAACAGAGCGCCTGGCTCTAAATTCAAAGCTGTACAACAGAAGAGAGTTTACAAGGTGCTAACAACCGCACGTGCAGACTTCATAAGCGAGGACCGAGTCAACAGCCGCGAGGAATGTTTACTAGAGAAAGAACAAAGCGTTTCCAAAGGAATCTTCACTGCAATAATTAATAAGCCATTTGCAGAGAGGATACAGAAATGGAATATACAAACTTAGGCCGAAGGCCAGTCGCTGGGATCAATGAGATCATTCAGCGCTGACAGGGAAACACAGTAAAAGAAAGATTTTAAAGAATACAACAAAATATACAATTTAGGCCGAAGGCCAAGCGCCGGGACCTATGAGGTCATTCGGCGCTGAAAGGGAAACAGAGTAAAATTGAAAGGTGTAACAGGAGTAAACCTCGCAGTTGGACAATGAAACAACTGTTAGGAGTGGGTAGAAAGTAATGTGGAAGAGAATACGAACGGAGGTACAGCAAAATGGATGAAAGGAGTTGCAGCAACGGGGTGAAAGGACGCTTGCAAAGAACCTCAAGTAATGCCTACAGTGCGCCGAGTGAGGTGCATTGACGGCACTGCCTCCTTCCGGGGACAGAGGCTATGAATGGACGGTGGAATCATCTAACGCCAGTCAAAGACCCGTCACTAGGACTCACTGGAACCCTGTGCCGACTGAGGAAGGCTTCAATCTGAATTTAAAAATAGGATTGTTTATTCTTTTTTAATCTCCGTTTCTGTTTTTATAATTTTTTGGGGTAGATTGGATTCCGCACATTTAACGAGACCTCATACTATTGTGCTGGCTTTGTCTTTCCGTCCTCAGATCTTAAAATCTACAGGGGCTAGAGGGCTGCAAATTGGTATATTGATCATCCACCCTCAAATCATCACACATACCAAATTGCGGCCCTTTAGCCTCAGTAGTTTTTATTTTATTGAAGGTTAGCCATAATCGTGCTTCTGACAACGATAATATAGGATAGGCAACCACCGGGCCCTGGTTAAAATTTCACGGACCGCGGCTCATACAGCATTATACCGAGACCACCGAAAGATAGATCTGTTTTCGGTGGCCTTGATTATACGCTGTAGCGGCTGTACACAAAACTCGATTGCGCCGAAGAAACTTCGGCGCATTTATTACTTGTTTGTTTGGTGAACCAGTTCTGTCTAGCTTTCTATGGCAGGAAAATCAATTCTTCTCCTTTGCTGACGCGCTCTGGTCCTTGCTGTGTAAAATGGTTGTGATCGCAGCTTTCTGTAGTCAAGTAATAATAATAATAATAATAATAATAATAATAATAATAATAATAATAATAATAATAATAATAATAATAATAATACAAAGATGGAAGAGTTCTAAACAGTTCAAGCTGGACTATATATATATATATATATATATATATATATATATATATATATATATATATATATATATATATATAATGTGTGTGTGTGTACATATACTGTATATATACAGTATATACATACACACATATATACAGTATGTATATATACACACACACTATATGTAAATATATATATACATTTATATATATACATAAAATCAGATCACTATTCAGTATTTATATCCCACCAGCACAGCATAAAACATGGTTACCAACTTACCATGACATCTTGTTTAACAAAAATACACGAATAAAATTTGAAATACGTCTGTCTAATGGCAGGTAAAAAATTCGTTATAGATGGTGATATATCCTCCATTACACATCGCCCTGACCAGTTATTTCCAAAACCCTAAAAAGTGTAATTGTAATCTTGAGGTAATGAGACGTAATTGAGATGAATTTTTTTTATATCATTAATCGTGAAGCAATGGACTGGAATGCACAATTTAGGCAAATGGCCAAGCGCTGGGACCTATGAGGGAAACAGTAAAGAAAGTACTAAAGGTGTAACGGGAGGAAAGCCTCGCAGTTGCACTATGAAATGATGGTTAGGAGAGGGTGGAAGTAAGATGGAAGAAAGGGAATCTGAACGGAGGTACAGTAAAAAGGGATGAAAGGGGTTGCAGCTAGGGGCCTAAGGAAGGGACGATGCAAGGAACCTTTAAATAATGCCTGCAGTGCACCGAGTGAGGTGCACTGGCGTCACTAACCGCCACCCCCCCCCCCCGGCTACGGGGATGACCAAAGTCATGGTCTTAAGTATAGATGCTTAGTAAACACTACACAAGTTGCCATTACATTTTATGACAAGAACTTTCATTAATACGTGCACAGTCGTCCCAACTTCCTCCAATAATCACTTCACGATATGAAATAAAGGTAACGTCTAGACTCCAGAGAGTACTTATACTTGCTCTGTCAGGTTTGCATTCTTAGGAACAAGACAGAAACGTGCAATAGGCGCCAATGCAATCGATTCTTATCACTTATTCACGACTAGAGTCTTCAAATCCGAGCAGTTTCACTGAGATGCAGCAGGCAAGTTCGATATATGCAGGGACCGCTCTCTCTCTCTCTCTCTCATATACAGAATATATATATATATATATATATATATATATATATATATATATATATATATATATATATATATATAGAAATTCAAGCAGATATACACACTACACAAACTCTATTTGTAGAGACACATGCATAATGTGCTGGGTTTCCTAACTGGCGTGGTATGGGATCCGACCTTGAGAGAAGCTGACAATAATATCCGATTGTTTACTATATTGTGGCGTCAATGTAATTTTGACAGAGATAAAAATAACTTTGGCTTTTCAAGTCGGCCATTTCATACCGAAGAATCGTTCTATTTATTTTTTGACATTCCTCTTATTATTTTTTTTTATTTATGTGTAATCGTCTTTCCTCTTTTTTTCTGTCGTCTTTCCTCACTTTTATGTCGTCTTTCCTCACTTTCATATCGTTTTTCCTCACTTTCATGTCGTCTTTCCTCACTTTTCTGTCGTCTTTCCACCACTTCTGTCGTCTATCTTCGTTTGTATTTCGTATTTCCTCACTTGTATGTCGTCTTTCCTCCTCCTCCTGTTGCCGTCCATTTTGCTGCTCTCTCTCCTCCTACTGCTGTCATCTTTCCTCACTTTTCTCTCGTCTTTCCTCCTTTCAGTGTCGTCTTTCCTCTTTTTGCTGCTGTCATCTTTCCTCACTTTTCTCTCGTCTTTCCTCCTTTCAGTGTCGTCTTTCCTCTTTTTGCTGCTGTCATCTTTCCTCACTTTTCTCTGTCTTTCCTCCTTTTAGTGTCGTCTTTCCTCTTTTTCCTGCTGTCGTCTTTCCTCACTTTTCTCTCGTCTTTCCTTCTTTTAGTGTCGTCTTTCCTCTTTTTGCTGCTGTCGTCTTTCCTCACTTTCCTCCTTTCAGTGTTGTCTTTCCTCTTTTTCTTGCTGTCATTTTTCCTCACTTTTCTCTCGTCTTTCCTCCTTTGAGTGTCCTCTTTCCTCCTCCTGCCATCATCTTCCCTCATTTTGTCGTCGTCTTTCCTTCCTTTTCTGCCGCCTTGGCGCCCCACAGTACAAGGCCTAAGACTGGGCGCCTCCGACTTGGCCATATGCCCTCGTAAACTCCACGGCCACAGAACGAGGTGTGCGGTGGGGCCGCCTCTCCAAGTACTCTACAAATAATGGACGGATGGTCCTCCAAGCGCTATGTGGAGTATAACTTGATGGTCCTCCAGCAGCCGAGTGGAGTGTAACATACAAGTTTTTTCTCCTCCTCAGAGAGCAGCAATTATAAACACCAGAGCTGCTACTACTGGCTGTTTCTTCAGTCTACTTCTTGCATAACATTTTCTCGTCTTGTGTAAAGCTGGTCAGTTTCATCACGAGCTGTTGGGTCATTTACCCTTTGCTTTGGGAAATTACAGTTTCCTCATCAGCTGTGGGGTCATTTACCTTCTGTTTTGGGAAATTACAGTTTTCTCATCACCTGTTGGGTCATTTACCCTTTGGTGTGGGAAATTACAGTTTCATCCTCAGCTGTTGGCTCATTTACCCTCTGCTTTGGGAAATTACAGTTTCCTCATGAGCTGCTGGGTCATTTACCCTGTGCTTTGGGAAATTACAGTTTCCTCATGAGCTGCTGGGTCATTTACCCTGTGCTTTGGGAAATTACAGTTTCCTCATGAGCTGCTGGGTCATTTACCCTGTGCTTTGGGAAATTACAGTTTCCTCATGAGCTGCTGGGTCATTTACCCTGTGCTTTGGGAAATTACAGTTTCCTCATGAGCTGCTGGGTCATTTACCCTGTGCTTTGGGAAATTACAGTTTCCTCATGAGCTGCTGGGTCATTTACCCTGTGCTTTGGGAAATTACAGTTTCCTCATGAGCTGCTGGGTCATTTACCCTGTGCTTTGGGAAATTACAGTTTCCTCATGAGCTGCTGGGTCATTTACCCTGTGCTTTGGGAAATTACAGTTTCCTCATGAGCTGCTGGGTCATTTACCCTGTGCTTTGGGAAATTACAGTTTCCTCATGAGCTGCTGGGTCATTTACCCTGTGCTTTGGGAAATTACAGTTTCCTCATGAGCTGCTGGGTCATTTACCCTGTGCTTTGGGAAATTACAGTTTCCTCATGAGCTGCTGGGTCATTTACCCTGTGCTTTGGGAAATTACAGTTTCCTCATGAGCTGCTGGGTCATTTACCCTGTGCTTTGGGAAATTACAGTTTCCTCATGAGCTGCTGGGTCATTTACCCTGTGCTTTGGGAAATTACAGTTTCCTCATGAGCTGCTGGGTCATTTACCCTGTGCTTTGGGAAATTACAGTTTCCTCATGAGCTGCTGGGTCATTTACCCTTTGGTTTGGGAAATTACAGTTTCCTCATGAGCTGCTGGGTCATTTACCCTGTGCTTTGGGAAATTACAGTTTCCTCATGAGCTGCTGGGTCATTTACCCTTTGGTTTGGGAAATTACAGTTTCCTCATCAACTGTTGGGTCATTTACCCTGTGCTTTGGGAAATTACAGTTTCCTCATCAGCTGTTGGGTCATTTACCCTTTGCTTTGGGAAATTACAGTTTCATCATCAGCTGTTGGGTCAGTTACCCTTTGCTTTGGGAAATTACAGTTTCCTCATCAACTGTTGGGTCATTTACCCTGTGCTTTGGGAAATTACAGTTTCATCATCAGCTGTTGGGTCAGTTACCCTTTGCTTTGGGTAATTACAGTTTCATCATCAGCAGTTGGCTCATTTATCCTTTGCTTTGGGAAATTACAGTTTCATCATCACCTGTTGGGTTATTTACCCTTTGGTTTGAGAAATTACAGTTTCATTATCAGCTGTTGGGCCATTTACCCTTTGGTTTGGGAAATTACAGTCTTATCCTTCAAGGAGACCTGGAAATGGCTTACGATCGGAAGATCTGGACGTAATCAAAATTAAACTGTAAGAGAGAGAGAGAGAGAGAGAGAGAGAGAGAGAGAGAGAGAGAGAGAGAGAGAGAGAGAGAGAGAGAGAGAGAGAGAGAGAGAGAGGTTTTTTTCGACTATGTCGTTCTTCAAAAGAAGCAGTACCTTTTTCATACAACATTCCAGATTATGATCGGTTTAGAATACCATAAAGACAATCAGATCAAATAACAAAACACAATTCGATTGCTTAATGATTCCTAACAGTTGTATATCAATCGCTGACGTTTGTGACAATTACTTCTATAATGTGAGATTATTCGTTTCATAATCAAATTTCCATGTTTTTTCGAATCATCATCGTTACCTAAAAACATATAAATGACCCAAAAACATATATCTGACCTAAAACCGTGAATTACCTAAAAAAAAATATGCAAATTGTTGGTACGAAACATTACGACAATTACGGAGGGCAATTCACATCACAATTGCTCCCAAAACTTTAAAAACCACCTAAAAAGGAATTAGTCCAAGACTCTTAGCTTGTGTGTTAAAACGATTTAGATGTAAGTGAGATGCATCAACTTACAAAAGGCCTCTAGTATTTGAAGTTTCCAATACGTTTCCAAAAATCGACATTCAAATAAAATATACCGATTTAAATCAAATTTTAACCATTACGAGGATCTTAGATGATAAATTAAATAGAAACTTAAAACACAACAAAAAGTAACCTTAATCAGCTGCTCTAAATTAAACTGAAGGTCTTAAAAGAGGAAGGAATTAAATGCATAGGACTCATAAACCGTGCGTAAGACTTCACGCAAACTCCTCATTAGTTACTAAACAGCATCATGAAAAAACTCTATTTTCACATGAGGTGGAGAGAGAGAGAGAGAGAGAGAGAGAGAGAGAGAGAGAGAGAGAGAGAGAGAGAGAATTTCCAGACAAGTTCTCGGTTCATATGAATAACAACAAACGTTTTAATCCTTCACAAACACGAGGACGAATTAAGATAAAATGAGAGAGAGAGAGAGAGAGAGAGAGAGAGAGAGAGAGAGAGAGAGAGAGAGAGAGA
>JANJGK010000038.1:18891612-18894112 GCA_039081455.1 Macrobrachium rosenbergii | reverse complement strand
TGTCCAGAACCTTTTTAACGGTTGCTGTTTCTTTCCAGAACCTTGTTAGGGGTCGCTGTTTCTTTGTCAAGAATCTTGCTGGTTTTCTGTTTCTTTGTCCAGAACCTTTTTAAGAGTTGCTGTTTCTTTGTTCAGAACCTTGTTAGGGGTCGCTGTTTCTTTGTCCAGAACCTTTTTAAGGGTTGCTGTTTCTTTGTCCAGAACCTTTTCAAGGGCCGCTGTTTCTTTGTCCAGAACCTTGTTAAGGGTCACTGTTTCTTTGTCCAGAACCTTGTTAAGGGTTGCTGTTTCTTTGTCCAGAACCTTGCCAGGTATTAATTACCTGTCAAATTTCACACAAATCCCCTCTTCCTCAACTACCTAAATCTCTCTCTCCATACATATATACATATATATATATATGATATACTGTATATAATATATATCATATATATACACATAATTATATATATAAATATAAAAGAGATATATACATATATATACATATACATATAATATACATACATACATACATACATACATACATACATATATTCCTTAGCCACATTCTCTCTCTCCTACCCACTTACTGTTTGTCAAGCACTGGTTACGCAAGCACAATGAGTGAAGATAACAGATTTCAAGGTCAGACATGATTATCATTCTGACTCCCTCTTCAACTCTTGACCTGAATACCTGAATTTCTTCTGTGATCCAAGAGTCCCAGAGTTTACTACTTTAAATATTGAACTTTTAAACGCGTAGGTTGAAGACGATTTATTTCTGTGTGTATGTTTGTATAATTGAGTCCATATTTTCCTGAGTATATATATATATAAAAGTGCAACGAAGCATTTATTACTGTACGTTAAAACAACCCAATTTGTTTCAGAGGTGCTTATCTGAAATGTCAAGGTATGTCCGCGGTGGCATAAGGACAATTTAACCTACGGACAGACAAACCGAGTGATTAATAAAAGAAAATGATCTGCTTAATGATGAAAAAAAATGCTAATTACATCTCCATTAAAGCGATTTCTCCAGAACATTATCGATTTTGCGTTTCCACCTTCAAGTGCTTCCAGTCTATAACTCGGAGATTCTGACGAGACAATATCGATCTCCTTAGTCCCTCGAACCTCAGCGTAATGGAACATCCAGCTTTTATTCGGCAGCCTTTGCATCGTTCACTTTCCAGCCGAGTTAGTGGTTCGAGATTGTGAAGAGAGAGAGAGAGAGAGAGAGAGAGAGAGAGAGAGAGAGAGAGAGAGAGAGAGAGAGAGAGAGAGAGAGAGAAATAATTAACTTTCATTTGGCAACCTTTGCAATGTTCACTTTCTACCCGAGTAATTGGTTCGTTCCTCGTTGTGTGTTACACCTTTAGATATACTTTATATCCTTGCCACTTGCAGAAGTTATAAAATAAGGAGAGAGAGAGAGAGAGAGAGAGAGAGAGAGAGAGAGAGAGAGAGAGAGAGAGAGAGAATCATGAATGCAAGCAAAGCGAAACTGCACTCACAGCAACTACAAGCAGACATTGTGTGTGTGTGAGTATATATATATATATATATATATATATATATATATATATATATATATATATATATATATATATATATATATATATATATATATATACATACATATATATATATATATATATATATATATATATATATATATATATATATATATATACATACATACATATATATATATATATATATATATATATATATATATATATATAACAGCACAGACATATATAACAGCACAGACTTCCACAATCCATCAGGTGTGAAAAACAAACCAAGGAAGGAAACGGAGAGAGATAAGCAAGAGATAAGCTAAATACCAAAACAAACACAAACAGAGTCTCACACACGCACAAGGACAGACGGAGCCACGTCAATATTATTGCCTCCTGCTCCTGTTCTTCTTCCTCCTCCTCCTCCTCCTCCTCCTCCTCCTCCTCCTCCTCCTCCTCCTCCTCCACCTCGGGAGTCAAAATATTGTGAACATATTATGAGCGAGGCAAAGGTCGCATTACTATGCCATCCCCCTTTTGAGTACAACCTTTTAGCCCTATTCACCAGCCCTTATTAGATTCTTATAAGGGCCTCTGGTAGGTTCTTTGACAACCCTTCCTCCTCCTCCTCCTCCTCCTCCTCCTCCTCCTCCTAGTGGAGGGGGAGGAGAGAGAGAGAGGGGGGAGGGGTGTCTCCTGTTATTACTTACTCGAGCCTTGCGTTCTCATGCATCGTCAAAATGAGCGATTGTCTATAACATAGTTTCCTGGAATCTTGATAGGTGGATGTTGCAGTTCCCATTTGCATTTTGCTATGCATATGGACGCCGCGTTCTACTTACACGGCGTTTAAAATGGATGAATCGACAGATATATAGATAGATAGATAGATAGATTATATAGAGACATAGATAGATAGATAGATAGATAGATAGATAGATAGATAGATAGATAGATAGACATATCTCCGAGGATGCTGTGCAATTAGAACCC
>JANJGK010000038.1:18869297-18891512 GCA_039081455.1 Macrobrachium rosenbergii | reverse complement strand
TCTCTCTCTCTCTCTCTCTCTCTCTCTCTCTCCTAATGCTAACTCCGCGCAGTGCCATTTCATTTCTCAAAAAAAAAAAAAAAAAACCCTGTAGGCAGTACTGCTTGTTTGCTTGCTTGGTCGTCCGTCTCTCTCTCTCTCTCTCTCTCTCTCTCTGTATGCTTCGTATATAGATTCAACTCTCTCTACAACTGTATGCTTCCTCTAATACAAATTCTCTCTCTCTCTCTCTCTCTCTCTCTCCCTATATATATATATATATATATATAATGCTACTCATACAAATTCATCTCTCTCCCCTCTGCATGCTTCCCCCAATACAAATTTATTTCTCTCTCTCTCTCTCTCTCTCTCTCTCTCTATATATATATATATATATATATGTATATATATAATTTATATATATATATATTTATATATATATATAATTCATATATATATATATATATAATATATATATATATATATATATATTCAAATTCTCTCTCTCTCTCTCTCTCTCTGTCCGCCTACCTGCTTCTCCTTATACAAAGTTATAATCGCACGATAAACTCATGTAACTGTACATCCAAACTTGCCATACGCTTGCTTGTAGATATAAAAGTCATCCAAACATCGTTAAATTTATTACTATAAATATTCAGCTTCCTCAAACACTTTAGCAATCTTCTACTCTTCTTTAGAGGCCTCAATATTTGGCCATCACAAAAACTAGTTTACTTCTCCGAGTCCTGAAGTACCGTCTCTTGAATTACCAACAAGTCGTATCGGAGGATAAGAATGGAATGGAATACAGAATTTCGGCCAAAGGCCAAGCACTGGGACCTGTGTGGTCCATTCGGCGCTGAAAGGGAAATTGAGAGTGGAAAGGTTTGAAAGGCGTAACAGGAAGAAAACCTCAAAGCAGTTGCACTCTGAAACAATTTTTTAGGGGAGGGTGGCTAGCACGATAGAAGAGAATATGAACGAAGGTACAGTGAAAGGAATGAAAGGGGTTGCAGCTAGGGGCCGATGGGGTATCGGAAGATATACTACAATTACATAACTATGCAAACATGTCTCTATAAATATAGCTTCGCCACTTCAACTCCCCTTTGCAAATATTGTATGTTTACGCATTGCATTCAGGGTCACGTGACAACGAGACACTACAATTATTTTCTGAAATTCAGGGTAAAGGAAAATACGAGAAAAACGAGGTAAAAATCCTTCCCAATTATCACGTGCAGAGAGAGAGAGAGAGAGAGAGAGAGAGAGAGTTAAAGTAATGTTCAAGCTTAATGTCTGATCATGGAGGTTGTCTATAAATATGGATGCCTGCCAAGAGAGAGAGAGAGAGAGAGAGAGAGAGAGAAAGGTGAAGGAGTTAAAATATTGTTCAAGTTTAATGTCTGATCATGGAGGTTGTCTATACATATGGATGCCAAGTGAGAGAGAGAGAGAGAGAGAGAGAGAGGCAAAAGCCCAGAGATTCTCATCACCTTGCTATAATTCTGGTCTATACTTAATCTCCATTCTTTTCAAGACATGAAAATAAATTGGCCCGGTCATAAGTATTAAACGGGGACTTCCCCTATTGTTTGCTATGCAGGAAGTAAGGACGAGTGGACTTATAAACTGTAATTAGGGTTCCATTTGTTACTGTCTCAAACATATAAATGAAAGCATCTACTAAGTACTAAGCTGTAAGGAAACAAGTAAAAAATGGACCGAAGTTTCTTCGACGCAGTCGAGTTTTCTGTACAGCAGATAATGCTGTATGAAACTCTCAGCCGCGGCCCATGAAACTTTCACCCATGGTCCGGTGGTGGCCTGTGTCGTAGGTGCCAGACGCACGATCATGACTAACTTTATCCTTAAATATAATAAAAACTACTGAGGCTAGATGGCTGCAATTTGGTATATTTGATGACTGAAGGGTGGATGATCAACATACAAATTTGCAGCCCTCTAGCCTCAGTAGTTTTCAAGATCTGAGGGCGGACGGACAGACAAATAGCCATCTCTATAAGTTTTCTTCAACAGAAAACTAAAATCCTCAATAACTACGAAAAATTTTCCTCGTATTACTGACTGAAATGTATGAATAAAAGTATTTATTAATATCAAGTTTGATACGTGTCGAATATAACAAGACTTGAATTGCCATAAACCTGACGACGCAAGGGGTCAAATTTCTTCTTTCGAATGAACGCCAAAATATTCTTTGGAAGCTCGATTTCAAGTCAATGGCCCTTATGGTGGGCTCGTTCCATATGAATAGGGTTCATCTTCTGAATAATAATAATAATAATAATAATAATAATAATAATAATAATAATAATAATAATAATAATAATAATAATAATAATAATATTCTTTGGAAGCTTGAATTTCAAGTCAATGGCCCCTGTAGTGGGCTTGTTCCATATGAATAGGGTTCATCTTCTGAATAATAATAATAATAATAATAATAATAATAATAATAATAATAATAATAATAATAATATTCTTTGAAAGCTTGAATTTCAAGTCAATGGCCCCTGTAGTGGGCTTGTTCCATATGAATAGGGTTCATCTTCTGATCAATAATAAGAGGCGTCTACCGAAATAAATAAATAAATGCGACTGAATCGCAATAACAGAACACAAAATGAGGAAGTTTAGAATAAAACAAGCAAGGAAGTAAAAAGAGATAATGACAAAATAAAATTGTGAGCCCAAGATGAAAATTTCAGGCTGAATTGGAATATTCAAGTTTTTTTGAGTGACGTTTGTCCTGCGACAGAGTAAAATCAGAGACACGGGTTAATTAACACCTGGTCCTCAGAATCTAAAAATCGCCTTGAATGATGCGATCTGATAAGTGTGCAGTCATGAGTCGAGTATTTGAATGCCGTTACACCTTCAGGAAACTTACAGAGAGAGAGAGAGAGAGAGAGAGAGAGAGAGAGAGAGGATGGAAAATGAATACGAACGGAGGTACAGTAAGAGGAACGAAAGGTGTTGCAGCAGGGATGCTGCATAGGCCCTTAAGCAGAGCCTACAGTGCACAGCCTGAGGTGCACTGGTGGCACTCTCCCTTACGGGACTATTACTTAATCGCATGAAAGTCAAGAGTTGAATATTTCAACAGGCACATTAGTGAAAGAATTCTGATATATATTTACTACCCGTGAAAAATAATTGACAATATAAAGAAATAAATAAACGATAATACGCCATTTTAAGCCCAATTGTAACTACGGAGATTCGAGCTACTAAAGTTTTACAATATTTCTTACGATATACGAAACTGTACCAATTTTTCGTACCATTCAGTTGTACGGAATATAGTACAAGATAATACAAACATTGCAAATCGCTAAATCGCCAATAAGATTCCTTCATACGGAAACCTCACTAAACACTAAATTGTATAAAAAAAAAATAAGTTTCTGTGGAGCGTATAATGCTGTATGAGCCGCGGCCTCTGAAACTTTCAACCAGGGCCCGGTGGTGGCCTGTCCAATAGCGTTACCATCACGGCTAACTTTAACCCTAAATGAAATAAAAACTACTGGGGCTAGAGGGCTGCAATTTGTTATGTTTGATGACTGGAGGGTGGATGATCAACATACCGATTTGCAGCCCTCTAGCCTCGGTGGTTTTTAAGATCTGAGGGCGGACGGAAAAAGTGCGGACGGACAGACAAAGCCGGCGCAATAGTTTTCTTTTACGGAAAACTAAGAGCTTAAAATTAAATCTTCACTCGAAATCACCCAAAACCAAAAGGAGGATGAAAGATTCCTAAAATAATAATAATAATAATAATAATAATAATAATAATAATAATAATAATAAAACAATTTTCCTTCAGATCTGTCATCACTCACTTGTCACAAAGAGGGAGGTAAACTAACAACGAGAGAGAGAGCGAGAAAAAAAAAAAAGAACAAAAGAGGAGCTTACGTAGAAGTACTTCCTTCAGACTCACCGCCCCCCCCCCCCCCCCCCCCCGCTGGGTTAGGAATTCCGCCGAGCGGAAAATTGGGTCAATCGTGTGAAAATAACGCAGCGAACAACATAAGAGGGCCTCGGTATGTGATAAAACATCCGTTTTAATGGTTCGTGCGCGACAGTCTCAGGAGAACTTGAATTATTCATGACGGCAGATTACACGATATTCGAGATGTTACCGCGATATCTACTTCCACAGGGTATTAAATTCGCGTCAGAGGAAGATATTGAAAGAGTATTAAGTTCGCGTCAGAGGAAGATACTGAAAGAGTATAATTAAAATCCGCGTCAGAGTTTGATACTGACAGGGTATAATAAAATTCGCGTCAGAGTAAAATACTGAGAGTATAAAATTCGAGTCAGAGTAAGATACCGACAGAGCATAATAAAACTCGTCAGAGTAAGATATTGACAGGGTATAAAATTCGCATCAGAGTAAGATATTGACAGAGTATTATAAAATTCGCGTCAGAGTAAGATATTGACAGAGTATTATAAAATTCGCGTCAGAGTAAAATATTGACAGAGAATATAATGGCAGTATATGGGATTATCACCCTCTCTCTCTCTCTCTCTCTCTCTCTCTCTCTCTCTCTTTCTGGGACCTTATCCCTAGCATCGTCTACAGGGGCGTCGGGGCTAGATGAGCCGGAGAGGACCAAGAGGGGGTGGGGGAAGGGGTTAGAGTAGATTCAGAGGCACTGGGATGGATGTTCAAGCGCTGCCAACACATCTCCTGGCACCTCGCTGCAGCAGAGGCAGCAGCAGCAGCAGAAGCAGAAGCAAGAGCAGGAGCAGAAGCAGAGGCAGAAGTAGCAGTAGAGGCAGGAGCAACAGGGAAGCAGCAACAGAGGCAAAATCAGAAGCAGGAACAGCAGCGGAAGTAAAAGCAGAAGCAGAGGCAGAAGCAGCAGTAGAAGCAGGAGCAACAGCGGAAGCAGCAACAGAAGCAAGGGCAGAAGCAGAAGCAGGAGCAGCAGCAGAAGGAAGAGCAGAAGCAACAGTAGAAGCAGCAAAAGCAGAAGCAGGAGAAGCAGCAGAAGCAGAGACGGCACAAGAGGCGAGAGTAAGAGCAAGTACGAGCAAAAGGGAGAGAGATGACATACTGAGCAAAAAGCGATTTGTTAGCAAGAGCAGCCCAGGTATCAAGGGCGAGTGTTCTAGCGACTTAGTGCTAGATAAATGCCGATGGAGAGGAGGAGGAGGAGGAGGAGGAGGAGGAATAGAGAGAGGCTCCGTGTACTCTGTATGTATGTGAGTTTGTGTGTATGTGTGTTTGTGTGACTGGCGACAGAATCCCTTGGCTAGGGGAATCGTTGCACTACGAAAGGTTTTCCCACGAGTTCCAACGGAAGATTCTCTCTCTCTCTCTCTCTCTCTCTCTCTCTCTCTCTCTGGCAAGCGCAATGATTCATTTGATGTTTAGGTAATGGACACCAATGTCAAAGCACTTAATTGCAGGAAGACTTAGCATAATATATATATATATATATATATATATATATATACTGTATATATACTATGAAAACTGCATCAATGATTTTGAAACCGAACTTTCTTTTAAAAAAATACTCTAACCTCATATTTGTCGACAAAGTTAGAAAAGATAATTTTTGCGTTTTATGCTTTGTCACCTACATATCTCTCTCTCTCTCTCTAAACGACCAGCTTTAGAATCCTTTCTCAAAGAACATGTTTCTCACTCTGAAGAAGACTCACTGGGGGTATTCAATTATTTAACAAGAGGTTTCATCCCTGTCATTCGGTATTCTTTGATTTTATTTTTTTTTAAATAAATAAAAGTCATGCAGACTGCATAAATTACTATGACCAGAAGTTGACAGCTCCACAAGGCGACTGACATGCAGAAATACAGGCAGTCACCATCAACTGGCTACTTTATAAAGTTACTGAAAATGAATTATTCTTAATCCACCAAATTACTACCATGAACCTAGTCATTATACCCTCTAGATGTGTGTGTGTGTGTGTGTGTGTGTGATTATAACAACGAAGTATTTGTTATGTCCTCTTTATCAACTAGCAAGTTGGAATTAGAATATAGAATTTAGGCCAAAGGCCAAGCGCTGGCACCTATGAGGTCATTCAGCGCTGAAAGGGAAATTGACAGTAAGGTTAGAAAGGTGCAAATGAGGAAAACTTCGTAGTTGCACTACAAAACAATTGTTAGAGAGGGTGATAAGCCCTATGGAAGAAAGACAATATGAATGAAAGTACAGCAAGTTACAGCTAGGGGCCGAAGGGACGCTGCAAAAACCTTAAATAATGCCTACAGTGCACCACGGGAGTTGCACTGACGAAATCACTCCCCTACGGAGTCAATTAGCGAGTTAACTCCAAGAATGCTGTGAAAAACATTCTCGAGTTCAGTAATTCTCTTTTTTAAATCGATTTAATACAGCGTAAGACCTAGTTCACTACAAACAACGTACTTCTTGGCTTCGCAACTTGGGAGCCGAAGGTTAAGAGCGAGACCAACTTTCTTTTTCTTTTTTTTTAGGTTTTTTTTTTGGGACCTTGTGATCGGGCAGCTTTGTTTTTTTATGGCCTTCAGTACTGACACGATCGTTGGCCTCAAAAATAAGATTTAATTGCAATAAACTGAGCAACTTGTTTCAGTAATTTACTCCCACTTAATGAACGGCGTAGTCATATGGGAAATGAGACGGGACTCCTAACATAAAACCTGGTCTTCACTAGTTTATTATTATTATTATTATTATTATTATTATTATTATTATTATTATTATTATTATTATTATTCAGAAGATGATACCTATTCGTATGGAAGAAGCCCACCAAAGGGGCCACTGACTTGATATTCAAGCTTCCACAGAACAAGTGCTCATCAGAAAGGAGCTTCCACAGAATATGGTGTTCACCAGAAAGCAGCTTCCACAGAATATGGTGTTCACCAGAAAGCAGCTTCCACAGAATATGGTGTTCATCAGAAAGCAGCTTCCACAGAATATGGTGTTCACCAGAAAGCAGCTTCCACAGAATATGGTGTTCATCAGAAAGCAGCTTCCACAGAATATGGCGTTCACCAGAAAGCAGCTTCCACAGAATATGGTGTTCACCAGAAAGCAGCTTCCACAGAATATGGTGTTCACCAGAAAGCAGCTTCCACAGAATATGGTGTTCACCAGAAAGCATCTTCCACAGAATATGGTGTTCATCAGAAAGCAGTAACAGAGGGTAATGGGTAATACAGAAATAAAAGATCAATTATTAGAAGAGAAAAAAATAAGTTAACAATGGGGTCCATCTTCTGAAAAAAAAAAAATAAATAAAATAATAATAATAATAATGTCTGCATATGCTGTCCCTAAAGGCTGTATGTAGTAACAGAAGGAAATAGGAAATACAAAAGGAGGATATCAATTATTAGAAAAAAATAAATTAACAGATTAATAAATAGATAAAATATGAGTAAATTGTTAAAATACTATTAGGGTAGTATATACTGCATGAAGATCTTATTGAAAGAAACATAAATTCTGTTGGGGTTGCCTTCATTCCTTCCTAAATGAAAGGAATAACTAAGTTATACTTTACACAAGGCATTGACCTCAGAGGAAAAAAATATACACTTCGCTTTGGAACGTATATTTCTTCTGATTAAAAATATCAGCGCTCTTTTATTTTCACCCTAATATGTCTTAAATAACGCGCATAATTTTATGATTCCTGCCATATCTGAACGCTGAGGAAAACTCTCAGAGCAGAAACACAATTCACAGAACGAAAGATCGGCGCGGAGTATTTCCCCCCCCCCAACACCCTTCATCAATTTTATAATATTTGGACCATCACGTAACGTCGTTATGGGTGATTTTCTTTCAAAATATTGATGTTCCTTCGTTTTTCTGAGCAAAGGAACGCTTGAGGGTCAAAACCACCAAAATAGCCGAAATACAAGCTGGATACTTAAAAGAGAATCAATGGATCTTTCGTCTGATGCATCATTATACACACTCTTACGCGAAAAAAAAACATTTTATTTTGATTAGTTAAAATGTTTTCTACGGCAATGATACGCATAAAATCCATTACAAAAAATTAAGTCAGCTTCCATCTGCTATCATATGAAGTGCATATTAAAACTGACAAAGTTACAGATATGTTTATCGTTCAGGTTAAAAAATGGTTAGGATATTGTCACAAACCAAGTAACTATAGGATTCAATTCAACAAGGTTATTTATTAACCACCAGCTAGATTTTAAATGACAGCCGTCAAACGGTTAAAAAATAAAAAATAAATAAAAAGTTTGAACATCCCAGGACATTGTTGAACGTTATGCATGATTCAGCGAGAAAGAATTGGTAAACACGAAACTGGTAAACACTGGGCATCCTGAAGTATTGTTACTGGCACGGGTAGAAGTTTATTCGGGGGCATACAGGCTGGACTAAGGGTACGCCAACATTACAGAAAAACATGTCATAACCACGTGTCGGCAACTTGTCGCATATCTACCACAATTAGGTTGAAAAAATGTCGGCAACTTAATGCATGTCCATCACAAGTTGAAAACATGTCGGTAACTTATTGCATATCCATCACAAGTTGAAAACATGTCGGTAACTTATTTCATATCCATCACAAACAGGTTGAAAACAACACATCTATCCATCACAAACATGTTGAAAACATGTCAGCATCTTTTTGCATATACATCACAAACAGGTTGAAAACAAGTCAGCAAACTAATCGCGTATCCATCACAAACAGGCTGAAAGCAAGTCAGCAACTTTTTGTATATACATCACAAACAGGTTGAAAACAAGTCAGCAACTTATCGCATACCCATCACAAACAGGTTGAAAACAAGTCAGCAACTTTATGCATATACATCACAAGCAGGTTGAAAACAAGTCGGCAACTCTTCGCATATCCATCACAAACAGGTTGAAAACAAGTCCGTAACTTATCGCATACCCATCACAGACAGGTTGAAAACAAGTCCGTAACTTATCGCATACCCATCACAGACAGGTTGAAAACAAGTCAACGAATTCATACCTTCAAAATAGCTAGGATATTTTTTTAGTTAATAATGATAACACCTGGAGAACGAAGAGGAAAAATCAGGAAAATAAATACGTTTACTACAAAGTATTGTAATCTCGAATATGTTTCATCAGAAACAAAAATCACTTCCAAGAAGAACAAGTAAAAGAATGCGCCGAATTTTCTTCGGCGCAATCAAGATCACCGAAAACAGATCTATCTTTGTGCGGTCTCGGCATAATGTTGTATGAGCCGCGGCCCATGACACTCAGCTCGGCCGTGGTGGCCTGTCCTATATCGTTGCCAGGAGCACGATTATGGCTAACTTGAACCTTGAATAAAATAAAAACTACTGAGGCTAGAGGGCTGCAATTTGGTAAGTCTGATGATTGGAGGGTGGATGATCAACAAATCAACTTGCAGCCCTCTAGCCTCAGTAGTTTTTAAGATCTGAGGTCGGGCAGAAAAAGTGCGGACGGACAGACAAAGCCGGTACAATAGTTTTCTTTTACAGAAAACTAAAATCAAACGTAAAACGATCTATATAAACTAAAAATATACAGGCAACAAATTTTATTCAGATAAGAAGTCGCAGATGAGAAAAACAATTGTTATTAAAATCAAAATTAAGTAGATATCACTTATTCTTTCTTGGATCATGGAAGTAGCGAATACGCGAGGTCTTCATTGAGCCGTATTCCATAATATTACCTGTTCTTCAAATATTGAATAGAATACACAATTTATGCCAAAGGCCAAGCTCTGGGACTTAGGAGGCAACTCAGCTGCACTATGAAACAACTGTTAGGGAGGGTGGACAGTAAGATGGAAGAAAGAGAATGTAAAAGGTCGTACAGTAAAAGGGTGTCTTAAGGAACGCTAAAAAGAGCCTTAAATAATGCCTACAGTGCACCGAGTGAGGTGCACTGACGGCACTAACCCCCCTACGGGGATTCTTGAAATACGCCCGGCCGCATACACCAGAAAATATAATGCACGTTGCACATGAGAATTGCATTTCGAACAAAGGAATAAACGCCACATTAAGTCACATAATTCGCTCACCGAAATGTGTAGCTTACGTACCGCCCATTAAAATGAGAAGCCTATAAAATGCTTCATTAGTAACAATTACTTTCATGACTGACACCGCGGGCCATTTGGGCTGCTTGTGTAATTGGCGCAAATGAGAAATATTTTTGCGTTAATGACATCCTACCCACCTCAGTTAATCCCTAACTTAACAGCTCGTTTCCCAGACCTCTGTTTACACACACACACACACACACACACGCGCGCGCGCGCACACACACACACACACCACACACACACACACACACACACACACACATATATATATATATTGTATATATGTATATGGGAGGTTTTCAAAGAAAGGAAAGGATGAGAATATTAGAGAGAGAGAGAGAGAGAGAGAGAGAGAGAGAGAGAGAGAGAGAGATGGAAATTTTCACAGAAAGGAAAAAAAAGATGAGAAATATAAATATATATATATATATATATATATATATATATATATATATAATATTCAATACACACAAACAAAACGTTTCCATATATAAACGCACACATACAAACAAGCAAACAAACAAACAAACAAACAGAACGTTTGTGTGCATGTTTAAAAACGTTTTGGCGCTTTGAATCACACTATATATACTACCTCCTGTCAGAGCTTTCCAAATATCAAAATGCCGAAATGGAGACATGCCACTAAACATCTTGCTTTATGAATAAATACGCCATGGTTTAAAATACCGATTTAGATTTCAATCATTGTTTATAAATTCAAATGTTTTTTGATTCATACACTCGTCAATTTCTAAAAATAGCTATAACTGCCCTAAAATGGAAAACTCCAGTATCTGCAAAATTTTCGAAATTGAGATATGCCACCTATTGGGCTCGCGAGACACTAATACACAAGTCCCTGCAGTTTCAGAATGATTCTTCAATGCTTTATTCAGGGGGGTCCCATTTGCAGTATCTGCAAAAATCAGCATTAAGGCAAAGGAAAATTGCAGTATCTACCATTTTCAGAATGATTCTTCAATGCTTTCCACGAGTACTTAGGGGGGTCCCATTTGCAGAATCTGCAAAATCAGTAGTAAGGCAAGGTAAAACTGCAACATCTACCATTTTCCTCAGTTTTCTACTTTTGCAGATACTGCAGTCTTCCATTTTAGGGCAGAACGGATGTCAGGTGGTACTGATATAATGATGAGAGAGTATAACTCGAAAACATTTTGTACATAAAAGTGGTGGCGCTGACTAGCCCAGAGCGAAGCAAGACACAGCTTCCTTCTTCTTCAGGGGGTCTAGAGAGGCCAAGAGAGACCAATCAGCAGAGACCAGCCAGCCAGCCAGCCAGCTCTAGCAGTGAGATGATGATGTAGACGGTAGCTATTTCGAGCTGGTACAAGGTAGGTAGGCGGCAGGGCGCCACGCTGGTACTTGGACCACATGCAATTGGCGACCGAACGAGCGGTAGCCACTGGTCAACTGCTGCTGCCGCTCGGGGCGAAGCGAACATCTTGACATGTCAGGACGAGCGGCAGTGAATAGAACTATGTAGAAATCGTGGAAGGAGAGAAAATATTCAACAGTGAACAGCTTTTTTTTTTTTTTTTACCAATTCTGACAGCTTACACGATGTTAATGACTTGAAATTACGTGAAAAGACAGAGCAGCATTTTGTTATCTTAAGACAGAATATTGATATTCATAAACACAAGCATTATTAATAACATTTTGTATAATACGCATACACGTATGTATAATACATACATACATATATATAACACTATATATATATGTATATTAAACATATATATATATATATATATATATATATATATATATATTGTATAAATATATATAAAATTGTGTTCTTTATCAAGCCAAATAAGCGTTAACTAAGAAAGAGGCCAAGATACCCGTAGCTACTTTCCAGGCTATAAAACACCAAGCTTTCTGGTGGGGTATATACAGAAATATCTAATCTAATATACCCTTTACGATACAGCCCATGCACATGCTAAGACGCAAAGATCAAAACCTTTGACGCTGCGCTCTCTTCACTTTTGGTCACATACTTTGTTTAAAACCCTTGAATTTGAAAAAAATATTATGATGTATATTATGAAGTATTTACCTAACCAAAAATATTATGATGTATATTATGAAGTATTTACCTAACCAAAAATATTATGATGTATATTATGAAGCATTTACCTAACCAAAAATATTATGATGTATATTATGAAGTATTTACCTAAGCAAAAATATTGTGATGCATATTTACCTAAGCAAAAATATTATGATGCATATTTACCTAACCAAAAAATATTATGATGTATATTTACCTAAGCAAAAATATTATGATGTATATTTACCTAACCAAAAATATTACGATGTATATTTACCTAACCAAAAATACTGTGATGTATATTTACCTAGCCAAACATATTACGATTTATATTTACCTAACCAAAACTACTGTGATGTATATTTACCTGGCCAAAAATACTGTGATGTATATTTACCTAACCAAAAATATTATGATGTATATTTACCTAAGCAAAAACATTATGATGCATGTTTACCTAAGCAAAAGTATTAAGATGTATATTTACCTAACAAAAAAATATTATAATGTATATTTACCTAACCAAAAATATTATGATGCATATTTGCCAAACCAAACGCTTAATCACGAAGACAAAAAAGGAATAAAGGAACAAAGGAATAAATATTCATTCGAGTCCAGTAAAAGCTAATACTACGTAGTCTTGATCAATTCATACTTTATACGGCGAGAAATAAGACTTCTCAAATGTCCAGTGGTTTTCCATTTCTCTCCTCACTTAAGGAATGACTCGGTAGAATGGGATATAAGATGATCAGATGCATGCATTAAGTCATGTTCTCATAGACACAGCCGTAGCTATAAAAAAAAAAAATTAAATAAAAAAAAATAAATAAAAATAAAAATAAACCACGAAGTTTCTTCGGCGCAATCGAGTTTCCTGTAAAGCGTATAATCAAGGCCACCGAAAATATATCTATCTTTCGGTTGGTCGGTATAATGCTGTATGAACCGCGGCCCATGAAACTTTAACCGTGGCCCGTTGGTGGCCTGGCCTATATCGTTGCCAGACGCACGATTATAGCTAATTTTAACCTTAAATAAAACAAAAACCAGAGAGCGTAGAGGGCTGCAATTTGTTACGTTTGATGATTGGAGTGTGGATGAATCAACATACCGATTTGCAGCCCTCTAGCCTCAGTAGTTTTTAAGATTTGAGGGCGGACAGGAAAAGTGCGGACAGACAGACAAAGCCGGCACAATAGTTTTCCTTTACAGAAAACAAAAATTTCTTTTCATAACAACAATCTTTTAGCAATAATGAAACGCAAATTTCTTTTAACAACATCACAAAATATGAGAGAGTATCAGTTAAAAGCGGTTTTAATTTGCATAGTCTCATAGTAACAGATCAGTATCGATCTTTGAAACTTGAAAAAACAAAACACAATTCGAGAACAAATGAAAAAAATAAAACCACAAACTGGAGAACAAATATAATCAGAAGCACATACAACGTCTCCACACTGAAGAGGGAGCATGACGCTCCGAAACTGTTTGTGCTTCTGAATATATTTCTTCTCCAATTTGTAGTTTTTTAGTTTTTTGAACAGAAAAATACTGTGCCGGCTTTGTCTGTCCGTCCACACTTTTTCTGTCCGCCCTCACATCTTAAAAACTACAGGCTAGAGGGCTGCAAATTGGTACATTGATCATCCACCCTCCATTCATCAAACATACCAAATGTCAGCCCTATAACCTCAGTAGTTTTGATTTTATTTAAGGTTAAAGTTAGCCATAATCGCGCTTCTGGTAACGATACAGGCTAGGCCACCACCGGGTCGTGGTTAAAGTTTCATGGGCCGGGGGCCATACAGCAATGTACCGAGACCACCGAAAGATAAATATATTTTCGGTGGCCTTGATTATACTCGGTAGTGGGCGTGGCTGCACTGAAAACTCGATTGCGCCGACGAAACTTCGGAGCATTTTTTACTTGTTTTTGTTCTCAAGTTTCCATTGTCTCTTGACAGAGGTGCAGGGGAGAAGGAAACCTTCATTGTCATTCCGAATACAAACCGAAGTGTCCCAACTCCCCAGAATCAAGTCAATTAAGAATTCAGAATTTAAACAATGGCGGCCGAAAGAAATCTTTCTCAAAACTACACCCGACCAACTAACCCCGCACAACCCCCATCCTTCCCCCCCCCCCAAAAAAAAAACTTCTCACCAAGTTTGTCGATGGCGAAAACTTGGAGCTCGGGACTTTGATGAAAATGAGCCACTGTGTTTCCAAATGCTTCTACGGTGGAGTCATTGCTCGTGACGACAATAGAGGAAACAGCGCGAACTGAGGCTAAAGGAAAGCGCGAGAATATATTAGAGAGAGAGAGAGAGAGAGAGAGAGAGAGAGAAGGGACGTTTTCAATGAAAGCAAAGCATGAGAATATGTGAGAGAGAGAGAGAGAGAGAGAGAGAGAAGGGACGTTTTCAATGAAAGCAAAGCATGAGAATATGTTAGAGAGAGAGAGAGAGAGAGAGAGAGAGAGAGAAGGGACGTTTTCAAAGAAAGCAAAGCATGAGAATATATCAGAGAGAGAGAGAGAGATTTTCGAAGAAAGGAATGGATGAGAGAGAGAGAGAGAGAGAGAGAGAGAGAAGGAAGGTTTTCAAAGAAAGCTGGAGCCTTGAATATAGAAATCTGATATATAAAAAACCGAAAAAATCTACTGTACGAAAAATTGATGATAAACTTCACTTAATCAATATTTAACTTACGAAGAACAGCTCTAATATAAGTTTTTCATGCATTACTTAAACCGCTGGAATAAAGTTTGAACAACTAAGCTCACCGATTTTACATTACGCCCCCCCCCCTTGCGTTAAATTACCCAGAAGTTGAATTAACTCTCCTCGGAAAAAGTGACTCTTCGTATTAAATATAGACATCTCCCTACATAATTAGTAATATGAAAAATGAATTGCAACGTCAGTTCATAGTTACAGTTAAGAAACTTTCGTATGACAGGCCTACTCTTAGATATTATTTAAGGACAATCCCTGAAAAATAATGTTATATCATTCGTAAACACGAAATGGTATGACAGGAGGCAAAAACACCAATGAACGTACAAAATAAACTTCTAAGCAGTTGACTGGTCGGTCAATTAGTTTAACCATATGGCGTCACAACCTGAACGGTCATCGTCACCGAAAAATCATGTTAAAAAGTTGATGTATATATCATTGACATACATATCCATAAGCATGCATAACTGAATCACGAAAATGTGGAACTTGATGAATACATAAATAAAGGCAAACGCCGCGGAGGAAAGTGAAACAACGGAGTGGTTCTAGGTAAAGGACAGTAAGTCGAAAGGCCTAGCACCACTCCGTTGTTTCACTTTCCTTCGTGGTATTGCCTTTATTTATATCCATAAGCATATTTTATGGATACAAAAGCAAGAAGAATCCTTGCCTAGGAAGGCAAGGGGAGTAGGAGAACCTTGAAAAGTAACCGGAAAGAGATTTAGGATTTAACTCTTAACTAGGATAAATCAAATACACATCCAATACTTTGCAACGCAGAAGAGAGTTTTACCCAAGAGAAAATTGTTTCTCAAATGACCATTCGATATTTGGACACCGCACTTCGGGAAGGAAGGATGAACAATTATGATCAAATAACGCTTCTCTTGGGGACATGGGACATCCAAAGGAACATTTATGGCTTTAGAGTTCATTATTGAACACATAAAAAATCATCTAATAGTCGAGGGGTTGCAAGACCAAAACACGAATTATCGAATGCTTTCAAGAACCTTGGAGACAGTGCACATCACATAAAAAAGAAAGTGCTGGACAAGCCTGCCTCTCTCTCTCTCTCTCTCTCTCTCTCTCTCTCTCTCACGAAAAAATCAAGGCCAAAATATCAGCCGAAAGCCAAAACATCTGCCATGCTATTAGGAATTTTTCCACTTCGTGCTTTTACGATAAAACGAATCATAACTCCACTTTTCTTGATTAAAACATAGCGAGGATCTAAAAGCATTAGAGATATCATAGGGGTGTAAAATGCCAAAATTAAAGACAAATACAATAAATGAATAAATAAATAAATAAAAGTTACATGAGACTATCGCGTTCCCCGAGCTGCAAAGTGCAAATTTATTTGAATGAAATGTACAAATCTATTCCGATGAACTGACTATGAAAGGAATATGAATTCCTCAGATGTTCTTCCATTCCGAAACTGTAGCAAACATTATGTAGTTTTCGACCAAATTCAAAACACAAACAAAAATGAAAGGAATAATAAAAATATGAGAAAGATAATCTGGTGAGTGGCTGTATTTTTTTTTTTTTTAGAGAATTCTACAAACGTGTTACTGTGCTGAGAGAGAGAGAGAGAGATGAATAATTATGAAATAATAAAACCTCACCGTTAACAAGACGCCTTACATACAGCATATGACGACAAAACTAGGACAAGAATAGGTAAACAAATAAATAAGTAACCAATAAGGGAATCCAAAAGCAGATGACAACGTAACACGAAAAAAAAAAAAGTCAGGTTACTTTTCAAACTGCACTAAAATATAACGCAAAACAACTTACGAAACAACGTAATTATATATATATATATATATATATATATATATATATATGTAAATATGTTACACAAACAATATATATATATATATATATATATATATAATATATATACATGTGTGTGTGTGTATGAAACATAATAAAAATTATTTTTATAAAATGCACGAAAACCCTAGTAAGTGAAATAAAGCAACTATTTCTTGCATGAATAACTAATGTGAAATTCAGCGTCAAGAATAATTTCATATTGACAAACACTGTTGGAGAGAGAGAGAGAGAGAGAGAGAGAGAGAGAGAGAGAGAGAGGGCTAATAAAACTCCACAGCCCGTCTATCAACACAAGAATTATCTTCAAAGTACGAGCTCCAACACATCAGGCATT
The DNA here is from genome assembly GCA_039081455.1 of Macrobrachium rosenbergii. Classification (NCBI taxonomy): domain Eukaryota; kingdom Metazoa; phylum Arthropoda; class Malacostraca; order Decapoda; family Palaemonidae; genus Macrobrachium; species Macrobrachium rosenbergii. The sequence continues at coordinate 18,874,392 of JANJGK010000038.1, read as the reverse complement.
AAATACGAGTCGACCTAAATATTTGCAAGCTCAAATTTGTCAGGTTCTTCTGGAACTTTTAAATTAAAAGTTCATTCCGTATACGACGGTTAAAAGGCAATAACTGAAAGATGCTGAAAAAATAATCTGGTGACAATAATCCTGGATATGAATATTAAATAAAGGATGACTAAAAATTTAAACAGTAGCTTCAAACACGACTTGATGAAAGCAAATCTAAACGAGTTAACATTATATAAATTTTATACATACGAGTATATATGTATATATATATATATATATATATATATATATATATATATATGAGTATTATATACACATATATATATACATACAGAATATATAATATACACATATACACATGTGTACAAAGGAAGAAAAATTCAAATACCAAATCACCCGCTTCCAAATAAACGAATCAAAAGGTCTCCAGCAACCTAAAACGAATTGGTTTTCCGTACGAACCAAACGCCGTTGCGGACGGACAGACAGACACAAAGACAGACACACACACAGACACCCAAAATAAATCTCTGACTGAAGTAAAGGAGGGAGACTGTGTATTCACTTAACTCCCTCCTCCGGTCACGTACGCTTACCAAATTAGGGGACACTTGGTCTTACTCGTCCCGAGTCCTTTCGAAAGAAATTTATCTAAAACAGAATGAATCTCCTCTCCGTTGCTTCCATTATCCCACTGTCACGTAGAATAGAATAGAATAGAATATAGAATTTTGACCAACAGAACAGAATATAGAATTTAGACCAATGGAATAGAATATAGAATTTAGACCACAGAATAGAATATAGAATTTTGACCAACAGAATAGAATATAGAATGTAGAGCAATAGAAATATAGAATTTAGGCCAATAAAATAGAATGTAGAATCTATGCCAAAGGCCAAGCGCTGGGACCTATAAGGTCATTCAGCGCTCACACGGAAATTGACAGTAAGAAGGTTTGAAAGGTGAAACAGGAGGAAAACCTCAAAGCAGAGTACGAACGGAGGTACAGTAAAAGGAATGGAAGGGGTAGCAGCTAGGGGCCGAAGGGACCCAGCAAAGGACCTTGAGGAATGCCTACAGTCACTTGTACTTCGAAGAGGTGGAAGATTCATCTAACAACCCAGTTGCTTTTCCATTACGCCTAACGTATATTACAGTATCTATTACGATTTATTCTAATTGTTCAACTTATATAACATCCTTCGGAAGCTTAATGAATCAAAACTTATTAATAAACACATAAGTATCATTCTCAATCTTCGCCTTCGTGTTCCAATATGGACAAAGCTATATTCTGAAGGTTTCGAATTTCAAAGTAACAGACCACCACTGAAAAGCTTATTAAAACTAAAATTTTACTGGAATATGTGTGTGTATATATATATATATATATATATAGTGGAGTCTACTGGTCCCTTTTTACCAGATACATATCTAACTGTAATAGCCACAATTCCCTCTTCTCGAATTCTTCATACTTTTTTGGATACGCTTGTCACTACAAAGCCTTAGATCCCAGTGCAAGAGATATGAAGTAGTTCAGATTCCTGTAACGGGGATCGTACCCAAATCCCGAGTGATCAGAAAGAGGTCACGGGACGTGGCCTCGTTCTGGTCACCCGGGATGCGATTTCGATTCCCACTACCGGACATCAGAATTGCTACATATCTCTTGCACTTGGATCTAAGGCTTTGTAGTGACAAGCGTATAAAAAAATTCTGAAGAATCTGAGAAGTTAAGCGGGTACTGTGGCCATTACACACACACACAAAAAACACACACACACACACACACACACACACACATATATATATATATATATATATATATATATATATATATAATTACCACAACACTGAGTCACCTACAGCAGTAACTTACCTTATGACAGTAGAGGCTGTGTTCTCCTTCTGGTATCTATTTAAAAAAAAAAATACTTCCCAAGGCACCACTACAGACAAACGAGTTGCGTGGACAAGAATTCGCTTGATTTCCTTATCTTGCTTTCCTAGGTCTGTGGTGAGGACAGACTGAGCCTACGCCAATGTTCTCACGACAATTTCTCTGAAAGTCTGCATCATTAGAACTTTACTTCCCACACGGAGAGGCAGTTAAGGAGTCGCGAGTCAAGACAAGCTTCCGTTTGATTGTTAAGTGATCCTGCTTCTATACGAAATGAGACAGAATTTATTTATTTCGTTGATTTGTGATCCATTTTTTTTCTTGAATTTTAAAGGAAGGGATGGTTAGTAATTTTTCCATTTATTTCATTAATTTGTAATCCATCTTTTTATTTTAAAGGAAGGGATGTTTAGTAATCTTTTTATTTCATTAATTTGTAATCCAATTTTTTTTCTTGGATTTTAAAAGAAGGGATTGTCAGTGATTTTTTTTATTTCATTAACTTGTAAACCAATTTTTTTTCTCGAATTTTAAGGAAAGGGTTGATCAGTAATTTTTTATTTGTTTCATTATTTGTAATCCAATTTTTTCCTTGAATTTTGAAGGAAGGGTTGATCAGTAATTTTCAACTTATTTCTTTCATTATTTGTACTCCAAATTTTCTCTTGAATTTCAAATCATTGTCAAATATAACAAATCCATACAAGATGAAAGTTTTCAATGCCTAACTATCAGTAAATTTTAATTGATTTCATTAACTTGCCATCTATTTTTCTCTTGAATTTTAAATCACAGTCAAACATAATAATTCCATATATGATGAAAGTTTTCAGCGCCTAACTTTCATGAGTTCGGTCAAATATATGGATTAATTCATTACATAATGAAAGGTTTTCCATCTTTAACTTTAGTGAGTCAGGTAGGAAAAACCTTTGATACCCATCTATAGACATTCGATGACTTAAATAATCCATAGATATCTCCAAGTGTTAAATCAAATCACTTGTAAAATTCTGCTGCTAAAAAAGAATATTTTACAAGTTATTTTACATACAAAACATTTTAAAAAATCCAGTCTTAAAAAATATATGGTGTCTATTCGAAGATTGGGCTCGTATTCTAGAAAATTAATTGCAAAAAAGTTGAAACTGTATTTTTTAAAATAAATGATAAGTGAGAAAGTTCATAACAGCTATGAAAATGCCAATAGGCCCTCAAGTGTGTCCTATGTAGGAAACAGGAAGAGGAGGAAACGTGTTATAACCAAGAAAAAGGAGGGAATAAAGAAATAATGGAGAGAGAGAGAGAGAGAGAGAGAGAGAGAGAGAGAGAGAGAGAGAGTCTAGTAATCACATGTTATCATTTCGTTCCTAAAACATTAACTCAAGATAAACAGGGGACGACTTTTTTCGACATCAAGCATATCAATTTCGGTCCTTTTAACCCAACACGTGTTTTTCTGGGCCAAGACACACGTGAATAGCCTCCTGACACGATGTCAGAGTGCCACATATATATAGTGCCACATATATAAAGCCCAAATGACGCCACTCCCTCCCGGATGGAGGGAATGGCAATTGGGGCAAACAATTCACATAACGGAAATCAAAGTTTTTTTTTTTGTGGGGGGGGGGGGCCGCTTTCCATCCTTGCTATTGACACTCATACGTATCTTCAGCAGTCACGACTTTTGTTGAGCTTTTTTTCGAGTCAATTCTAAACAACTAAGATAGAGAGAAGCTGTAAGTTCCACTTCTGTTTAGCTTTTTTGACTCAATCAAGGTGGAAAAACGCAGCAAGTCCACTTCCGTTGAGGTTTTTTAGTCAATTCTAAACAACTAAGACAGAAAATTTAGTAAGTTCCACTTCTGTTGAGGTTTTTTGACTCAATCAAGATAGGAAAAACACATTAGTTCCACTTCTGTTGAGGTTTTTTGACCCAATCAAAATAGAAAAACGCAGCAATTTCCACTTCTGTTGAGGTTTTTTCGAGTCAATTCTAAACAACTAAGATAGAAAAAAAAAAGCTGTAAATTCCACTTCTGTTGAGGCTTTGAGTCAATTCTAGACAACTAAGACAGAACAACGCAATAAATTGTTAACTTATCAAGACACTTTGCTCAACCAATACTGTAGTACTCTTTAACTACATGAAAATGATTAATTTGTTAATTTATCTTCTCTTTTCCAATAACTTATCTCTTCTTTCTGTATCTCCCACTACCTTCTGTTGCTTCTTCCAAATGGACACCGTGTTCTTTGGAGGCTTGAATTTCAAGTCATTGGCCCCTGTGGTGGGTTTGTTCCATGTGAATAGGGTTCATCTTCTGAATAATAATAATAATAATAATAATAATAATAATAATAATAATAATAATAATAATAATAATAATAATAATAATAATAATGATAATAATAATAATAATAATAATAATAATAAACAGTTCATGAAATCGCAACTTTCCACATGCTTCTGTTCTGGATGACAGTTTGTTATGCATATTTTCCTCTACTCTGTTCTGATTCGTTTGTCATTTCGCAATGATAAATTTAACTTTTTCTGTTCCTTTTCTCGTGTTCATGAAGGGTAAGAACGGCACAACATTCATCAAATTTGACTGTTAAAATCTGTGTACGACCTTCATGCGAAATTCTTCATATCGTTCGCGTTTAATTATTTCCTAAAAATAAGCACAACCGTAAAGATACAAAAAAAAGCAACAAGCAGACAACTAGCACCATAAACTAACTATCTGCTCCTATTAAATCTGCAATTACTCAAGACTTTTGAAAAGAATCCGTAAGCTACTCTAAACGAACGCAGAGGGAATTCTGACTTTCTGTTAATATTTCAGAATCAAAAGAGACAGTGTGAATGATATATTGCATCTTCGGTTAAAAGAAAATAACAATCCTAGCCTAACTTTCTGTACAACTACCTAACTTATTTTTCTGTAAACTGGGGGATCCTAACTTTACAATAACTACCTAACTTAGTTTTCTGTAAACTGGGGAATCCCAGCTTTACAATAACTACCTAACTTAGTTTTCTGTAAACTGGGGAATCCTAACTTTACAATAACTACCTAACTTAGTTTCTGTAAACTGGGGAATCCTAACTTTACAATAACTACCTAACCTAGCTTCCTGCAAACTGGGGAATCCTAACTTTGCTGTTGATAATT
>JANJGK010000038.1:18849297-18866797 GCA_039081455.1 Macrobrachium rosenbergii | reverse complement strand
GAGAGAGACCGGACTTTCACGTATTCTCAGAAAGTTTTTTTAAGACTCATTCTCTCAGAGTGTGGTGTGTGTGTGTGTGTGAGTGTGCCCCTGACTCTCTCTCTCTCTCTCTCTCTCTCTCTCTCTCTCTCTCTCTCTCTCTCTCTCTCTCTCTCTCTCTCTCTCTCTCGTGGCCACACAGGACCACCTTCTGCACCCAGACAATCTCCTCTTGGTCAGTTGCCAGCCAAGGTAGACCAGCAGAAGTCCCTCACACCTTTTGTTCCTCACAATGAGGACCAAAAGCGGGATATTGGTCAGGATGTCTCATCCTCCTACAGCACACGATAATGCTCGTTCACTACTTGCCGAGCTTAAAAGACTTAGTACATAGTACGTTTGCATGTAATCATGACAGATAACCAAAAAGTGGATACGAGGGTGTCAAGAATGTCTGTGATAACAGACGTAAGCAAACGCGACCTCTCTCTCTCTCTCTCTCTCTCTCTCTCTCTCTCTCTCTCTCTCTCTCTCTCTCTCTCTCTCTCTCTCCTGCAGTTATTCTATAAATGAGTAAAACAAACACTCAAGCACACACACATGCACACGTATAATACATATATAAAATATACATATATTTATATACCTGTATACTGTATACACACATTTTTATACTTATAACTGTTAAGCCACGAATAACCCACTAATATCGAATTTCACCTTACCATGGAAATTACTTACACCCAATGGTAATCATGTATTATAAATATACCCACCATGACCAAGAGTCCAAGTGTAACCGTTTCCGAGCTAATACCCCGATCAGATCATCTAAAAATGACTTGTTTCATACTCGTCTGAACGGCTTTAAATTATTGCTATTGTTGAGCGGTCTTTAAATTGGTTTTTCCTAACTGTTGCACAGTTCAAGAAATGTTACTGAAAAAGCATCGTCAATATATTTGAATTATGGTGTAGTAGCATCCAAAATGTGTATTATCCTTAGTCATGAAAGACAATCACTGCAATATATTAGCGAACGGGGGAAAAGACAAACAAACAAGCTGTAAAGAAAGGGCATGCAAATGAAAATAAAAATAAAAATAATAATAACAATAATAATTATCATTATTATTATTATTATTATTATTATTATTATTATTATTATTATTATTATTATTATTATTATTGTTAGGTACGAAAAGAATCATGCGACTGACTGGTACAGTACAAAAGAGGACTTTGGCATTACCTAATATATACATCTTCTGGAAAAGGGCATCCACAACAGAACAAAACATTAATTTCACGCAAATGTTCATAAAAAAGATGAATATCTGACAGAGGAGGGTACAAGCAATGTCCTGGGGGTGGTGGGGGGGGGGGGAGGAGAGTAGGAGGATGGAAAGTCTCGACTACAAAGCAAACTTTGTAGAACTGTTGGAAAGAATAAAAAAAAATAAAGTCATGACATTTAAGAACACAAGGGATTTCCCGCCACTTGCTTCGCCTCTGAAATGGCAGCCAAGTGTCATACGCCAACAATATCACAGAGGGAGGAATAAAACTAAATGTCTCAAGTCACCAACACAGGTAGCTTCTGTATGTGACAATTCATCAACACAGGTAGTTTCTGTATGTGACACGTCACCAACACAGGTAGCTTCTGCAAGTGACAGGTCACCAACACAGGTAGCTTCTTGTATGTGACAAGTCACCAACACAGGTAGCTTTGTTTGTGACAAGTCACCAACACAGGTAGCTTCTGTATGTGACAAGTCACCAACACAGGCAGCTTCTGTATATGACAAGTCACCAACACAGGTAGCTTCTGCAAATGACAGGTCACCAACACAGGTAGCTTCTTGTATGTGACAAGTCACCAACACAGGTAGCTTCTGTTTGTGACAAGTCACCAACACAGGTGGCTTCTGTATGTGACAAGTCACCAACACAGGTAGCTTCTGTTTGTGGCAAGTCACCAACACAAGTAGCTTCTGTACGTGACAAGTCATCAACACAGGTAGCTTCTTGTATGTGACGTCACCAACACAGGTAGCTTCTTGTATGTGACAAGTCACCAACACAGGTAGCTTCTGTATGTGACAAGTCACCAACACAGGTGTATCGGCTGGAACACAAATGTCAAATTACAATGAGAAATCTGACCCCAACGGACTTAGATAGTAGTAAGAACTTGTATAGGAAAGCTGAAACATCACTGAATATTAAGAGAAGATTTCAGGAGGAAGAGAGATAAGGCATGAAGAAGAATCTCGCCCCCCAAAAAAAATTGTTAAGCGAATAAAAATCCATTACTATAATATAAACGGTTCTTGACTTATTAATTAACAAGGAAAAAAAACAGAAATTTTAATACAATAAGGGATCTCACATCAAATGAGAGAGAGAGAGAGAGAGAGAGAGAGAGAGAGAGAGAGAGAGAGAGAGAGAGAGAGAGAGAGAGAGAGAGAGAGCAGAATTAAAGCATTGATAAGAGCAAGGAACCTAGCTTATATGTGTGACAGTCACGAGAGAGAGAGAGAGAGAGAGAGCAGAGTTAAAGCATTGCTAGGAGCAAGGAGCATAACCTATTAAGTTTGACGTTCATTGAGAGAGAGAGAGAGAGAGAGAGAGAGAGAGAGGAGAGAGAGAGAGAGAGAGAGAGAGAGAGCAGAATTAAAGCATTGATAAGAGCAAGGAACCTAGCTTATATGTGTGACAGTCACAGAGAGAGAGAGAGAGAGAGAGCAGAGTTAAAGCATTGCTAGGAGCAAGGAGCATAACCTATTAAGTTTGACGTTCATTGAGAGAGAGAGAGAGAGAGAGAGAGAGAGAGAGAGAGAGAGAGAGAGAGAGAGAGAGAGAGAGAGAGAGAGAGAGAGAGAGGCAGAATTAAAACACTGGAATATATATATGTGTGACGGTCACTGAGAGAGAGAGAGAGAGAGAGAGAGAGAGAGAGAGAGAGAGAGAGAGAGAGAGTAGAATTAAAGCACTGCTAAGAGCAAGGAACATAACCCATAAGTGTGACGTTCATTTATAACTTCAATCCAATTAGGAGAAATAAAGAATTGTAGCTGTTGCGAGAGTGCATCCGGAATACTTGCCAACGATCACACCTCCCTATATCACATGGGTTGGCTTCGTTAGTAAATGTCCATATATACTTAGATTAAGACTTACATCGTAATATATTTTCTAAAGGAGTTGCATAAGGGAGTTTCTTAAAGGAAGTCATTTGAAATGTTTCGCAACTCCTCATTTTTTTCTTTGCCCAGTTTCTCTTGACCAGATTTCGAAATGGTTATTAAAATCTTACCTATGTACAGTTAACGCAAATGGGTATTTATTGAAATGTTAATCACACAACCGAATTATAGCCACGGTATAGTCATAATGATACGCCACAGTTCAATAATTCTTTCATTATATGATTATCAAAATCTTATTTATAAAAGGTTTCAGGGTACCGTAGGCTGAGCATTTTTTTAAAGGCAAGGCAATATTCAGTCTTTATCGTACCTTCCTGTACCACAGTTCTCTCTCTCTCTCTCTCTCTCTCTCTCTCTCTCTCTCTCTCTCTCTCTCTCTCTCTCTCTCTCTCTCTCTCTCTCTCTCTCAAGGACGTTAAGATAAATGACATGAAATAATAAAAATTAAAATCCTCCAGAACTGGTAATACCCTGTTTGACAGATTAATTTGGATTAACCTATTTTAATCATGTCCATTAGAGCAGCAAAAGTAGAAAATATAAGAAATCTAAACCGCTACAAAAATACTCTCGAGTAAATTCACCATTGCTGGATTACTTCCGTTCCATTAAAAAATACCACACTGCAAAATAAATGTTATGATAATACGATAAAAGCTCAATTGTCAGTTTGTAGGTGAAACGTCCGTTTGAAAAGATGCTGGCTATGATTTTCCGTTTGACTTTCTTTCGTATTGTTCCACAGATCTTCCGTCTGACTCCCACTTTTTTAGCTTTCTGTAAAAGGAAACTATTGTGCCGGCTATGTCTGTCCGTCAGCATTTTTCCTTGTCCGCCCTTATATCTTAAAAACTACTGAGGCTAGAGGGCTGCAAATTGATATGTTGATCATCCACCCTCCAATCATCAAACATACCAAATTGCAGCCCCCTAACCGCAGTAGTTTTTATTTTATTTAAGGTTAAAGTTAGCCATAACCGTGCGTCTGGCAACGCTATAGGCCAGGCCACCACCGGGCCGTGGTTAAAGTTTCATGGGCTGCGGTTCATACAGCATTATACCGAGACCACCGAAAGATAGATGTATTTTCGGTGGCCTTTATTATGCGCTGTACAGAAAACTCGACTGCGCCGAAGAAACCTCGGCAGATTCTTTACAGTATTATTGTTTCTGGCATTGCGTTTCCTTCAGCTGTGTGCCTCCTGTCATATGTGACAGCGCTATAGATATTTCTTCCATTGTTTTCGCCAGTGTTAAATCACGGTCGGATTTATTTTAACCGTGCCTTCATGGCAGGTATAGAAACACGTGCACAACAGCTGGACTCATAAGATGCGGTTGTTTTGTTTTTCGATTGTCACTTAGAATGTCGGTAATCTGACCTGAAGTGCTCACGGAGGAAAAAACCTTCCTCTAATAAATTTGCATTTATGGCTGCCAGGTACATCTTACGTTGAAGTAAATCATTATTATTATTATATTCTAATTAACTTAAAGTCTTCCATTATTTTTAGACAATTTATCCATGAACTTATTTCATAATGATTTTATGTAAAATACACAAAGTATACATACATACATACATATATATAATATATATATATATATATATATATATATATATATATATATATATATATATACGAGTATATATATATATATATAATATATATATATATATATATATACGAGTATATATATATATATATATATATATACGAGTATATATATATATATATATATATATATATATATATATATATATATATATATATATATATATATATATATATATATATGAAGATAAAAAGGCCCATAAAACACTATTTGAACGTTGCAACCATATATTTCGAGCACTTCCTTCTGTGCCTCTGTTCACTAATAAAATATGGACGGATGACATGTTACAAGAGTATATATGCAAAGCATATGTAGCGTTTTATGGGCCTTTTTATCTTCACATTATACTGTTGTATTACAGTAAAAGACATTCATATATATATATATATATATATATATATATATATATATAATATATATATATATATGTATATGTGTATATATATATAAATATATATATATATATATATATATATATATAATATATATATATATATATATATATATATATATATATATATATATATATATATATATATATATTTGCCCTACCTACCAGGCAAGATTGGAAGCATATGTGGGGCTCCTATATTACTCGTAATATCCTAATTAACAGAAAAAATAATCAATATTAATATTCTCTGCAATATTCCTCGAGTATGAATATGAAATATGAATATGAATATGAAATTTTTTATCACACCGTGATTTATATACAATCATGAAGACGATTCTTTCCTGTCATCTGGAAATTTCAAAAGAATGCAAACATTCCTGAACATAATTTTTAGAAAATACACTTCAACATAAAACAAACAATTTCATTCTGGTAACTATGAAAAAACAAGTAAAAAATGCGTATAGTGCTGTAAGAGGCCCGGCCCATGAAATTTTCAGCCACGGCTCGGTGGTGGCCTGTCCTATAGCGTTGCCAGTCGCGGGATCATGGCTGACTTTAACCTTAAATAAAATAAAAACTACTGAGGCTACAGGGCTGCAATTTGGTGTTTAATGATTGGAGGGTGGATGGTCAACATACCAATTTGCAGCCCTCTAGCCTAAGTAGTTTGTAAGATCTGAGGGCTGACAGAAAAAGTGCGGACGGACAGAAAAAGCCGGGAAAATAGTTTTCTTTTACAGAAAACTAAAAACACAGAAATAAATATTTTATTATTTATCGCACTTGAAGAAACCTAAAGAACAATCATTACCATTCTATGAATTGCGAAAAAATGGAAAAATAAATGTTCTCATCCTCCCCATACCAAAACTTGAAATTGCCAGGAACACGAAATAAAGGTCAGTAAACCGATGAAGCAAGCTCATTTCAGGGAAACAGAAGCGTCGTCATAGAAAGGTCTTCGAAATATACTGTGTGATACTACATCAAATTAAAATCTGCTCTTCAGCCAAAATTCCACACTCTCAAGACGGAGAATACCCTGTCGAAACTTTTCAATAAACTAATGGAGCAAATATGAAGTGACATTGATCATTTTGTTCGCTATTATTATTATTATTATTATTATTATTATTATTATTATTATTATTATATTGGTAGATGAAACAAATTCACATGGAACAAGCACACCAAAGGGGCCATTGACTTGAAATTCAAGCTTCCAAGGAATGTAGGTTTCAACCACCCACTGCAGACCCCCCCCCCCCCATCACTGCAGCAGTAACTGATCATGAGACAGAGCCAGCGATTTTTTCATCGACCTGGGGGAGGCACGAACCCGCGAAACCTGAGCGGCATGTCACGACGCAAGCGACAATAATTCCCATATTCCTTGGAATGAGAGAGGAACAGTATGCTCTACAATACAGGAACTGGGAAAAATGATTTGGGACACTGATTTCTGCAGAAGGAATGGAATGGCATATAAAATTTAGGCCAAAAAGCCATGCGCTGGGACCTATGAGGTCATTTAGTTCATTTGAAATAATTGGTCAAGTAGTTCTGAAGATCAGAATGTGAAATATAAACGGATGAACAAATGGTGCCAACCAGTTAGTATCAGATCACGTGACCAAAGGTAAGCTAAAATGGGTAATTGAATATCTTTGTGTTTTAAGCAAGGAAGACACTGTACAGTTCGCATGTTCATTTCAAGCTGCGGTTTTAAGCAAGGAAGGCACTGTACGTCATATGTTTATTACTACTACAAGTGGTTCCTAGCAAAAACGATAATGTGTAGATCACATGTTTATGTTGACAGATCACATGTTTATGTTGACAGACCACATGTTTATGTTGGCATTTTATGGTTCTGTACAACATGCGCTTAGGATACTGCATGGAACTGAGTGTTTAGTAAGACTTTCTGTAGTTTCACGCTCGGTAAACATGTCAACAGCTCATTCATAATGTTAGTAAATACAATGCTTTGCCAGTAATATAATCTTCGTAACTGAACTGATGAACAAAATTTCAACTCAATGGCCCCTTCGGGTTTGTTCCATATGAACAGGGTTCATCTTCTGAACAATAATAATAACCACTATTCTACCCATCATCTATTTATCCATTTTCATCTATTTTTTTATCTATTCCATCTCTGAGACTACTCAAGCATCGCGTCTCCATTCATCTCGACACAGGTCTAATGCTTAGGAATCTTCCCGCTCCCCATTCATGTATAGGTGCTGCCTGCTGACGTCATCACGCTTAGTCTCCCCGTTACTTCATTCGCCTATTTAGAATGACGTCAGAGGCATTTTTCGTTCCCGCTGTCCGTTCATCTCCTTTAGGATATGACGTCACGTCAGGTGGTTCTTCTTCTTCTTCTTCTTCTTCATACGCCGTCATATTCCTCTCGTTAAACGGAGATCTCTTTCAATAACAATCCCGTCTTTTAAAAGAATATTCCATTCGAGAATAACCGCCATTGTTGCCCGACGCCCAATATTTATCGCTTGGGGAATTCGCTGACGATCCTCTGCATTATCCCTCTGGGATGGGTTTGTAGTCCGGCGTCCAGGTTTGGTGTTTATGTATGTGTATATATATGTGTATATATATATATATATATATATATATATATATATATATATATATATATATATATATATTGTATATACATATATATCAGCGTATACACACACAAATATATATATATATATATATATATATATATATATATATATATATATATATATATATGTGTGTGTGTGTGTGTGTGTGTGTATCATCAAATAAAAAATGCGCCGAAGAAACTTCGGCGCAATCGACTTTTCTGTACAGCCGCTACAGTATATAATCAAGGCCGCCGAAAATAGATCTATCTCCCGGTGTTCTCGGTATAATGCTGTATGAGCCGCGGCCCATGAAACTTTAACCACGGCCCGGTGGTGGCCTATCCTATATCGTTGCCAGAAGTACGATTATGACAAAATTTAGCCTTAAATAAAATAAAAACTACTGAGGCTAGAGGGCTGCAATTTGGTATGTTTGATGACTGGAGGGTGGATGATCAACATACCAATTTGCAGCCCTCTAGCCTCAGTAGTTTTTAAGATGTGAGGGCGGAGAGAAAAAGTGCGGCCGGACAGACAAAGCCGGCACGATAGTTTTCTTTTCAGAAAACTGAGAATGAGAACCAAGCAACGAAGGAAAACGAAAGGCACAAGAAGGCGGGAGAAGGAAATCAAAAAGACTCCCCACTCCCTAGATACGGCAACCAATAATGAAGTGATGTTATCGTTACCCGGAATGGGGATAACGGTAGGTAGGTGGGTAAGTAGGTAGGTGCTGTAGGTAGGTAGGTGGGTAGGCCCACTTTGGGCAGGCGGAGGGGGGGGGGGTAGGGGGATCGACCTGTATCGACCTGGCACTCGAGAAGGAAGTTATTGGTATAAAGAAGATGGGTCGTCAGCTTCCATGTTGATTCCTCCCATAGGCACCTGTAGAAGAGGGTGATCGTTTTGGGACTGATTGTGGCTCTTGGGGGGGTGGGGGGAGGGGGGTGGGGGAACAGACTGTGATGCGACATTTGCCAAAGTTCGTATGTCATGGACAGCTTTGCAAATTTTTTATTATTATTATTATTATTATTATTATTATTATTATTATTATTATTATTATTACATATTTGGTGTCTGTCCATTTACAGACAGGTTCCTGAATAGTTCAACCCCCTCATCCAAGCGGTAATCAACTCAGTTTTACTTTGCTAAATACGATTACAAAAACAATCGGAACTGGAATACGAAATTTAGGCCAAAAGCCAAGCGCTGGGACCTATGAGGCCATTCAGCGTTGAAGAACAGTGTTGAAAGAATTGCTGGCAAATGGTGGAAATAAAATTGGAAGAAAGAGACTGGGAAATTAACGGACAGAGTAGAATCCTGGATTTCATTTTAGACTTCCGATAATTTCCTATCAGTCAACTTGATAAAAAGTCTTTCATTCACAGTACTCTGTCCATAATCATTTGTCAAATTATTTAGACCGGTCTAGCAGCGTGGAAAACAAACCGAATACAAAACTCAAACGGTATGGTAGCTAACAATGATATGTATCCATTATTACAGCGGCAACAATCCTTTTCAGCAGCGTAATTACTTTTCTTCTCTATCGGCCGGAGAAAAAAAAAAATCTCTCTCCAAATCCAGCTAATGTGATTTCATCGATCAAAGAGGCTGTTGTAAAAAAAATCTAAAGCTAATTGAGTTTAAACAGATCAGACATGATTTCCCTGTTTCCGCTGCTACTGTCAGTGTTACCATGTTGAAGATACACAGATCTACACTGACTCACTTACACAAATACACTTCCCTACTACGCGGTACACTGTGGGCGTTACTTAAGGTTCTTTGCGGCGTCCCTTCGGCCCCTAGCTGCAGCCCATTATTCATTCCTTTTTTACTGTATATACCTCTGTTCACATTCTATTACTTCTATCTCTCTTTACATCCTCTCCTAACAATTGTTTCATAGTGCAACTGTGAGGTTTTCCTCCTGTTACGCCTTTAAAACCTTCTTCACTCTCCATTTCCATTTCAGCGCTGAATGGCCTCATACGTCCCAGCGCTTGGTCTTTGGCCTAAATTCTCTACTCCATTCCATTCCTAATCGTCACACAAGTATCACACAGCGAAGATTTTTTGGTGATTCTAAGCACCTTCACTATGCAAACACCAGATGAGAGACATATTTCCAAAGACAAGACATTCAGCAGGTTTCCCAGACAAAATCGTGTGACAAATCAGCAAGACATGAACTTAAGGTTTGAAGCTTGCAATTTTCCACAGCAAAAGTCATTATCATCTCTCTGTATCATCTGCTATGAAGGATTTTAGTTTTCTGTAAAAGAAAACTGTTGTGCCGGCTTTGTCTGTCCGTCCGCACTTTATTCTGTCCGCACTTTTTCTGTCCGCCCTCACATCTTGAAAACTACTGAGGCTAGAGGGCAGCAAATTGGTGTTGATCATCCAACCTCCAATCACCAAACATACCAAATTACAGCCCTGTAGCATCAGTAGTTTTCATTTTATTTAAGGTAAAAGTGAGCCATGATCGTGCTTCTGGCAACGATATAGGATAGGCCACCACTGGGCCGTGGTTAAAGTTTCATGGGTCTCGGCTCACACAGCATTATACCGAGACCACCGAAAGATAGATCTATTTTCGGTGGCCTCGATTATACGCTGTAGCGGCATTACAGAAAACTCGATTGCGCCGAAGAGAGAAACTTCGGTTCATTTTTCACTTGTTTATCAAAAGAGCAATGGTGAAGAATCAGTGAACTTATAAAAACAGCGTCCGCCCTCCACAGATGAATACTCTTCTTTAGTCGCTAAACTCCTACAGGACAGATATGCGGCAGCATTCAGTTCCTCTGCTTCTTGTAGGAATTTTATAACCATCCTATCAAAATGCGGTCTAACGCCTACGTCTAATCGGCACAGAGTTGTTTTCAATCAGGTCATATTCAACTTAACAACACAGCTTTTATGTCAGAAGTACATGGGTTTCCAACACGTTTATAGCAGTCGCCGTTTCTTATACCGTGAGATGCAGATATGTACTGAAAATTAACAGTATATTTACATTATATTATATTAAGAAAAGAAGTAAAAAATGCACCAAAGTTTCATCTGCGCAATAGAGTTCTCTGAACATCGTATACTCAAGGCCACCGAAATTAGATCTATCTTTCGGTGGTCTCGGTATAATGCTATATGGACCGCGGCTCATGAAACTTTAACCACGGCCCGGTGGTGGCCTGGCCTATATCGTTGCCAGAAGCAGGATTATGGCTAACTTTAACCTTACAGAAAATAAAAACTACTGAGACTAGAGGGCTGCAATTTGGTATGTTTGATGATTGGAGGGTGGATGATCTACATACATATTTGCAGCCCTCTAGCCTCGGTAGTTTTTAAGATCTGAGGGCGGACAGAAAAAGTGCGGACGGACAGACAAAGCCGGCGCAATAGTTTTCTTTTCAGAAATCTAAAAACTACTGTAAATACATAGTAGTTTTTTGCATGAATCATATGTAGCCGAGTCATGCACATTACATCAGAATCTGGGATTAAGTGAAAGCGGATCCAGTTCGATTAATTTTGAAATCATTCACAAATATAATGTTGAACCTTTTAATTCTTGCCCCATTTTCAAAGCATTTAAAAAATTACAGAAATGCGCCTAATTTCTTTTGACACCAATTTCAAAACGGGGGGAAATTGAAGTGTCAGAAAGTAAACCATCCATGAAAACCTGCGAATTTTCCTGCTCAGTTCTAGTTGCAAAAACCCAGTCACCGTAAAAATGTGGTGTTAGTCTCAAAAAAAAAAAAAAAAAAAAAAAAGCGCCGAAGTTTCTCCGTGCAATCGAGTTTTCTGTACAGCCGCTACAGCGTATAATCAAGACCACCGAAAATAGATCTATCTTTCGGTGTGGTCTCGGTATAATGCTGTATGAGCCGCGGCCCATGAAACTTTAAACACGGCCCGGTGCTTGCCTATCCTATATCGTTGCCAGAAGCACGATTATGGCTAAGTTTAACTTTAAATAAATGAAAAACTTCTTAGGTTAGAGGGCTGCAATTTGGTATGTTTAATGATTGGAGGGTGGATGATCAACATACCAATTTGCAGCCCTCTAGTCTCTGAAGTTTTTAAGATCTGAGGGCGGACAGGAAAAGTGCGGACAGAAAAAAGTGCGGACAGAAAAGGTGCGGAAAGAAAAAGTGCGGACAGACAGACAAAGCCGGCACAATAATTTTCTTTTACAGAAAACTAAAAGTATGTGTGAAAATTCAAATAAAAAAAAAACTTTCAAAACGACAAGACACAGGCAGGAAAAACATACGCAAAAAACGTCAGGTACATCTGGTCGGGGGGGGGGGGGGAGCGTTCTGTCTGCTTGCAAACACGCCATAAGTGTCGCCATCTGCAAGATCTGAAGCCAAAACTAATTTTGCTATTGGGTTTAACATTAAAAAATTCTCATCCCGTGGTCATCCTAATTTTACAGAAACGTAAACGTACAATCATTCAATTGAAATGTTGGCTTTATAACACACAACACTGCAAACTGTAATGCACAACACAATATTCCTCGTGGAAAGTTGCACAGTACTGAGCATCAGACATATAACCACATACAAAGTATGTCAAATTTAAGTCCGATTGATGAATATTTCCCTGTTATCCTGAACAAGGATGTATGCTGGTTCAACCACGAGAAACCCAGCCAATTCTCGGGTCTAGGTAGGAACTTAAGGAAGGAACTTAGTGAAGGAAGGAACTTAGGGAGAGAATTTAAGCAAGGAACTTAAGGAAGGAACTTTGGGTAGGAACTTTGGGAAAAAACTTAAGGAAGGAACTTAAGAAAGAAACTTAAGGAGCGAACTTAGGTTAAGAATTGAAGGAAGGAACTTAGGGAAAGAATTTAAGGAAGGAACTTAAGCAAGGAACTTAAGGAAGGAACTTTGGGTAGAAACTTTGGGGAAAAACTTAGGAAGGAACTTGGGGAAGGAATTTGGGGAAGAAACTTAGGACTTTGGGAAGGAGGATAAGGAAGAGACTTAGAGACTTAGGGAAGGAACTTAAATTAACACCAACAGATGACAATCACGGGACCTGACCCTGCCAAGTAGAGGCATTATTATTATACCAGTTAACTTAGTAGGCTCGATAGGTTTTCTGATTTTAATTAACCACTGCAAAGTTATTTCCGAAATGCAAAGTTTTAATAGCAGTTATGGTGTGTTACAATGGTGTACATATAGGTTTTACACTAGAGGCTATTATTTGTAATTATGAAGAAACCTCTCTCTCTCTCTCTCTCTCTCTCTCTCTCTCTCTCTCTCTCTCTCTCTCTCTCTCTCATATATATATATATATATATATATATATATATATATATATATATTGTATAACCGTTCATACGAACCTAGACATATAATCAATAACCCAGACACGTATCCATAACCGTTCATACGAACCTAGACCTATATCTATAACTATTCGTGCGAACCTAGCTAAATATCTATAACCCAGGCCTATATCTATAACAGTTAATACGAACCTAGACCTATATCTACAGCATAACCGTTCATACGAACCTAGACCTATATCTATGACCGTTCGTACGAACCTAGACCTATAAACCACACCACTAAACGAACCACATCACAAATACGAGACTATCGAGCACGAACATCCACATTATCATCTATGTTCCATGAGGGTTTTCGGTATGTGGCCAGGTGTGGCTGCCGTCAGCATGGCTACGAGTGACGAAGAGTGCCAAGGGGCACCTCTTGAGAGAGTGCCAATCCGCCTCGATTAAGCTAAAACAGCTAATTCCCAGCACCGACTGATTCTATAATGTACGTGCACCAAGGAAGCACAATTAAGGCAGTCAAATATTAGCGGAGGTGGTTGCCCTCCATCAGACACAATGTATTTTGAAACTTTGATGTATTCGCTTACTTACAGTAACTCCTAAATATTGTTGATATTCTTGGAAACTGTTACATAATAATAATACATAATTATATAAATATATATAGAGCACTGATATGCAATTCACTTATATAATTGTTGGTTTTCATTGCATAATAGTTTACCATGTATATTGTATGTTGAATTTCTTAGTATTCTCCGAAACATTCACTACGTTTCGATTCGATGTTCACAGATAAGTCAAAAGGTTATATATATAAGTACTGTATATATATATATATATATATATATATATATATATATATATATATAATTTTAAAAACACAATAAATAAAAATTACATGGTGTATATACTATACATACATTAAAGTTGTCAACACCTGTTCTTTTTTTGTTTGGGGGGGGGGCTCTTTAAGGCATCAACATACCTGAAAAAAAAAAAAATATTATTAGTCATCAACATTTTTAGAGATTGAATTTTAAATAAACGCACACACACAAACATATATATATATATATATATATATATATATATATATATATATATATATATATATATATATATATATATATATATATATATATATATAGACATTTACTTCCACAAATATAGTTTGTAACAGAAAGCACTATACCCTAGGAATAACTTACAACCAAAGGAATAACTTATCAGTTACAATTCTCTTTGGGTCTAATTTATTCCCAAGGTACAAGGAATTCGACATTAAACAATACCGTGACTTAATACTTGTAGATACAAAAAAGGTACATATATATATATATATATATATATATATATATATATATATATATATATATATATATATAATGAATTTGTCCGTAATATTTTGATGATGCGAATTCAGTCTCCGGGTTCGCTCGCAATTCTAGGAACCTAGTAAACAAGTCAATCTTCTCATCATACGCGGGGCATTATGATAACCCAATGAATACAAACTACAGAGTTTAAAATCCCAAAGCCGCTGAGTCACAGAAGGTGAGACACACACAGATCTTCCTCCTGCCATGTGTTCTTGCTAATGAAGACAATAGGAAGTTTTCCAGAACTGCGACAATGCCGGTTTGTTGTACATGGCTGTTTGTTAAGTAGGTGGTGAGCGTCAGTTAAAAGCTAAATAACGATAAGGTTGTCTAAGGAAATGGTACAGAATTAAGGAGTCATTTCACTCTAGTTGTTAGATTTTTTTTTTTTGACGAAACTCTTCGTAATAATAATAATAATAATAATAATAATAATAATAATAATAATAATAATAATTATTATTATTATTATTATTATATTATGAATATACACATATATATAATATATATATAATAAATATATATATATATTATACTGTATATATGTATGTATATATTACATTCAGCATAATGAAGCTGCTTAGAAATACGCTTTATCTACAGGCCTATAACAAGAAATCCCAACAGCAAAATTATGGTGTCTAACCACAAAATAATAAGTAAAAGAACTACATTTCTTCCTTAAGAAAGAAAAAGAAGCACACTTGCCAGAATTGAATAAAAAAAATAAGGAAGAAAAGAATTCCAATACCTAGAAGGTAGAACTAACAAGACAGGAATTGACAGCTATGTGGTCACGTGTCTTGGTGAAAGATCTACTGTCATCTCAAATAAGCATTACTTGTGGAAGCAGACTGGGGGATCTGGACAGATCGCTTTTGTTGTGTATACAGTAATTTGGGACACGGAACATCCACTGCTTTCGCATAGGTTTTAGAATGGGACAAATTGTTAGGAGAGGGTATTAAGTAAGATGGAAGAAATAGGATTTGAACAGAGGTACAGTAAAAGGAATGAAAGGGGTTGTAGTTATGGGCCAAAGGAAGGGACGCTTCAAAGAACCTCAAGTAATGTCTACAGTGCACCACATAAGGTGCACTGAAGGCATTACCCTCCCACGAGAAAAATGCACGAGGGGCGAATTTACGGGAGAGGAAAATTTTAAAAATAAAAATAGAAATAATTAAATGCAAGTTACAAAGGGGATGGATTTAGGCACGATGATACACGAAGACTGTTCTGAGGGAGAGAAAATTTCTAAAATACTAAAAAATAATAGAAATAATTTAAAGCCAGCTAAAAAAGGTGTGGATTTAGGACAAAGGGGTGGAGGTGGAAAGGAGTTCATCGACAGGAATAACGTTATAAAGGTCAAGGGAAGGAACATTTCAAGAAATGTTCCTCAAAGCTGACGCAAGAAATATAGAGCTATCGTACGACTTGCTGGATTGAGTCACTTAAAACAAGTAAAAAAAAAAAACTTCAGAAGATTAATATCATCGTCACCAGTAAAAAAATAAGTGAAGGAAACAGGAAAAATAAGGAAAATGAAAAATAAAAAACAGGAAAAACAATGAAAAGAAAAAGATAAGGAAACAGGGAAAATAGGGACAAATGAAAAAAGGAAAATAAATAGAAAGGAAAAAGTAAGGAAACAGGAAAAATAGGGACAGAGGAAACAAGGGACACAAGAAAATGAAGAAAAACGAAAAATAAAGAAAAAGGGAAAATAAGAAAAAAGGAAAAATAAGATAACAGGAAAAATAAGGAATAATGAAGAATAAAGAAAAATAAAGAAAAACGAAAAATAAAGAAACGGGAAAAACATGAAGGAAAAAATAAGGAACCAGGAAAAAGGAAAAAGGAAAAAATAAAGAAAAAGGAAAAATAACTAAACAGGAAAAATAAGGAAAATAAAAAAATAGAGAAACAGGAAAAATAAGGAAACAGGAAACATAAGGAAAAGGAAAAATAAAGAAACAGGAAAAATAAGGAAACAGGAAAGTTAAAGAAACAGGAAAAATAAGGAAAAAGGAAAACTAAGGAAACAGGAAAAATACGAACACAGGAAAAATACGAAAAAAGAAAAATAAAGAAAAACGAACAAGGAAAAAACGAAAAATAATGAAACAGGAAAAATAAGGAAAAATAAGGAAACAGGAAAAATAAGGAAAAAGGAAAAACAAATAAGGGAAAAGGGAAAACAAGAAGCTGTTGTTTTGGTGTCGCGAGGAAAAGATGTTATGTCGGGGGCTGCGAGCCTACCTGTCAAAGTCATTCAATACCTGTTTATAGTTGAAGCGAAGGCCTATGATATAATGGCCGAGGTTCTTTTTTTAGTGATGGCACCCTAACTAATGTAATCATCACCTTGGCACCCCTTCTTCACCATCCCACCATATCGCAAGAATTAACTTCTTATTTAATGAATAAAATTATTATCCATACTCAAACCAAAATCAACACAACGTACATCAGAAATATACTTTACAAACAAAGACCATATCAGAATTAGATAAACTTGAGCGTTATGAAAGCAGACTAAAAAAATAAATGATAATCACTTTTAAGCAAACATACGTATATATATATATATATATATATATATATATATATATATATATATATATATATATATATATATATATATATATATTGTTAATATATTAGCGTAGACACACTGATAATAATCATATGAACACTTCTGCAAACTTATTTTTACAAATGTTCATTGAGATGACCCAGACAAGACAGAGTTCATGAAAATCTTGCGGCACCCCTAGGCACTGTCTGTGGCACCCCAGGGTGCCACGGCACCCAGTTAGGGAACCACTGGATCTGTATAATGTTAAAGATGGGAGATAGGAGGAAATACAAGACTTCATCTTAGTATATCGTGAAATATACAAGTAAAAAATATGCCAAAGTTTCTTCGGCGCAAT
>JANJGK010000038.1:18831797-18844297 GCA_039081455.1 Macrobrachium rosenbergii | reverse complement strand
AATAATAATAATAATAATAATAATAATAATAATAATAATAATAATAATAATAATAATAATAATAATAGCATGAGTCTTCAATGAAGAAACAAATCCACAGTTATGTATGGGTACATATATTTAAAGAAAATCTGTACAGAGAGCTTTCGGGAATCTGTTCCATTCCCCTTTTTCATGGGAATCGAACAGATTCCCGAATGCTCGCTGTAGAGATTTATTTTTCAATACACATGTACCCATACATAACCGTGGATTTGTTTCTCCATTTCAACACTCGCGCTACTATGAGTGTTTTTTAATGAGTGTGGTTGTGCGTACGATTGCGTCAGTTTGGGACGTACATGGCAAACTGTCGTCATATTGCTTCACAAATCCCAACCGCCGAAAGTTATTATTATTATTATTATTATTATTATTATTCATCTGGAACAAACCCACCACAGGGGCCATCAACTAGAAATTCTAAACCTCCCAAAGAATATGGTATTCTTTCGCAAGAAGCAACAGAAGGCGATGGGAAACAGAAAAATTAACAAATACATAAATAAATAAAAAAAATGTCAATGAAATATTAAAAATATAAGTTGAATACAAAGATAATTAGAAATTTGTATTCAGCTGGCTGAGGAGGACTGTCGGGCAAACGGGCGGAAGCTCCCATTTTGAATCATTTTTGTATTTCGATAATTACAGCCTTACCCATACATAACTGTGGATTTTAAGTTTTCTGTCAAAGAAAACTATTGAGGTGGCTTTGACTGTCCGCCCGCACTTCTTTTGCCCGCCCTCAGATCTTAAAAACTACTAAGGCTAGCGGCTGCAATTTGGCATGTTGATCACCCACCCTGCAGTCATCAAACATACCAAATTGCAGCCCTCTAGCCTCAGTAGTTTTTATTTTATTTAAGGTTAAAGTTAGTCATAATCCTGCCTCTGGCTACAATATAGGCTAGGCCACCACCCGGCCGTGATAAAGTTTCATGGGCCGCGGGTCATACAGCATTTACCGAGACCACCGAAAGGTAGATCAATTTTCAGTGGCCTTGATTATACGCTGTACGGAAAACTCGACTGCGCTGATGAAACTGCTGCGCATTTTTTACTCGTTACTATATCCGGTCACATTGTAACGACGCAACGTAGATCAAGACACAGTGATCTACGTGAACAAAAACCACTGAAAAAGTAAATGAAACTCCCGAACACATCTCCTAAACGGCAGCTGATGGAAATCGCACAAAAGATTTGAGTTGGAAAAAAATTAGAAAAACCGACCGCACTGCCATCTCTCGGCTAAAAAAAGAAAGATGTGATTTAAGAAGCGAACTGCATCAGAATTTGCCTCTCTCATCGGAACAGAAGCGGCGAGGAATGAAAAGCTCTGAAATAAAGAACTCGTGGAAATCATATCACGAATCTCCAAAAGGATTCCTTTTAAGTTAAAGACGCGTTGTGTAAGGAATTTGCCCAGAGTGTGTGTGTGTGTGTGTCAAGAAATATTATATATTTATATATTTATATATTTATATATATATATATATATATATATATATATATATATATATATATATATATATATATATATATATATATATATATATATATATATATATATATATATATATATATATATATACACACACACACACACACACACACACATATATATATATATATATATATATATATATCAATATTATACGTAAATATCTATCTATCCATCTATCTATATATATACATATATACATACATACACACGCAGCATACCTAATTTAAAAGTGTCAGAGTTCAAACCACGTACTGGTAATATTTCACTCAAACCGAACCTAGAGCCCTTTTCACATTACCATTCTTTTTAAAAATACCCAGCGATGATCGACGTCGATCACCAACGGTGCCGCAACGACAGTCGACGTATATCAATCAATTTATCAAACTCAGAGATCGCTCTTATCCTCAATCATGTTGTAGAGAATTACAGTACAGAATCGAGTTGCCAAAGGTTATTTTCTGAGACCTTCCATTGCTCTTCTTCTTCAAAAGACTGTCGGGTAGATTATTCATCTTCTAGATTCATAGTCCACTGCAGGATAACCGTCACAACAACCCTAGTTAGCTAATAATTCGTTCCTTTTACTGTACCTCCTTTCATATTCTCTTTCTTCCATCTTACTTTCCACCCTCTCCAAACAATAACTGATTCATGGTGCAACTGCTTTGAGGTTTTCCTCCTGTTGAACCGTTCAGTCCTTTTTACTGTCAGTTTCCGTTTCAGCGGTGAATGACCTTATAGGTCCCAGAGCTTGGCCTTTGGCCTCAACTCAATATTCAATTCAATTAGCTAATAATTCTTGAATTTTCTAGCTTCCTACATGTTCTAAGAGACATGAATTTATAACTGATTCATCTCCATTCCCTGTGCACGTGCATTCACATACACACAAGTCCATGCTTACACAAATCCTCAATGACACGTGTGTAATGCTTAAACCAATCCTTTATGATTTACATTTTAATATTTTTCTACCACACACACACACGCGCGCGCGCGCGCGCGCGCACACAGAATAACAACAGTTGATCAGGAGAGGAAAGTATATGCATACATAAACACATACGTACATAAGTAAACAAATCTTCACAACCATATTTGAATATTTTTCTAGCACGCACACAAACACACACACATACATACACAATAACAACAACAGTGTATCAGTACAATGAAAGCTACACTGTCCATGTTGAAAGAAAGGATTCAAACTTAGGCTCAATTATCCAGAGGTCATCCTATGAGTCAAAGGACTTTGATTTCTAAGTATTCTAAGGAATACTTGCAATCCTCATCCCTCTGAATCTTACAAAATCTAAATACAAAAAAAAAGTAAAAAATGCGCCAAAGTTTCTTCGGCGCAATCGGGTTTTCTGTACAGCCACTACAGCGTGTAATCAAAGCCACCGAAAATAGACCTATCTTTCGGTGGTCTCTGTATAATGCTGCATAAGCCGCAGCCCATGAAACTTTAACCACGGCCCACTGGTGGTTTATCCTATATCGTCGCCAGAAGCACGATTATGGCTAACTTTAACCTTAAATACAATAAAAACTACTGAGGCTAGGGGGCTGCAATTTGGTATGTTTGATGACTGGTGGGTGGATGATCAACATACCAATTTGCAGCCCTCTAGCCCCAGTGGTTTTTATGATCTGAGGGCGGACATAATAAAGTGCTGGCGGACGGACAAAGCCGATACAGTAGTTTTCTTTCACGGAAAACCAAAAAAGAAGTTACTACCGATACACATACAAGTGACTCATAGTATAGGGCGTGTCAAGTATTCCATTTGTGCCAAGGATTTAATGCAGGCATTACGCAGGTGCGAATGCCAAGCTTCAGGTAATGAGCTCAGGGCTCCCCCGTTCACACGTGTCTGGGACCGCCGAAGGGCGCTCGTTGTTGACGTCTTCGTCAGGTAATCCCGTCAGATTAATCAGGACAGGCAAAACATTCCGCGCCCGGTAGTAAGCCTAAGGATACACAAGCGAAAGGCAACTTTAAATGCTTTCAAGGAACGAAAGAGATTCAACGAAGAACTCGTTGTGCCTTTGACTTCGAACATAAACATAATCACTATGCACACACATACATACATACATAGACACAGATTCTACGGAAGAATTGACTCTGCCTTTGACTTAGAACAAACATAATCACTATCTACACACATACATACACACTCACAGAGATTCTACGGAAGAATTCACTGTGCCTTTGACTTAGAACATAAACAATCATTATGAACATACACACACAAATTCACACTCACACGCGAGAGAGAGAGAGAGAGAGAGAGAGAGAGAGAGAGAGAGAGAGAGAGAGAGAGAGAGAGAGAGAGAGAGAGAGAGCGTTCTCGTTTTTTGTAACAACGCCTACAACTTTAAAAGTCACCAAGCGCAACAAACATATCCATTAACACGAGAGAACAGAGAAAAATATGAAAAATATGAAAACATGAATAACTGCTACATAAACTATTAGTATCCTTCACAATACGTCTTCATACACGAACT
This sequence comes from Macrobrachium rosenbergii, assembly GCA_039081455.1. Taxonomy (NCBI): domain Eukaryota; kingdom Metazoa; phylum Arthropoda; class Malacostraca; order Decapoda; family Palaemonidae; genus Macrobrachium; species Macrobrachium rosenbergii. The sequence continues at coordinate 18,840,225 of JANJGK010000038.1, read as the reverse complement.
GTTTGTTTATACAATTTCACTGGAACGTCGATAGCTTAGGATATGTGCTTTGAAAAACAAGTAAAAATTGAGCTGACGTTTCTTCGGCGCAATCGAGTTTTCTGTACAGCGTATAATAAAGGTCACCGAGAACGGATCTAAATTTCGGTGGTCTCGGTATAATGCTGTTTGAGCCGCGGCTCATGAATCTTTAATCGCGGGCCGGTGGTGGCCTGTCCTACACCGATGCCAGATGCACGATTATGGCTAACTTTAACCTTAAATGAAATAAAAACTACCGAGGCTAGACGGCTGTAATTTGGTATGTTTGATGATTGGAGGGTGGGTGATCAACATACCAATTTGCAGCCCTCTAGCCTCAGTAGTTTTTAAGATCTGAGGGCGGGAGGGACGGACAGACAAAGCCGGCACAGTAGTTTTCATTTACAGAAAACTGAAAGATACCGGATTAACGAATGCCGCTTTTAAGGGTTTGAAACAAAAATACTCTGGTTCGAAGGTAGGTCAATATGGATGCATTATGTATACTTTTTTCAGTTTAGAGCGAAGTAGACAGGAGATAAAAAAAAAAGTAGATTTCAAAGAAGGAGCCCTAAGCTATATATATATGGTGACAATGTGTGTGTATATATATATATATATATATATATATATATATATATATATATATATATATATATATATATATATACACACACACATATATACACACACACACACACACACATATATATATATATATATATTATATATGTATATATATAAGTGAGCTCACACACTGCACATCCCAGATTCAACATAACGGAACCACGCATAACGTTCTCATGTACATTTTCCCAAAGTAAAACCCCAAAGCTCTCATACCGTTACAAAATTAACATAGAATTACAAAACCGGAGAGTAACAAAAAGCACATAAATTCAAATGGGATGAGCTGATATATATATATATATATATATATATATATATATATATATATATATATATATATATATATATATGTGTGTGTGTGTGTGTGTGTGTGTGTGTGTGTGTGCGCGTGTGTGTGTTTGTATATATACCTCGCCAATTAAGAATTTAGTTCCACAATTTATTCACGCGGCGCCGACATTGCAATGACAATAGAGACATTAAAAAAATCCCCGTTTTATTTACCCATATTAAATACAATTGTTAAAATTGCAATTATCGCGAGACGCTACCGAATTCCTAGCGAGTTTTAATGTTACGTTCACCATACAAATTCAATTGTCTATTTAAAATAGATAGGAGCTACGTGATATACGGGCTACTACATTCAAAAGAAGTTTCTTGAGTGCGTATTCTACGGTGTTTGCAATAAATGTGTATGTATGTCTGTATGTGTGTGTGTGTGTGTATATATATATATATATATATATATATATATATATATATATATATATATATATATATATATATATATATATATATATATATATATAATATATTTATATATATATGCATGTATGTATGTATGTATGTATGTATACATGTCTATACATATGTCTACATATATTTATATATACATATATGTGTATATATATATATATACACATAATGCAGGTGTACAGCTTGGTTATTACGGCAGCTATTAACAGCAAAACTACTGTATATTAGGGTAAAAATCCGTGGACGCTTACTGTATGTGAGTCAATGCGTATTTTTACCTATGTTAAAAGTAAATATACACGCTTTAAAAAACTGTGAGACGTATTTGCTGTGAAAAAAAAAATATATATATATATGCATAAATATGTACAACTGATTCGCATAACATACGTGTGCGTGTGTTTGTCTGTACAGAAACAAAAGCGCGTATTAGTATAATTGAATACCGTACCAGAAAATAAATTAGATAAAGAGGAATAACCTAAAATGAATTAATCAATAAATAAAAAAGGAAAACTCGATACAAACCTGAAGCCTCTGTCGCCATTTCCGGGTCAAAATCCCTTAGGAACAAAACTCGAAGAACAAAGTAACAAATATGATACAAAAGTGAAAAAAAAACTCAAATGTAAAAAAAAAAAAATAAAAAAACTATTCTGGATTCGATTCCATCTTCAGACAAGCAACTAACCCCATCACCCACAGCCACTCACGCCATACTGGGTCTATCTTCAACCCTCACACATACTTACACACACATATACACACACACAAACACACCCACCTAGCCCATTAGTGGGTGGGTGGGGTGGGTGGGAAGAGGTAATCTCAGCAGCAGAAGGGTGGGGGAGAGAGAGAGATAAATACGTTTAACCACATCGCATCTCGTAGGGTTGAAGAAGGGGGTTGGGTGGGTGGGGACAAGGATGGGTAGATTATAGGGGGGGCGCCCCCCCCTCAGTCCCAAGAATGAGAGTGCCACCAGACCTTACATTGAGATGACACTCGGGAATTACTGAAAGAAAATAATCCAATAATCCTTTACATTAGTTATTAGTATATCAATTTATTTCTTTGTTCTCTACTGAGTATCACATGCGTTTCAGTCGCACCTTAGAACGCTACTTATCAAATGTTAAACGGTAAGTTTCAGTTGATTACTGCGTTACCTTTAAATATAGACTCTCTGCCGTTTGGCAGACTCTCTCTCTCTCTCTAGAGAGAGAGAGAGAGAGAGAGAGAGAGAGAGAGAGAGAGAGAGAGAGAGAGAGAGAGAGAGAGAGAGAGGGGAGTTAATGGTCAAGGTACAAACCGAAGGATTCTGTATATCAACTGTTTAAACTAAGTACATGAAGCCATCATTCTCAACCATCGTAAGTGTTCGCTATTATAACCGTGGCTGATTTTCCACTTAAGTGTAAATCTGTAGTAGGGGCTTGCCAACCTTCGGTTATTATTATTATTATTATTATTATTATTATTATTATTATTATTATTATTATTATTATTATTATTATTATTATTATTACCCTATTCATATGAAACAATTCCACTAAAGGGGCCACTGACTTGAAATTCAAAGCAGTAATCCCTCTCAGCTTGAGACTACAAAAAATCATTCGTATTTTATACTGTCAGATTAGCAACAATACCTGGATCATTTTATGGGCCTTAATCTATAATCGACAACTCTATCATAGAGGATGTTCTAATTTATGAAGTAATGATTCTTTCCCGCTAATTTAAGAAGTCATGATTATTTCCTGCTATTCCTGAGAATTTTAGTAATGATTCTTTCCTACTATTCCTGCTAATTTAAGAAGTGATGATTCTTTCCTACTGTTCCTGCCAATTTAAGAAGTAATGATTCTTTCCTGCTAATCCTATTAATTCAAGAAGTGACTGAAAAAGGATTACGTCATTTATCCCTTTATCATGTGATCATCTGTCTTTACACAACATTGGAAGAAGACTGATGTCAAACGGAATAAACAGTATTATTTACATACATATATATATATATATATATATATATATATATATATATATATATATATGTGTATATATATATAATATATATATATGTATATATATAATATATATATAAATATATATATATATATATATATATATATATATATATATATATATATATATATATATATATACTGTACATATATATATATTATATATATTATATAAAACTGCAGTAGGAAAAATGAATAAGTCTTCTCTGTATTACGAATCCAGGAAAGATTGAATTCAAGCTTTCTAAAAGTGCAACAACTAATTCCTTTCATTTCTGCCACCTTTTATTATGAGGCAACAATGCGCGTGGACCCAATCAATTATGCAAAAATCACAATAAATTTTCTATAAATCATTCGAATGCTTTTCCTAAGACATAATTAATGCCCTCCTTACCTTCCTCATTATGCCAGACTCTTGAAATGGTCTATTTCCAAAACCTTAACTGTTTTCAATGCTTTATTTTTCTCTGATGATTATTCAAATACAGACCAAGCTGGTTTAGAATAAAAAAAGTGAGGAAAATGCAATAATAAATTTATTGCCCACGTCTGTGAGTTTACTGCTCTCGTCTGTGTTTGTAGCCATCGTCTGTGAGTGCATTGCCCTCGTCTGCGAATTTATTGCCCACGTCTGTGAACATACGAATTGACATTTCAATATGTACATGCCTTAACTTCCGATTAACATAGATAGTCACTGTTCTCATCCAACTGTCAGAAGGAACAATACTCACACAAACGTGGGCAATAAATTCACAGACGCGGGGCAGTAAATTCACAGACGAGGGCAATACACTCACAGACGATGGCTACAAACTCACAGACGAGGGCAATAAAATCACAGACGGTGGCTACAAACTCACAGGCGTGGGCAATAAACTCACAGACGAGGGCAATAAAATCACAGACGGTGGCTACAAACTCACAGGCTTGGGCAATAAACTCACAGACGATGGCTACAAACTCAAAGACGTGGGCAATAAACTCACAGACGATGGCTACAAACTCACAGAAGAGGGCAATAAACTCACAGGCGAGGGCAATAAACTCACAGAAGAGGGCAGTAAACTCACAGACGATGGCTACAAACTCACAGAAGAGGGCAATAAACTCACAGACGATGGCTAGAAACTCACAGGCGAGGGCAATAAACTCACAGGCGAGGGCAATAAACTCACAGAAGAGGGCAATAAACTCACAGAAGAGGGCAATAAACTCACAGACGGGGGCAGTAGACTTACAGACGAATCAATCTCAGGGATTTGGTAGCTAAAGCTGCCACTGGCTCCAACTTTCATATATAATGTTTGTCAAAAGTCCGTAGCAAAATATTACGTAGTCACTTTCACAATTTCTCTGACTAGCCTTCTGAAGAAAGTGGATAAAGTCTTCCTCAAAAACTATCAGAGAGAGAGAGAGAGCACACCATTTTCGTCAAGAGAGGCTGGCACCATTCCCCTGTAAGGAGAGTGAATGATACAGTAGTCCCCACGAAGACCGGTGAGATCCAAGCTTCGGATAAAAGATGAAATCCTTTCACTTACATTGTTACGAAGCGTAACGAGTTCCGTTTCGTGTGCCAATTTCCAGGATACGCCAAAACACGTACCGGTAAACATATTTTTAATTACGTTGCGGGCTATTTTCAAATTTAACGGGTTCCAACAGGGCGTAAGGAATGGAATGGAATACAGAGTTTAGGCCAAACGCCAAGCACTGCCACTTACGAGGTCATTCAGCGCTGGAAAGGAAATTGAGAGTAGGTAGGTTTGAGAGGTGTAACAGGAGGAAAGCCTTGCAGTTGCACTAGGAAATAATAGCTAAGAATAGGGTGGATAGGAAGAGGGAAGAAAGATAATATGAATGGAGGTACAGTAAAAGGAATGTAAGGAGTTGCAGCTAGGGGCCTAAGGGACGCTGCAAAGAACCTTTAGTAATGCATACAGTGCAACCCGTGAGATGCACTGACGGCATTACCCACCCTATGGGGAACAGGGCGTATCCGGTGTGAGCCTCCGCCGGGAAGGCCTATCCGTGTACAAAACTTGTAATATCACGGAGTAACAATGCTGTTTACCTTCCCAATAAAAGCAGCCGATATTATTTTCATTGGTCGTTTTACAAACTACTTTGTAGATGACCAGGGCAAACAACATACTCTTAATACAACCTCCATCCCTCAGAATGCTTTGCTGATAAGGCCGTGATAATAAAAGGTCGCCTGAAGTTTCCCCATAAAGTACTTGCAGACAATAGGGGGAAACAAGATTACCCAAGTTTTCCCATGCGATATTTCTTAGACGCCAAAAGCGAAAGGATATTATTTAAGTTTCTCTGAGGCCAAGGAAACCACAGGAACTATTGTCGTATGCTATCCTGAAGTGGAAAACTGCGGTATCTGCAGAATTTTTCGAAATTGGGATATGCCACCTACTGGGCTCGTGAAACACTAATACACAAGTTACTGCAGGTTCAGAATGATTCTTCAATGCTTTATTTAGGGGGTCACATGTGCAGTATCTGCAGAATTTTAGTAAGGCAAGGGAAAACTGCAGCATCTACCATTTTTCTCAGTTTTGTATTTTTGCAGATACTGTAGTCTTCCGTTTTAGGGCAGTATGTTTAGCTTTAGGGTAAACGTGTGTACCCGAAGGATCAGACAACTTCATATTCTGCATGATATAAAACACATTTTCACAGTGGTTAAGGAGAAATTGGGCATTTACGATTATAGGATAAAGTCATTTCAATAAGTGCACAGAAGTTGTCAGAATTTAAGCAGAACATCATTCCACATATCCAAAAGAATATGGATGTGTTTACCGAAGAGGAGGCTTTAAGACAGTATGCTGAATTGGAAATGAAAGAGAAACTGAGTAAAGGAGTTTTTAAAGGTGTAACAGGAGGAAAACCTCGCAGCTGAAATATGAAACAATTGTTAGGAGAAGGTGGAAAGTAAGATGGAAGAAAGACAACATGAACAGAGAAAGAGTAAACGGAATGAAAGGGCCGAAGGGACGCTACAAAGAACAGTATACTGAAGGCCGATTGAAAATCATAGAAAACGGAGGACTCGATAGAAAAAGAAAAGTGGGAATTTGAACATAGAACGACCATTTATATAATCTTTTAAACATTTCCTTCACCATACTCCTTCTTTCCCTTTAAGAAAGAACTGGAAGATGAGTCTTACAGTTCTCGGCAAGGCTTTGGGGATGAGGTTGCTACCCCATACACTTTCACTTGACCCAATCTGATGATGTTACCCAGTCACAAAGGTAGACTGCTGGGCAGCTGGCCAGGATTGAACCACGGACCTGGACCTTGAGAACACCTGCTTAGTACTTACCACTCTCTCTCTCTCTCTCTCTCTGAAAAGGTACTAAAAAGTCGTGTACAGCCTTACAACACAGATTATAATATCATGAATAAAAAAAAGAAAGTATCTCTCTCTCTCTCTCTCTCTCTCTCTCTCTCTCTCTCTCTCTCTCTCTCTCTCTCTCTCTCTCTCTCTGAAAAGGTACTAAAAACTCGTGTGCAGCTTTATAATACAGGTTTTAATACCACGAATAAAAAATCTCTCTCTCTCTCTCTTTGTAAAGGTACTAAAAACAGATTTTAATACCGTGAATAAAAAAAAGAGAAAGTATATATCTTCACAGAGCAAGAATTTACTGTAGACCAATCTCCAAATCTCTAATGAGACCCACGGGACACTCTCTCTCTCTCTCTCTCTCTCTCTCTCTCTCTCTCTCTCTCTCGTTTCTCAGTAAATCTGACCTAATTAAATCTTTTCAAGGAGCAGATCAATCAAGTACATCTAAAAAACTTAAAACGTACCTCACCTTAGAGGCAAGATGAGAATTACCTGTGGTGTACATTCCTACCCTGGACGAAGGAAAAAGAGATACGGTCTATTCTGTCATTTAAAAAAAAACAGACTCACTTATAACACGTGTTCCTGAGAACAATTCCGGATTATTCTAACAAGCACAATAATATTCTTCGCAAGCTTGAATTTCAAGTCTGTGGCCCCTGTGGAGATAAGATCTATTCGTTTATTTAAAAGAGTCTCGCTTACAATAGGTGTTCCAGCGAACAAGTCGGATTATTCTAATGAACATCTTAATAATCTTTGCAAGATTGAATTTCAAGTCAATGGCCCCTGTGGTGGGCTTGTTCTATATGGGTAGTGTTCATCTTCTGTATAATAATAATAATAATAATAATAATAATAATAATAATAATAATAATAATAATAATAATAATAATAATAATAATAATAATAACGTCAATGATGTGAAGTTTCCGGGTCTCCAAACTTACGTTTAATCCATATTCTTTTCTCTCTGGTGTTCAGAAAAGGATCATCATACCAGACTACTCCTAATAATGATGATAATAATCATCATAATAATAATAATAACAATAATACTTGCGGTCAGGGTGATAATATTTCCAAGAAAGATTATATATGTTCTTCCAAAGTTTATACTCACCGTACAGGACATTATGTCAGTCTTAAGATATACACATATTGTGGTTATTACTACTACTACTAATAATAATAATAATAATAATAATAATAATAATAATAATAATAATAATACTATTACCTTTTCAGACGAAATTAACTGAGACAGTGCGTCATGCCGCTGAAAAGAATTTTATGCTAATTAAAAAAAAAATACTAAGCACGAAAAAAAAAAAATCGAGGTCATATGCCCTATATTACCAACCCTCATCTCAAAGTACTTTCCTCTATACAAATTCCTCAGACTCCCTTTTAAGTTTATTGTATGGAGGTACAGTGACAGGGCCTCCAGAAGAGCCTTCCTGATTGGTCCCACTGGGGTTTCGGTCAAGGAATTCAAGAAGTACCAACAACCCCCCACCCCCCCACGATACGAGCATCTTTGGAACCTTGAGTTTCAAGTCAGTGGCCCCTTTAGCAGGCGCGTTACATTTGAATAGGTTTCATCTACTGA
>JANJGK010000038.1:18800178-18831697 GCA_039081455.1 Macrobrachium rosenbergii | reverse complement strand
AGTGCAAAGGGAGTAAGAAGGCGGAAGATGGAAAACAAGTACCGAGAGTTTAAGAATATAAAAAAAAAAGAAAGCTAATAATAAGGTAGACGGGAAAATTATGAGAGGACGATTAACCAAGATAAATGGAAGAATATAAAATCATGAGGGTTTGTGCTTTTATATAAAAATATATATATAAATATATATATATATATATATATATATATATATATATATATATATATATATATTTAAACAATTCCTCTTCAAACTAAAAGAAGCCTTTACAAAATATCCGCTTAACGTTATCCAGGTAAACCGTAAGGGTAACAGCGCGCAGAAACCTTCGGAAAATAAAACCACAAGCCAGGAACACTGAAAACTAATGAAACGTAAAACCTATAAAACTTAAAACTCAAAATAAGCAACAACGAAAACTACCACAGCTTAGGTTTGGGCAAACAACTACATCATGGCGAAAGAGGGACCGCCGTCATTAAGTTAGAGGCCCATTCAGTTAATGAGACCCTCGTGTAATAATAGGTATAAAACTACATGTGATACTCAAATAACAAAAACAGAGTTACGGAGAGAGAGAGAGAAAGAGAGAGAGAGTAACGGACAACTAGAATATTTTAGCCTAAAGAACAGAATATATATATAATATATATATATATATATATATATATATATATATATATATATATATATATATATAATATATATATATATATATATATATATATATATATATATAGAGAGAGAGAGAGAGAGAGAGAGAGAGAGAGAGAGAGAGAGAGAGAGAGAGAGAGAGAGAGAGAGAGAGAGTAACGAACAACTAGAATATTTTAGCCTAAAGGACAGGAGAGAGAGAGAGAGAGAGAGAGAGAGAGAGAGAGAGAGAGAGAGTAACGAACAACTAGAATATTTTAGCCTAAAGGACAGGAGAGAGAGAGAGAGAGAGAGAGAGAGAGAGAGAGAGAGAGAGAGAGAGAGAGAGAGAGAGAGAGAGAGAGAGAACGTAATGAATAATTAGAATATTTGAGCTTAAGGAAGGGAACATGAAGGAGAATATGATTAAATGTTCTTTCAATGTTTTTCTTTCAAGTTATATTACTGCTCCGTGTTCCTTGCTTCCACACACTGTCGTAACTTCTCACTATCTTTTCACTTTCTCTTCATACAAACACTTTCGCTACTAATTAGCCTGAATCTTTCCCTTCTTTGACCACTCTCATCATTCCATCCTTAAAAGTATTATGTATCCATGAGGACCTAACACATCTTCGTCTTTGAATGACTTTTGACATCAAACCAGTCACTCCCCCTCTTACATATCCCCAACTCAAGAGCTCCGCTTTCATCACAGAAATTCATAATTACTCTCAATAAATTATTTTCTCGTCCATGCATATTCAACATCCCCCTCACTGTACCTCTGCTAATTCTACTGCAGGCTTTCATTTTATCTTTACTCTTACAACTTCTCACAAGTCTGTTTCACACTAAAGAACTGAACCGTGAGGTACAACACTGCCTACTCTTCTGATACGAAAGCTTTCTTATAGAAAGTTACAGGACCAGATTCTACTATACACATATAATTCTTGAATCATATCTGTCACCTTTCCCTTTATGGAAAGGTACACTGCAATGGTACACTGGAAAGGTACGCTTCAAAGGTCCACTGCAAAGATACACTTCAAAGGTACACTTCAAAGGTACACTTTAAAAGTCTACTGCAAAGGTCCACTGCAAAGATCCACTGCAAAGGTCTACTGGAAAGGTACACTGAAAGGTACACTGGAAAGGTACACTGGAAAGGTCCACTGAAAGGTACACTGCAAGGGCACACTGGAGAGGTACATTGAAAAGGTACGCAGCAAAGATACCCTGCCGCTACCTAGACACAATGTAGGCATCTCAAAAAGGTATTCCATAATAAATACTCGGTCATGCCTTTGAAATAAGTTTTCCTTTTCTCCTGAATAAGGAAGAAAATTTGAATTTTTACTTTAAACCTTCTACAGTGAGAAGTACAACTGGAACATGCAATACAGGGCCAAAGGCCAAGCTCTGCCACCTATGAGGTCATTCAGCGCTGAAGAGGAAACGGAGATCAAAGAGGTTTTGAAAGTATAACGGTAGTACAACCTCAAAGCAGTTGCACTATGAAACAGTTGTTAGGAGATGGTGAGAAGTAAGATGGAAGAAAGAGAATATGAACGGAGGAGGTAAAGTAAAAGGAATGACAGGGGTTTGCAGCCAGGGGCCGAAGGGACGCTGCGGAGAGCCTGAACTACTGCCTACAGTACACCGTTGATAATGCCTGTATGTAAGTCGATCTACCTATATTAAGAAAGCTGCTTCGTAATTTACCTGACAATGGAAATAAGGGCGAATGGGACTCAAAACAGATGAAAAGCCATTCAACAACCGCAGCAGTAATTGCATCGATATTTGTATTCCTTCGCGTTTGAAGGGTCCACAAATGGAGCTTGAAGGCTCTCTCTCTCTCTCTCTCTCTCTCTCTCTCTCTCTCTCTCTCTCTCTCTCCCCGCACAAAAATGATCTTCAAATCTGTTCCGTTACACACAAAAAAGAGAGCTAATTTAATGACGGGACGTTTCAATCTGTTTCCTCAGTGTCTGAGAGTCAGAAGTTAAATATTCACTTATCATCGAAAATTAAATATTTAACCACTTGTTGCCCAAGTCCTGTTTCCATGAGTATTTTTTATCCGATTCTCCCTTGATTATTCAGGTAAAAGGATGAGAATATATCTGTGCACAGCTGCAATTAACAGTGCAAGATGCACTGCAATGCGTGTGCATTAATTGACAGTGTACTTTATAAAGTAGGTAATATTTTTGACGGCTTTTTCTGTCCGCCCTCGGATCTTAAAAACTACTGAGGCTAGAGGGCTGCAAATTGGTATGTTGATCATCCACCCTCCAATAATCAAACATACCAAATTGCAGCCCTCTAGCCTCTGTAGTTTTTATTTTATTTGAGGTTTAAGTTAGCCATAATAGTGCTTTTGGCAACGCAACAGCACAGGCCACCATGGCCGGCTGAGAGTTTCATGGGCCGCGGCTTATACAGCATTATACCGAGAACACCTATAATCAGGTCTATTTTTGATGGCCTTGATTATGCGCATTTTTTAATTATAATCATTCTTAAGTTCGCCTCTTTTGTGGGCTCTGTTAAAATTCGAAAAGCTCTGGCAATCATAATGAACTTGGAAAACAAATCAAGCTAGGAAACATACTGTGCAAGAATTGCCATGCCACAAGCATCGCGAATTTGAATAAACAAAATCATGAAGGTAATGTATAAGGAGATAGAGAAAAGTAAGTCTGTAATATATATATATATATATATATATATATATATATATATATATATATATATATATATATAATCACACGTCACGGGACATGAAGCTGAAACCGGTTAAGACCTACACCCAGTCTTTTATTTTTCACATGTGGTGATGTGTGATAACGAATCATGTGTTAAAGTTATTATAATTATATATATATATATATATATATATATATATATATATATATATATAAATATATATATATATATATATATATATATATATATATATATATATATATATATATATATATATTTCAAATGAAAATCATCAAGAGGGTTAAATCCATTTTCTGACCTGCTCTTTGCTACAAAAAAATTGTAAAAAGAAAAAAAGTTTTCACAGAACTGATGTTGAATTGAACTGAATATAGAGCTTAGGCCAAAGGCCAAGCACTGTGACCTATGAGGTCATTCAGCGCAGAAATGGAAATTGACAGTAAAAGGATTGAAAGGTGTAACAGGAGGAAAACCTCAAAGCAGTTGCACTGTGAATCAATTGCTAGGAGAGGGTGGTGGAAAGTAAGAGAATATGAAAGGAAGTACAGTAAAAGGAACGAAAAGGGTTGCAGCTAGGCACCGAGGGCACGCTCCAACGAACCTTAAGTAGTGCCTACAGTGCACCACATGAGGTGCACTGACGGCACTAAGCCCCTACGGGGAACTGATGTTGAGGCCCAAATCATCAACATGCCTCTGACAACGTCAAGTAGCCTTTTAGATTTGTGCCTTGGCCTGAAACCCTCATATAAAAACTATCAATCCCACACCCATTCCGAAATGTAAATAGACCATACTCGTCTTCAAGAGTGTAAAAATATTTACAAGTGAAAGAATTTACGTTTCAGAGCCCAATTTACAAAAAAAAATTCAGGCGACATTTCTTCATGGGATGTTTTACAAAGCTGGGAAGTTACGATGGGCAAGCAAGGTTTTCCAGCATCAGAAAGTTCTCTTTTAATTATCCTGGGCAAAAGCTTTCGCAGTGGTTTTAACGCAACGAGCAGCGGGAAGACTTAAGAATTTAAGAGACATTTCTCTTGCATTTGTCTTAAGAGACTCTTAAATCAGGGTTGCAGTAGAGCGCGGTGGTCTAAAAATACCCATTACAAATTGTAAGTGAAACGGCATAACATTCGCGGAAATAAAGGAAGAAAAAGTTATTCATCTCCAGTAGATGTGTGTTTTGTATTGGTATTATTCCCTCTCTCTCTCTCTCTCTCTCTCTCTCTCTCTCTCTCTCTCTCTCTCTCTCTCTCTCTCTCTCTCTCTCTCTCTCAGGAATTAACTGAAACAATTAATGTTACTATTTCTACTGGTTTAAACTATAATGATTATATTTTGCTATTTATATACATTCTCTCTCTCTCTCTCTCTCTCTCTCTCTCTCTCTCTCTCTCTCTCTCTCTCTCTCTCTCTCTCTCTCTCTCTCTCTCTCTCTCTCTCTAATGTTTACCTTTGATTTGCATGCTGGATGAATGTTAGTGGCCACTTTATTACAGCCCACCGTTTGAATTTACTTAGCGACCGTCACTCCCCTACCGGCCATTTGGTCAAAAAGTCACTCGAAAATAGAATCCAAAAACATGAAATTGTTTTGATTTTTATTTCTCGCGGCTATTCAGCGCCAGTTTTTGCTAAGCTATGAATGACATCGAAATAATTAAAGGTGTGGTTGAAAGACTGGGTTGTTTTGGAAGGACACAGAAATAATCAAAGTTTGTGGTATGAAAGACTGGGTTGTGATGGAAAGATATATGAAAGATTGGGTTGTGATGGAAAGACATAGAAATAATCAAAGTTTGTAGTAAGAAAGATTGGGTTGTGATGGAAAGACATATGAAAGACTGGGGTTGTGATGAAAGACAGAAATATTCAAAGTTTGTGGTATGAAAGATTGGGTTGTGATGGAAAAACAAAGAGATAATTAAAGTTTGTGGTATGAAAGACTGGGTTGTGATGGAAAGACGTAGAAATAATCAAAGTTTGTGGTATGAAAGATTGGGCTATGACTGAAGGACATAGAAATAATAAAATTTTGTGATATGAAAGACTGGGTTGTGATGGAAAGACAGAAATAAAAAAATTTTGTGGTATGAAAGACTGGGTTGTGACTGAAAGACATAGAAATAATCAAAGTTTGAGGTATGAAAGACTGGGTTGTGATAGACATAGAAATAATCAAAGTTTGTGGTATGAAAGATTGGGTTGTGATGAAAAGACATAGAAATAAAGTTTATGGTATGAAAGATTGGGTTGAAATAGAAACATAGGAATAATCAATCTGCGGTATGAAAGATTCGGTTGCGATGGAAAAACCAGAAATAATCAATGTTTGTGGTATGAAAGATTGGGTTGTGATGGGAAAGTGGAATGACTGATGTTCAGTATCAATGCACTGCTGATTCGGCAACGTGAAGAGAAGCACCAACAAATAATGAAAGCGCTTTGAAAGCGTTTGTAAGAAGGGAAAGTTGAAAGAAAGTGTCAGCAAGAGTGACTGACGAAAGTCTATGGAAGTCAGGAATCGTTAAGAATGAGATGAGTGACAGGTAATAATGCAAGAATAAGGAAGGAAAAGTTTCGAATTACGGAAGAATGAAAGATGTGTGGAATATAATAAAAATGATGCAAGGGTTAGAACAAATTCATGGCTGTTGAGAGAGAGAGAGACACATCTATATAATATATATGTATTTATGTATATTATATATATATATATATATATATATATATATATATATATATATATATATATATATATATATTATACAAAACTATTCGTACGATGTAACACACAAGCCATAACAATTAATGCCCACAAATATTTAAATTCTTTTTTTTTATATTGCAGCGAGCTGGTATAATGTCACCATAATTCTCCAGAGCTCATTCCAATAAATTCGCAATCCCGAAATCCGCCCCCACCCCGCCCCTTCCCCCTTTTGAACGATGTAAGCATGACTGATATACACAATTAAAGGGTGATAAATCCTACATTTGCCAAGAGCTCTCATCACAGTGTATATAGCTATGACCTTTAAATCTAGGCCACCCACGACGCCATGTTCTTTGAGTGTGTGCGATTACAGTATTTGATTACAGGGTTTAAATTCTACAAAATAGTACCTGCCTTTACATAGCTGACAACAAGTGGCTTGTTGGCATTGCGACAATCATATTTCTCTCTCTCTCTCTCTCTCTCTCTCTCTCTTTTGTAGTTACCCATCCCTTCATAAACAAATTATAAGCATCAGGTACTTGCTTTTTTGTCTTGTATAAGAAAACAATATCTCTCTCTCTCTCTCTCTCTCTCTCTCTCTCTTTTGTAGTTACCCATCCCTTCATAAATAAATTATAAGCACCAGGTACTTGCTTTTTGTCTTGTATGAGAAACAATCTCTCTCTCTCTCTCTCTCTCTCTCCTCTTCTCTCTCTCTCTCTCTCTCTCTCGTGTGTGTGGGGTCCAATGTCAGGAGTCATTAAGTACTGTCAGGGAGGGCTGTCCATCATTTCCATTTAAATTATCACGAGATGGAATTTTGTTGTTACGGATTCAACCCAACGAATGATATCAAACGTGTAACGGTTCAAAAGCGAGATGGTAAGCTGGGAACAATTTGTAACAAGTAAAAAATGAGTCGAAGTTTCTTCGGCGCATTCGAGTTTTCTGTACAGTGTATAATCAAGGCCATCGAAAATAGATCTATCTTTTGGTGGTCTCGGTGTAATGCTGCATGAGCCGCGGCCCATGAAACTTTCATGCCGGCCGTGGTGGCCTGTCCTACAGAGGCTACAGGGCTGCAATCTGGTATGTAAACGGTTGGAGGTTGGATGATCAACATACCAATTTGCAGCCCTCTAGCCTCCGTAGTTTTTTAAGATCTGAGGGCGGATAGAAAAAAGCGGGAACGAGCAGACAAACTAAATAAAAATCATATTGAAGCTATTACACTTAATACTCTACTATGCAACTCACGGAGGACATAATATATAAATAAATGGAATATATAAAGATATTCATTCCTTGGTAAAAAAAAAATTAAAATATGAGAATAACCATGATTGTACAATTGCAAGAGTAAGGATGAGGATGAAGAGAATTGCCTTACATAAATAATTCTTCAAATGAAAGTGTTTTTTTAAATGCTGAAAAATGGACAAGGTAATCGAATATTGAGAGAGAGAGAGAGAGAGAGAGAGAGAGAGAGAGAGAGAGAGAGAGAGAGAGAGAGAGAGAGAGAGAGAGAGAGAGAGAGGATTAATAAATTTCAAGTTTTATTTACAGAAAGGTTTCTGTATTTGTTCAGTCCTAGAACATCTCTCAAATTTGTATAAACTTCAACTGTGCATAAGCTTCAAACCTGTATAAGCTTTAAATTTGTATAACTTTCAAATTAGTATCAGCTTCAAATCTGTACAAGCTTCAAATCTGTATAGACTTCAAATTTGTATAAGCTTCAGATTTGTATAACTTTCAAATTCGTATAAGCTTCAAATCTGTAAAAGCTTCAAATTTGTATAACTCAAATTTGTATAACCTTCAAATCTGTGTTGGCTTCATATCTGTATAAGCTTCAAATTTGTGAAACCTTCAAATCTGTGTAACTCAAATTTGTAAAAGCTTCAAATTTGTGTAAGCTTCAAATCTGTTTAAGCTTCTAAAGGCAAATAACGGCTGAGTCTATAAACACCAGATGACGTCACTACGTTTTACTATGACAAAGTATCAGGCATAGGAAACGAATCCCTCATACATTTCACAGCTTATGAGCTTTCAGTCGAGAGAGAGAGAGAGAGAGAGAGAGAGAGAGAGAGAGAGAGAGAGAGAGAGAGAGAGAGAGAGAGAGAGAGAGAGAGAGAGAGGTAATCTGAGCAAATTATTTATCCCACGTCAGAATCCGCTCTCCAAATAACATAATGGTAACGTTTAAATGCTTCTTGGGACAGAAAGATAGATTAGATAAATAGAGAGAGAGATAGAAAGGTAGATAAATAGAGAGATAGATAGAAAGGTAGATAAACAGATAGATAGATAGAAAGTTAGGATAAATAGATAGACAGAAAGGTAGATAGATACACAGAATGGTACAGTAGATAGATAGATAGATAGATAGAATAGATAGATAGATAGATAGATAGATAGATAGATAGATAGATCAATAGAACAACAGATAGAAAGGTTAGATAAATAGACAGACAGAAAGGTAGATAAATAGATAGATAGAAAGGTAGGTAAATAGATAGAAAGGTAGATAAATAGACAGAAAGATATATAGGTAAACAGACAGGTAGGTAGATAGAGATAGATAGATAGATAGACAGACGGAGACAGCTACGCACAGACTTTTAACATCATCGCATTAAATGCGACTTCAATTAATGGAGTTAAAAGCCCTTGCAAATCCATTAAAAATTCACATGTATTTGGTGTGCATGCTATGGCAGCGAGTTTTACAGAGCAGCTAGTTTCAGACCTACAAGAAGGTCACATATGTTGAAATGGCTGAGGAAAATATCCACAAATTTAAGAGAAAATTTGTGGATGAATAAAAATCAGTCAAAAATGCGCCGAAGTTTCTTCGGCGCTATCGAGTTTTCTGTACAGCCGCTACAGCTTATAATCAAGGCCACCGAAATTAGATCTATCTTTCGGTGGTCTCGGTATAATGCTGTACGAGCCGCGGCATATGAAACTTTAACCACGGCCCGCTGGTGGTCTGTCGTATATCGTTGCCAGACGCACGATCATAGTTAACTTTAAACTTAAATAAGATAAAAACTACTGAGGCTAGAGGGCTGCAATTTGGTATGTTTGATGAGTGGAGGGTTGATGATCAACATACCAGTTTCCAGCCCTCTAGAACTCAGTAGTTTTTAAGATCCGAGACCGGACAGAAAAAGTGCGGACGGACAGGCAAAGCAGGCACAATAGTTTTCTTTTACAGAAAAATCAAAAGAGAAATTAACAGTACTCATGGGATTCTAGTCTGTTGACTTTCTCCGTAAGGGTTTCATTTGAAATTTTTAAATAAAGAATTACTGGGTACAGCATACGAAACCTCATAAGATGCCGCCATGTTATCATTAATTTTATTTTTTTTAAATAAAATAAAACAAACTTAAATGTGCTGCGAGTTCAGTAAAAGGTAGATTTATATTTATATATATATATATATATATATATATATATATATATATATATATATATATATATTTTAAAATGTAATTTGTGCTTGTTGCAACTGTTAATTCTTGTGTGTGTATATATATATATATATATATATATATATATATATATATATATATATATATATATATATATATATATATATATATATATATACTGTATATATATATATATATATATATATATATATATATATACTGTATATATATATATATATATATATATATATATATATATATATATATATATATATATATATATATATATATATATATAGCTAAGAATTAACAGTTGCAACAGAATGCAAATTTTATTTTAGAGAAATAATTTTCAGTTTTTAAAGTGTGAGTTAAACCAAGAGATTGGAAATTTCCATAATGACATAAATGTTCACGGTGATAATTCAACAAAATTCACAAAAACAAAGCAAGGGGATGGCTGATTAGGCATATTCCAGAGAGGAGGAAAAGGAATGAACAATAAAAGCAAAAAACTGTCGAGACTATACACAAAAGTAAACATTTTTTCATCTCGTTATAAAGGTAGAAGATTCTCCAAATGAACCTCTAAGCAACTGAGTCTCCAACTGAACCCCTAAACAACTGATCCTCCAACTGAACCCCTAAACAACTGATTCTCCAACTGAACCTCTAAACAACTGATTCTCCAACTGAGCCTCTAAACAACTGATTCACCAACTGAACCCCTAAACAGCTGATTCTCCAACCGAACCTCTAAACAACTAGTCTCCGTTCATATCCAGCTTATTTAGCAAGAAGACAATACTGTATTATTAGAATTTTTTCTGAAAGGAAAATACAATGTTGTCATAATGGCACAAAAGGACTGAAAGAAAAACCTGCTTCATTATATTCTCCTTGATGTTGTGAGCATAATAATACGCTGCTTGTAAAGGTCACAGCTAATCAGGTGCCACTATCGCAAATACAAATGGCTAACGCCTAAAGCCTTACTAGAAAACTTAAGGCCTAAAGCCTAGCTGGAACCTGGAAATTCAAAGCCTAGAGGCTTGCTGAAACGGGGAAATTTAAAGCCTAAAGGCTTGCTGAAACAAGGGAATTCAAAGCCTAAGGTCTTACTGAAACTAGGAAATTTAAATCTTAAAGCCCTGCTACAACTAAGAAATCTAAAGCCTAAAGCCCTGCTGAAACTATAAAATTTTAAGCCTAAAGCCCGGCCGAAACTGGGAAATTTTAAGCCTAAAGCCCATCTGAAACTGGGAAATTTTAAGCCTAAAGCCCTGCTGAAACTGGGAAATTTTAAGCCTAAAGCCCTGCTGAAACTATAAGATTTTAAGCCCAAAGTCCAGCCGAAGCTGGGAAATTTAAATCCTAAAGCCCATCTGAAACTGGGAAATTTTAAGCCTAAAGCCCAGCTGAAACTGGGAAATTTTAAGCCTAAAGCCCAGCTGAAACTGGGAAATTTAAAGCCTAAAGTCTTACTGAAACTAGGAGATGCAAACCTTCAAGCCGCGCTACAACTAAGAAATTTAAAAGCCTTCAGTAAAGCCCTTCTGAAACTATAAGATTTTAAGCCTAAAGCCCTGCTGAAACTATAAAATTCTAAGCCTACAGCCCTGCTAAAACTATAAAATTCTAAGCCTAAAGCCCAACTGAAACTATAAGATTTTAAGCCTAAAGCCCTGCTGAAACTATAAGATTTTAAGCCTAAAGCCAAACTGAAACTATAAGATTTTAAGCCTAAAGCCCAGCTGAAACTGGGAAATTTAAAGCCTAAAGCTCTCCTTCAGGTTAAGAAAAAACACCACTTCTTGTATTCTCACATGTTACAAATCCCTGACCATTGAGCTCTTAGCACAACAACTCAAGTGGGGGATGAATCTTTTATAACAGGCGCTTGGAAAGTCTTGAAATCTTGCTACAATTCCAATTAGTGTTGACTTTAACTTTCTCGGAGCTGAACCTACTCAAAATATGGACGTCACTCTCTCAAAACGTCTTCAACCACTGATGTTCTTTGTTTGCAACAACTTTTAGCTCAGCCAGTCGTAAATAAGCATTTGCAATTCCCGTGGAAAAGATGACACATGCCCTCTACACACGTGTTGACTTTTTTCGAGGGTTTGTGACGCCAGTTTTGCTAGCCATAAATCAATCAATTTTGAGCCATACAAAATATGTATTTCATAATATTATCATCTTTATAAGATGATGCTATGCTGCCTATTTTGACATAGGTGCTTTTGTGAATTGAGTATGCCAGACTTATAATTATTACGCCAATTTACGTTGTCCCAGGCCACTTAAGAGCGGTTTACAATAACCTGGTCATTGTTCAGATTTATACAATTAAACTTTCTCTATTCTTTTCGGATGCTAACCAAAGTTTCGACGATATCCGGAATTTCTGCAAACTTTCATTTTTAGTTTTCTGTAAAAGAAAACTATTGTGCCGGCTTTGTCTGTCCGCACTTTTTCTATCCGCCCTCAGATCTTAAAAACTACTGAGGCTACAGGGCCTGTAAATTGCTATGTTGATCATCCACCCTTCAATCATCAAACATACCAAATTGCAGCCCTCTAGCCTCAGTAGTTTTTATTTTATTTAAGGTTAAAGTTAGCCATAATCGTGCTTCTAGCAACGATACAGGATAGGCCACCAACGGGCCTTTCATGGGCCGCTGCTTATACAGCATTATACCGAGACCACCGAAAGATAGATCTATTTTCAGTGGCTTTGATCATACGCTGTAGCGGCTGTACTGAAAACTCGATTGCACCGAAGCTTTTTCGGTGCATTTTTTACTTGTTTCATATAGATTCTAGCGTTATGATCAATGCCTGGTTCTCAGTTTCCACTGCTGAAAATCAACTGACTTCATTTCTTACATAAAAACATGAAGACAAAACTGCTTTTATTATATTTCAGGAAAATCCAATATAAAAATGAAAATGCCCTTAGAAGTCTCCATTCAACAGTTTTTTTAAAATTGTTTAAAACAACGACAAAAAACAAAAGCCGAACAACCAGAAACAAAGGGACCGACTCGCTTTAAGCGACAATTGAAAAAGCCTACCCGTCGAATTTTCATTAAATATTTTCATAGGTTAGGAAAAAAAAAAAAAACAGCAGTTTCGTGTCTACAATAC
The DNA here is from genome assembly GCA_039081455.1 of Macrobrachium rosenbergii. NCBI lineage: Eukaryota > Metazoa > Arthropoda > Malacostraca > Decapoda > Palaemonidae > Macrobrachium > Macrobrachium rosenbergii. Next base: position 18,819,004 of record JANJGK010000038.1, on the reverse strand, counting down.
GCAGTTGCTGGACCCGTGAGCAAAGGATTAATTTGGTATTACACTGCATTTATCCTCGGAAAACGCATTTCAAAGATTTGAATCATACTGAGATTTTAAAGGGGGATAACTGGAGGATACAAATTATGAATTTCCAGTTGCATTTCAGTTGCAAGAGATATGCTGTAAGTAATTTAAAAATCTCTATGAGAATTCTGAAGGTACGTCACTTAATACTCAGCAAAGCACCACTAGCTAGAAACTTCATTTAGAACACTCGATACCCCCTGCTATTTACTCAGGCACTCCAATGCCCCTTGTCTAATATATAAAAAGGTTAAGGTTAAAGTCCTCTTGCACCTCGCAAGGCTCATAGTTCCGGCGCTGAACTCCACTGGTACCTATTTTCTTACTAACCCTCTCGAGTTTTCAGACTGCTAGGTTGGCGGGCCACCAGGTTTATGCAATGGCGCCATCCCCAACCCACCAGTGAGTGGCGGGATTTGAACCCCGGTCCTCTCGACTGGGAGGCGAGAACTTTAAGGGACGAGATAAAATAAATATCTAATAGCAAAGGAATCAATGTGAACATCCCCTCACACAAGGGAAGTTATATGACAGTTTCAGGTCAGCGGTTTGTGACTTGACCACCTGAAAGATGTGGGACTCTTGTCTAGTACCTAAAACAGAGCAGTGGCCGAAAAAGTACCCATAAACTAGCGAGAGTGGACCCAATCAACGGCAGAGAGAGAGAGAGAGAGAGAGAGAGAGAGAGAGAGAGAGAGGAAGAGAGAGAGGAGAGAGAGAGAGAGAGGAACAGGGAACTTAAAGTTGGTAACTCAAATACGAGAGCAACATTTCGACAGGCCACAACAGGCCAGCCTATTGCTTGCATGAAAACGAACTGACAACTTCGAAATATTACTTCTAGTCTCTTTGGGAGTAGGAATGAGAAAATCAATGATAAAAATTTCTGCAAAGCAAATCTGAAGTCACCTTAACCACCAACACGTTGACAAACGGAGGATGTCAGATTTAGTAATTATGAAACACCATAAATGGATATGAGAGAGAGAGAGAGAGAGAGAGAGAGAGAGAGAGAGAGAGAGAGAGAGAGAGAGAGAGAGAGAGAGAGAGAGAGAGAGCCCTGGATGTCTCCTCTGATATCAGAACTGATGAATGAAACAGGAGCTATCCAGGACTGAATGGGAAATGAGGTTATGATCAGCAGTCGTTGGCAACAGAGAGCTCTGAATCATTCGGAAAGGCGAGTATGGGCGCAAAAATATTAAAACCATAAATCAATGACTGAACGAGGGGGGAAAGCAACGTGAGAAAGCAAAAGGACGAGCATTCCCACTGCAATCAATGCATTATGAACTGCCTCCTTTAAGATAATGACTCAGATATCCAGCAAACCATTCAAGACAGAATTAGACCATTTTTAGACAGCCAATAACATTACCCAGCATCTTATTGCAGTGGTCTAACTGGGGCGACAGTTTAACATGATGTAAATGCAGCGACAGGAACTGAATTTAATAAAAATTCAACATTCAGTGACACCCAAAAGAGGTCACGTCAGGGACTGGCATCCAGCGCACAGGCGTTACCGACATGTTTACGACATGTTTGACTCAAGTAGTAGACAAAATGCCCAGCCCTAGAGACCTACTTAAGTTGTTGAATATGACAAACAAACTAACATTTCAATGAATATAAATATGTGAACAGGTACTTGGACGTAGAGAGAGAGAGAGAGAGAGAGAGAGAGAGAGAGAGAGAGAGAGAGAGAGAGAGATCTATGTTGTCGAATGCAATAAACAAAACATTTCAATGAAAAAACAAAATGTGAGCAGGTACTTGGATGTAGTGACACACACAGAGAGAGAGAGAGAGAGAGAGAGAGAGAGAGAGAGAGAGAGAGAGAGAGAGAGAGAGAGAGAGAGAGAGAGGGGGAGGGGGGGGCCTCATACCATCATGGAGCTGGGAGGTGGGGGGTATTGATTTCACCTGCGCCGTTCACCTGTTACTGGTGGACGTGGGGAGGGTGTTGTAGCGGGTGGGGGGGGAGAGGGAGTGTAGCGAGTGGGTGGGGGTCAGAGAGAGAGAGAGAGAGAGAGAGAGAGAGAGAGAGAGAGAGAGAGAGAGAGAGAGGGGAAATTGTGGCACAGGTTGAGGGAGGTTCCTCGTGCATAATAAAAGAAACAAAATTATTCAAAGATGAAATGTTACATTTCAACCTTACATTATAATCAGGACTATCACCGTATAGAAAAGCTAAAAATAAAAGGAGAGAGAGAGAGAGAGAGAGAGAGAGAGAGAGAGAGAGAGAGAGAGAGAGAGAGAGAGAGAGAGAGAGAGAGAGGACGAATTCCCCTCCCCTTGCACAAACCGCTCGTCTATGTATTAAGAGAGCGGCCGCGTCCACTAAATGTCAACACCATAATTCATGAAGGACATTTTATTAAGCGCAGTTACTATTTAAAAGAACACAAAGGTCACACTCCGTTCATTTAGCCTCCTTTTCGTCGCTGGAGCAAACATCAGGAAAAACAACCAAATATGCCATATTCAAAGTGATTTGTGTATTTAATTTCGGTTAATGAAGAGACCCCATACTCGACGAATATTATCATAGCCTTCCCATCTACACAACTGACTGTGCTTGTGTCAGTGAATGTCTTTTCTTTCCTCAGTTATCCCGATAGCTCACTAATCGGGAGTTTCTTTGGCTAACTGATGGATTAAAGACTTTTGAGGTTTGTTGAAATTTCACTTAGGTGAATTTGTTGCTTGTCAGTTTAGCTACGAAATCTCCATTCGGCGAGACGCTTGAGAAAGCAACCTACGTGGTCTTTATCCTTCTCTCTCTCTCTCTCTCTCCTCTCTTCTCTCTCTCTCTCTCTCTCTCTCTCTCTCTCTCTCTCTCTCTCTCTCTCTCTCTCTGTGCGTAAGATGTGTCATCAATAGCCAGGTAAAACTCCTTAATTTCGCACTACGTAAGGCACATTCCTATATTCTAGTATTCGTCTTCATAAACTCTCATCTAATGCTGTGTGCCCTGAACATTTCATAGCCATGTTAGTTATTCTATCGTTCACTGTTCAGGGATTTCAACATCCCGCTTACGTAATTGCAAACTGAAAATCAAGTTTATTCAGCTCTCCTTCAACGGGAATAGCAGAATTTCAGAAAATAATTAAGCAGTGTTTCCACATCTTCAAGGCTCACTGTATTTGCCTGACTTGAAGTTTGTAACTAGCTTGATGGAATGAAGAAAGAAAATATGAACGGAGGTACAGTAAAAAGATATGGAAGGGGGTGCAGCTAGTGGCCGAAGGGACGCCGTAAAGAGCCGTGAGTAATAATACACTAAGTCTTCGTGACATTACCATCCCGTAATACTTTACAAATAGCCCTATCGGTGTTGATTCGAAATGTACAAGTTCCCTTACTTTAGATTCAGAGTTTCTTCTTTTATCTATTCGAATACTTTCAAATTCACTTATTTTAAACGTATGGAGTAAAGGGCTTCTAGATATGTTGTGTCTCAAGGTCAACTAAAAATTTCTACATTAGATAATGGAAAACTAACGTTGATCTAGATACATGGCACAGTTAATGAGTATGTTAAATCCATTGTTCGAGCATTCTACTAAATTTTTTAATGAGAGAGAGAGAGAGAGAGAGAGAGAGAGAGAGAGAGAGAGAGAGAGAGAGAGAGAGAGAGAGAGAGAGAGAGAGAGAGAATCGTGCGAAAACAATCTCTACGAAGTCTGATAATACTAATGTAAGTACGAACAATTCGACAACAGGTTGATATATCGCTGAAGTCATAAATTTCCATACATTTGTTGATAAATTCAGCGACAAATTTTTCAAACACGACAGACATATGCTATAGGCCCACCCCAATCTTTGCCCTTCTCAAGACTCTGTCTACTGTTTTTCTAGCAACTCTCTGACTGCAACAGGAAACTGGATTTATTCTGCCTCACCTCAGGTAAGTTCATCTCTCTATATGTTGGCGCGATTTCATGAAATGGAAAAAACAAATAAAAAATGTGCCGAAGTTTCCTGTAAAGCGTATAATCAAGGTCACCGAAAATAGATCTATCTTTCGGTGGTCTCGGTGTAATGAAATTTTAACCACCGCCCGGTGATGGCCTATCCTATATCGTTGCCAGAAGCACGATCATGGCTAACTTCAACTTCAAATAAATAAAAATTTCTGAGGCTAGAGGGCTGCAATTTGGTATGTTTGATGACTGGAGGGTGGATGATCAACAGACCAATTTGCTGTCCTCTAGCCTCAGTAGTTTTTAAGATCTGAGGGCGGACAGAAAAAAGTGCGGACGGACAGACAATGCCGGCACAATAGTTTTCTTTTGCAGAAAACTAAAAAGGACTGGTTTTGGCTTTGAAATTACGTACCTCAAATAGCAAAGTTATCAAAGTTCCTTCGAAATCATATCACGCCACAGACCACGAGAGAGAAAAATTCTGTTTAGTCTTAGATTGGATTGGATATAAAATTTAGACCAGAGGCCAAGAGCTGAGACCTATGAGGTCATTTAGAGCTGAAAACAATGTTGAAATAATTATTAGGAGAGGATCGAAAGTGAGGTGCTGAGAAGAAACAGAATTTGAACTGAACTATAGCAAAGGGAATGAAAGGGGTTGCAGCTAGGAGCTAAAGGGACGCTGCAAAGAACCTCAAGTAATGCCTACAGTTCACCGCGTGAGGTATACACTGACAAGCACTACGCCCCTAGGGGGATTTAGCCTTGGATATAAAATGTTCCCGGACATAGATCGATTTCCCAGGAAAATAAAACAAAGGGTGTTTTGTCTAACAAAATTTTCCCAAGTTGCACAGAAGTTGACGATAAATTTCCAGGGAATTCAATCTGTCTAATAAACTATAAGATATATAAGAATATAAAGTTTAGACCAAAGGCCAAGCGCTGGGGCCTATGAAGTCATTCAGCGCTGAAACGGAAATTGACAGTAAAAGGTCTGAAAGGTGTGACAGGAGGAAAACCTCAAAGCAGTTGCACTATGAAATAATTGTCAGGAGCGGGTGTAAAGTAAGATGGAAGAAAGAGAATATGAAAGGAGGTACGGTCAAAGGAACGAAAGGGGTTGCAGTTAGAGGCCTAAGGAAGGGACGCTGCAAAGAACCTTAAGTAATGACTACAGTGCACCCTGTGAGGTTCACTGACGGCACTAACCCCCACCCCCTACGGGGATAAGATAGAGAGGGAGGGAGGGAGAGAGTCACTCCACAGCGGAGCGAAGCTCTTCTTCCGACTGTTTAGCTTTAATTTAATGTTGATAACATTCCCTCTCAATTTCGTTATGTTTTGCCAAAGGTCAATAACAATGCCGAGTTATCAACAGAATAATTGGCTCGTTGCTTCAAGTATTATGATAAGCTGGCATTTGGAGCGACGACCCAAGTTGTAAGGTTTTCAAAACGAGATTCTGACCAAAACAACAGGCCCGAGTGTCTTGGGCATTCAGCTTTCGCCCGAGTCTTTTCTTTTCCATGCCCTAAATATTTCAGGTTAATAAAACTGCTCTTCTTTTCCAGTCAGCGTGTGTGTGTATGTGTGTTTGTGTGTGCGAACGCGATATTAAACGGTTACCTTTCCTTCTCTCTCTCTCTCTCTCTCTCTCTCATACATCATACAAGGTTAAGGATATAGTAACTACACGTTAAAAGTTACGGGCTTACATTACTAGAAAATGTACTGTGCATATTCCCTTAACTGCGAAGAAACAGTATCTTCAAAAGTTTTATGATACTGTCATCTCTATAAACTGTCGCGTATTTTTTCACGTATTAAATTACAAACTTGCAACGTAACTCTCCATACAAGAAGTTAAGACAACTCCATTTCCTCTGACTAAAAGTTACTGTGAATCTTATACTTTTAGTCAAATTCTTGAACACTGGCTGTCTCAGAAGGAAAACGGTACCCCTCAGCATTCAAACGTTTACTAAATTCAAGCTTTGTGCAAAAATGTCGAACTAGATTATCTTATCCATTGTGCACAAATATCAAACTATAATTTTATCCATTGTGCGTACAATATCAAACAAGATTATTTTAACCACTGTGCATACAATGTCAAAGATTATTTTAGCAATTGTGCATATAATATCAAACTAGATTATTTTGACCCTTGTGCATACAATATCAAACCAGATTATTTTAACCCTTGAGCATACAATATCAAACTACTGTAGATTATTTTAACCCCTGTGCATAAAATATCAAACCAGATTATTTTAGCCCTTGTGCGTACAACATCAAACAAGATTATATTATCTCTTATGAACACAATATCAAACCAGATTATTTTAACCCTTGTGCATACATCAAACCAGATTATTTCAACCATTGTGCATACAATATCAAACCAGATTATTTTAACCCTTGTGTATACATTATCAAACAAGATTATCTTAACTCTTGTGCATACAAGACGAAACAAGATTATCTTAACCCTTGTGCATACAAGATCAAACAAGATTATCTTAACTATTGTACATACAAGACGAAACAAGATTATCTTAACCCTTGTGCATACTAGATCAAACAAGATTATCTTAACCCTTGTGCATACAAGATCAAACAAGATTATCTTAACCCTTGTGCATACAGTATCAAACAAGATTATCTTAACCCTTGTTCATACAATTTAAAACCAGATTATTTTCGACTACAAAGATTTTTTAAGGTTTTTAATTTATTCAGCAAAGATTAATGTCGGCAATACGACTATTTAAGTGGTCACTGTTGCTATCCATGGATCTAGTAAGCGTGGCCAGTAGATTCTATGCGCCTAGACATGTCATATAACATCCCGACATACCCATGACACATCATCTGGAGAATTTGCCAGGATGCCTGAACATAGCTACTTCACAATCTGTGAAACCATGACATACTTAATGATAAGAACTGAAGAAAAAAGGGTCTCGACATTGGAGGAATTTATTTCTGGTGATAGAAATTCATTTCTCGCCATAATGTGGTTCGGATTCCACAATAAGCTGTAGGTCCCGTTGCCAGGTAACCAGTTGGTTCTTAGCCACGTAAAATAAATCTAATCCTTCGGGCCAGCCCTAGGAGAGCTGTTAATCAGCTCAGTGGTCTGGTTAAACTAAGATATGCTTATTTTAAATGATGGACAACATTAGCAAACCATATCAATGCCAGTTTTTCTTTGTCTTAGAGTATGACTGCTGATATTTTATATACTATATACATACACACACACACACACACACACACACACACACACACACACACACATATATATATATATATATATATATATATATAGAGAGAGAGAGAGAGAGAGAGAGAGAGAGAGAGAGAGAGAGAGAGAGAGAGAGAGAGAGAGAGAGAGAGAGAGAGTTTTTAACTATTTTAAACAGATTATCAACCCGTCAAACTCCAGACACAAGATTAATTTTGCTCGTCTGTAAAAGCATTCAGTATTCCAAATATCATCCGAAAGACACAGTGTATCTCCACGAAAAAAGCTTGCAAAGTTCTCATTTTACAATGAATCTTCGATGGAAGGATTTCAATGATACGAAAAAAGCTAACTTTCATCCATCGTCAATTATTTTTCACACAACCACCTTCAGATTTACGGCGAAATCTATGTCCCCACTTTTGGACATGGAAAGGGTTCTCGGACAAATTCAGAATACATTTTAAGTGTATTTCGGCATGAGGAAACAACTCAGAGGTGAGGAATTATTTTCTACATGACAGTAAAAAGCGCCCTGAGACACACTCCAAATGGTCGACAGTCTCCAATGAAAACATCAAGATGCTTCATCTCAAACATACACATATACATACACATTATATATACAGTATATATGTATATATACACACACAGTATATTTATATCTACACACAGTATAATATATATATATATATATATATATATATATATATATATATATATGTGTGTGTGTGTGTGTATATATATATATATATATATATATATATATATATATATATATATATATATATATATATATATATATATATATATATATATTTATTTACATATAGTTATAGAATCTACTGGTCACTTTATACCAGATACGTATGCAATTTGTAATAGCCACAATCCTTCCCGCGGTTAAGTCAGCAACGTGACCTCGTTCTGATTACTCGGGATGCGGGTTTGATTCCCGCTACCGGACATCAGAATTACTTCATATTTCTTGCATTTGGATCTAAGGCTTTGTAGTGACAGGCGTACCCAAAAACTTTGAAAAATTCGATTAGTTAAGAGGGCATTGGGGCTATTAAAATTATATATATACAGTATATATATATATATATATATATATATATATATATATATATATATATATATATATATATATATACATATACATATACATATACATACACACACATTTATGTATACCTCTTCCGTTGTAAAGAAAAATGTATCCAAAGAGATTTTATAGATGACTAACTGTAGGATTTCTTTTTATCTGCAGAGCACAATGTACAGGTGGCTCATTACTTACTTCTGTCCAGTGCAATGTAGCAATCGATAACAGACCTGAATTGATAATGGGGTTTAATCTACTCCTTCGATGTCATTAATTCAATTACTATCAATTCATCCCATTCCTTTCGGCAGATATATATTATAATAGAAGACATGAGTCAGCAGGTAACTTTTTACGACTAACATATCTTCACTGAGACACAAGGCCGATTTTATTCAGCATTTTCAGTTTTCTGTCCTCACTTTTTCTATCCGCCCTCAGATCCTAAAAACTACTGAGGCTAGAGGGCTGCAAATTGGTGCGTTGCTCATCCACCCTCCAATCATCAAACATACCAAATTACAGCCCTCTAGCCTCCGTAGTTTTTATTTAATTTAAGGTTGAAGTGGCTGAAAGTTTCACGGGCCGCTGCTCATACAGTATAGTTTTCTTCGGCGCCATTTTTCACCTGCTTCAAGTGAGCTTAATCACTTTTGAATGAATTCATGTACCAGGTCGAACAACGTCGACTGAAAGATCAATTGACGGAAAAATGTATTTCAATTTCTTCCGTTCGAAGTTTTACGCTAAAAAACAGCTGTTGCCATTTTCAATGACCTTACGGTAGGTCACGCTTTGCTCTCAACAGAAAGAACACTGTACCAGCCGATCAAGTTAATGAAGTGAGCTTTCACGACGAAAAGTAACTGGGAGAGAGAGAGAGAGAGAGAGAGAGAGAGAGAGAGAGAGAGAGAGAGAGAGAGAGAGAGAGAAGCAATAAGGTTTTTTATCAGATAAAAAACATATTTCATTTATAATTAAACCAAGATTATCATTTTATTCATTGTGCCTGAGATACCACTATCCCCTGAGCGCCCTACAATCAAAGATAAATTATATATGCCTGCTTCTCTCTCTCTCTCTCTCTCTCTCTCTCTCTCTCTCTCTCTCTCTCTCTCTCTCTCTCTCTCTCTCTGTGAAGCAATTTGCAATTGCTAGAATTCCATTATCCTTCTCTTACTACCCGTGTGCACCACGGGCATTATAAACACAACCTTTCACAAAATCCTAAATATTACTCTCCATCACAACCTTCAACTGCTGAGTTGTTGTTCACAACCTTTACACAATCTCCATATCTTTACAAGCTTAAGTGCACAGTTATCACTCTGCAAGCCATCACAACCTTGAACTACCGAGTTGTTACTCACAACCTGTACACAATCTCCATATCTTTACAAGCTTTAGAAAGCGCAGTGTTATTAACTTCCAAGTCATCACAACCTTGAACTGCCGAGTTGTTATTCACAACCTATACACAATCTCCATATCTTTAAAAGCTTTAGAAAGTGCAGTGTTATTACTTTCCAAGTAATCACAACCTTGGACTGCCGAGTTGTTATTCACAACCTATACACAATCTCCATATCTTTACAGGCTTTAGAAAGCGCGGTGTTATTACTTTCCAAGTCATCACAACCTTGGACTGCCGAGTTGTTATTCACAACCTATACACAATCTCCATATCTGTACAAGCTTTAGAAAGCGCAGTGTTATTACTTTCCAAGTCATCACAACCTTGAACTGCCGGGTTGTCATTCACAACCTATACACAATCTCCGTATCTTTACAGGCTTAAGAAAAACCACAGTCATCACTCTCCAAGCCATCACAACCTTGAAAAGCTGAGTTGTTATTCACAACCTAGACACAGTCCCCATATCTTCACAAGCCTAAGAAAGCGCACAGACAACCGTGGACGTCACCGCACCCACGAGAATTGCTTATTCCTTAGAAATAAAAGTAATGGAGGGCTTTCAGCGATACACATCTTGATACTTGGGGGGAAAAGGCGTCGTAACAATGAAAATGCGACAGTAAAAAGCGAGTTTTTCTGCACTCCCTCAAGAGCGCTTGAGTGTAATATTATAAAGCTGAGGCGAGTCGCCCAAGGTCGCATATACTTTATTTTTTTTTTTTAAATTAAGCACGGCAGCATGAAGCTGCCAACAACGAGCACCAATGCATTTTTGACTGATTATTTTTGAGCAGTTTAAGCAGAAGGCAGAATCAGTAACTGTTGAGAATAGAAAGGTTTGAAAGGTTTAACAGGAGGAAAACCTCGCAGTTGAACTATGAATCAATTGTTAGGATAGGGTGGAAAATAAGATGGAAGAAAGAAAATATGAACGGAGGTACGGTAAAAGGAATGAGAGGGGTTGCAGCTAGGAGCCGAAGGGACGGTGCAAAGAACCTTGAAGTAATGCCTACAGTGCACCGCATGAGGTCCACTGGCGGTGCTAATCCCCAACGGAGTTAGTCAAGTAATGGCTACCCGCAATGGTATTCTTTTATTCCACTAAATTCATATGCGAATACCGTCCTAGCAAACGACAACGACAGTGCATAGACGGAACATCATATATATATATATATATATATATATATATATATATATATATATATATATATATATATATATATATATATATATATATATATATAGAAATATATATACATATATAAACTGTACAGTATATATAATTCCATACAGTCATCAACAGGAATCTAAGGCTACCAGGCTTAATTACTTGTTTATTTTGCCGGATATACTTTGAGTCTAATGAGGATGGAGCCTCCGGCATTAGGCCCCCAGGCACCCATGAGGACCCATTAACCAAAAACAAATTAAAGGTTCATAATTTAAAAGTAAAATTAGGATGAAATAAAAAAAATTTTAAGACCACTAATATAATGAAAGCATTCATAATTAGGCTCTGTAATCTCCAGGATAATTTGGCAACCTTGAGGTTAAGCCTTAAATGTGCGCAGCTACTTAAAAAAAAAATGTATATATATATATATATATATATATATATATATATATATATATATATATTATATATATATATATATATATATATAATATATATATATCTTTAATAATTACAATAAGTTACTTTGAAATCGAATTTCTGTATTTGGTAATTTAGCATGACATAACAAACCTGTCCTTTCCGCATTCACTGAACAAGACCTAGATTAACAATGCACTGTTCACAATTGTTCACGTAGAACAATGTACCAAAACAAAATACAAAAAATATGCGAATGTAACGGGCCCTCGACTTGATGCGTGACCTCCTGCCCAATGTAATTTGTATTTTTATGGTAATATCTCATGCACATAAAACGTCCTGATATTAAGAAAAATTTAAGAGAACGTAATGCAAAAAAAGCAGAATTAAAATTTGCGTGCATTACAAGGAGAGATTCCACCCACAAAAGCTGTCACTTCTTCAGGGATACACACACACACATATACATGTGTGTGAGTGTGCGTGTATATATAAATATACCTATTTATATATATATATATATATATATATATATATATATATATATATATATATATATATATATATATATGTATATATATATATATATATATTATATATATATATATATATATATATATATATATATATATATATATATATATATATATATATATATATATATATATATATATATATATAAATAACCACCCCCAAAGCCCACCAAAGCTACATTCGTTCAAATTCCTTGAATGCGATTGGTGGGATTACAACTCCGCCAGCGAGATCCGCAAAGCTCATTGGTCGATTTGTCGTTTAAATTGAACATGACAGATCCATCGGCAAATAAATGGACTCCCGGGATAGAGGATGGATGCTTTAGTTGGGATAGACGTGAAGAGGAACTGCGAGAGCCCGATTTGCGATGGAGGGAATGGACGAAGGCGGAGGAGAGAAGAACTAATAAGTGATAGGAAATTGGGGGAATGGGATGAAGATACACACAGGAAAACGAAGGGAATGAAACAAAAGCTTTTACGAAATGGTACATTAAATAAAAAGTTGACATCTATATGATTTGGAAAATAAAAATTTCGTTTTAGTTTTCTGTCAAAGAAAACTATTGTGCCGGCTTTGCCTGTCCGTCCGCACTTTGTTCTGTCCGCCCTCGTATTTTAAAAACTACTAAGGCTAGTATAGGGGGCTGCAAATTGGTATGTTAATCATCCACCCTCCAATCATCAAACATATCAAATTGCAGCCCTCTAGCCTCAGTAGTTTTTATTTCATTTATGGTTAAAGTTAGGCATAATCGTGCTTCTGGCAACGTTATAAAATAGGCCACCACCGGGCCGTGGTTAAAGTTTCATGGGCCGTGGCTCTAACAGCATCATACCGAGACCGCCGAAAGACAGATCCATTTTCGGTGGCCTTGATTATACGCTGTACAGAAAACTCGACTGCGCAGAGGAATCTTCGGCGCATTTTTTACTTGTTTATCAAAGAGGTAATTGAGCGTATACTGAATTTTATCGTGTACATATGAAAAATAAAATCTCATATTTCTTCTTTTCTTTCGTTTTCTAGGTAACTGAGCGTATAACAAAAATTACTAGGCGTGGGGCGAATAACAATAACTAGTATGAAAACTGAACACAAGATAAAGAAGGACAAACAAGGTCACTAAATTGTCTATAGAAAATTATAAAGGTCGCCGTTCGGAAAAATACGACGCCAAATACTGTATGCAATCTCTCTCTCTCTCTCTCTCTCTCTCTCTCTCTCTCTCTCTCTCTCTCTCTCTCTCTCTCTCTCTCTCCTGAGCAGCTAAATTGCCCAAGACGTCATTGTAGACATATTAGCTAATTTAGTGATATTCCTTCTCGTGAAGCTTCTCATTGCGAAATGTCCCTTCGCACTGAGTTTAAAAGGGACATGCGCACAAAACAGTTTCCACGCCGATGTTACCAATAAGTGAGAAAGGCGTCATTTCGAAATAGAAATAACAAGTCAAAGATCCTGTACAGCGTATAATCGAGGCCACCGAAAGTAGATCTAGACTTCGGTGTTCTCGGTATAATGCTGTATGAGCCGCGGCCCATGAAACTTGACCGACGGCCCGGTGGTGGCCTAGCCTATATCATTGCCAGACGCACGATTATAGCTAACTTTAACCTTAAATAAAATAAAAACTACCGAGGAGGCTAGAGGGCTGCAATTTGGTATGTTTGATGATTGGAGGGTGGATGATCAACATACCAATTTGCAGCCCTCTAGCCTCAGTAGTTTTTAAGATCTGAGGTCGGACGGAAAAAGTGGACAGAAAAAAAAAAGTGCGGACGGACAGACAAAGCCGACACAATGGTTATCTTTACAGAAAACTAAAAACAAAATAAGATTCGTTTCCGGAGAAGAAGCAACACTGGGAACTGAAATTCTCTTAAAACAGATGAAAGTCATCTGCGTTTTAGCACAGAGTTCGGTTAAAGTGTCCAAAATTCTTGCTGCTTCGTCTTTGACCGATAATTCGACCATCAAATTTTCGCCTTTACAAACGAAATCTACAGTTTTGATACCAACTAGTCTTCTTGAGACGCATAAGCGGACGCAATAATATGCTAACGATGATCTAAGGTTAAAAATACTCACAGCAAGAAATATTAAAATTTAATCTAGAACTTCTGAGGGGCTACGGTCATACCACCATTGTGACTGCGAGACCACACGCGGTATCATTCCCACAAGATGAAAGAAAAATTCTATCGCTCCCCCAAACCACTAATGATAGTAGTAGTAGTAGTAATAATAATAGTGGTAGTGGTAGTGGTGGTGGTGGTGGTGGTGGTGGTAGTGCTTCTCTATTTCATCTCGAGATAATATTCAGTTTTATGTTAATAACAATAATAATAATAATAATAATAATAATAATACGAGCCAGCTCCAAAACGGCCGTCATCCACTCGCTCCTGGCGGTAAACTCAAGAATACCGCCTCCTGTTTATTTTATTCACTTTTATGTTCGTTTTTATTACCATTTTAATTTTTTCGCCGGCGAGTTCGGTATAGCAGATAGTTTTTTTTTTTTTTTTTGGGGGGGGGGGTTTCACCTGCATTTTATTCTGCATAGAAATACGACTTTGGTTGTTCTTTCTAAAATATCAAATATTAATCTTACAGTCGTAATAATAATAATGAGAGTAAATTAAGCCTATTACCGTCACAGTAACTCTGCTACATACGGATGGGTAAGGGTTAGGTCGGTATGACTGCATAGCGAAAGTTTTATGACAGTTTTGTGAAAGTTTACAATTACTTCATGGAAATAATCTTGCACACGGAAAAATGGAAACATTCTTGCACGTGAAAAAATGGAAATAATATTGCACATGAAAAATGGAAATATTCTTGCACGTGAAAAAATGGAAATAATATTGCACATGAAAAATGGAAATATTCTTGCACGTGAAAAAATGGAAATAATATTGCACATGAAAAATGGAAATATTCTTGCACGTGAAAAAATGGAAATAATATTGCACATGAAAAATGGAAATATTCTTGCACGTGAAAAAATGGAAATAATCATTCGCATGAAAAAATGGAAATCTTACACATGAAAAAAATGGATATAATCTTGCACATACGAAATGGTAGCAATATTGCACATGAAAAAATGGAAATAATCTTGGAAATAATCTTGCACATGAAAAATTGGAAATAACCTTGCACATACGAAGATGGTAGCAATCTTGCACATAAAAGAAATGAACTAAATCTTGCATATGAAAAAATGGAAATAATCTTGCACATAAGATGGAAGCAACCTTGCACATGAAAAAATGAACATAATCTTGCACATGAAAAAAATGGAAATATTCTTGCACATAAAACTTAAATCAATCTTGTACATAACACATACAATTGGCAATATCCATGTCCACAGAATACGAAAAGAAAGAGGAATTTATCACACAGGTAAAAAACAGGTAACATTCACGTACACACCATGCCTACAAAATGGCCTTCTTCTTACCTGCAACAACACCCTGGGCTATAGAATATGGCCCATGGTTGAAGAATTCTTGCCCTCCTGAAACGCAGAGGAAAAAAAAGCAAGTGTTAGTAAACTATGTTTTTTTACTACATATAAAAAAAACAACAACAATGCCTAGAACCACTGATTTGAAACTACTCAAAAATCAAAACGGCAATCAAAGATCTCATTCCTGTATGAACTGAGATGAACTGAGACAAAAGCAACCGCTAGCAAATATTATTACATCCATCCACTGCTGAGTGGCTTTGGAAGCTGTGGGCTATAGATTTAATTTATTAGTATCAGTGAATACTAATTATGTCCTGCTGAGGAGAGAAAGCTATAAGAAGGTAGAAGGAAGTCTGTCAAAAAGTAAAGTCGTAAGGAAACAGAGTGCAATTGAAAAGGAATAAACAGTCATACACAAGTCACTATCGGTCAGTGTGGTACCGTATACTTCAGAGAACTGGAATAATGTTGGAACTGACACCTAAACATAAAATAAGGCCAAAGGCCCTGTGCTGGGACCTATGAGGTCATTCAGCGCTGAAAGGGAAATTGAGAGAAAAACTTTTAAAGGAATAACAGGAAGAAACCCTCGCATTTGCATTACAAACCAATTCTTAGGAGAGGATTCGGGAAAGTAAGATGGAAGAAAGATAATATGAACGGAGGTACAATAAAAGGAATGAAGGGGGTTGTAGTTAGGGGCCGAAGGGACTCTGCAAAGAACCTTCAGTAATGCCTACAGTGCACCGCGTGAGGTGCACTCACGGCACTACCCACCCTACGGGTAAAATAATGTTGAAGCACATCTAATCCATCATTCTTTATATCTTAACCTTAAAAGAACAAAAACTAACACTGTAACCAGCGCTGCCACATATAATATAATATAATATAATATAATATAATATAATATAATATAATATAATATAATATAACATAATATAATATAATATAATATAATAATACCAGCAATTACTTAATCTTGCAGCGGCTTCAATCACTTCATCATCAACAGATAAAAAAAACAATTTCAAGTTTTTTCAAACATCTGTTCGTCGTGATTTTAGTTTTATAGAACATTACAAACTCAAGGGTTATGCGCTCAGCATTCAAGGCAAGAAATATTAGACTATCTGAATGGTCTCTTCATCAATGCGTCTGAAAACTTGTAATTTGAGACATGAACGAATTCGTGATAAACCCGAGACGAAAACTAGGAAGTGCCTTTCGTCACAAAGTCACTGATACCAACACATTAACTGCAAGAATAAATCAAAATGTGTGTTATGAGGTGTGTTATATAATCGTTTATGAATTATAAGCCTCTGTAATCTGGCTAAATGCGAGGACGGATTAGGCAATTCCACTCAGAGGAAGCAAGCCGGACCGGAATATTTTAGGCCCAAAAGTTTGTCATAATTATTTTTGGTCACTATCAGACGGCATAGATGATCCTGAGTGCGTATGAACGCTGAAGTATAACGCTGCCGACTTTGTCAAATATTTTCCTATTATATTTCAACTAATATTGAGAAATTAATAAACCTTCATACATCTACAAATGATTAGTTAATTGTAGACTTCCCTGTGACGATCGTCAAGGAATCTGTAGTGAAAGACGGACAGACAGACAGTCAGAAAGCGGTAGTCAAATATAGACAGAAAGCGGTAGAGATAGATAGATAGATAGACAGACAGGAAGGAAAGGAAGTGGTAGGAAGAGAATTAATTCTAATTTCTCGAAGCCATAGTTATTGAAGCGAAAGAAATATATATATATATATATATATATATATATATATATATATATATATATATATATATATATATATATATATATATATATATAAATATATATATATATATATATATATATATATATATATATAAGCTACAAACGTCCTTTAATATCCAATTCGCTCTACCTCTGAAATAATATATTTTCATATATGTTACCGATGGGGAATTTTTTAATTGATAATAAGTTCGTCGTCCCGTGGGCTCGAACCAGCGAACGACAAGAACTCAGGACTACAGCGGACGCATTAACCCATCCGGCCTCACTTGCTGGCCGGATGGGTTAATGTGTCCACTGTAGTCCTGAGTTCTTGTCCTTCGCTGGTTCGAGCCCACGGGACGAAGAACTTATTATCAACTAAAAAATTCCCCTTCGGTACATATATGAAAATATATTATTTCAGAGGTAGAGCGAATTGGATATTAAAGGACGTTTTTAGCTTACTGATTGTATATGAACCACGGTGATGTGATAAAAAGTCATATATATATATATATATATATATATATATATATATATATATATATATATATATATATATATATATATATCAAGGATTGAGGGCAGTGGAAACAGACTGGTACATAAAAACATCTTTATTTTTGCCGACGTTTCAAGACAACAAGTCTCATTTTCAAGGCTGCAATAAAAGAATAAATATTGAGAATACATATAAAATATACAAAAATCTCTTTAAAAACTTTCTCAAATTATTTCTAGGCATTATGGAGCCGTCAAAATTAATCTAATTCCAAAGAATCCTTTGAAAATTGGTTCTTTATTCAGTATTAAAGACCGTTTAAGCGACCTTATGACGTCTAGGGTAGTATATAAATATGATTGTCCTCGGTGTTCTCGAGGAACTTACGTGGGTTGCACCCAAAGACTTCTTAAGGTTCGCGCCGATTCTCACAAAGGTGCGAGCTATCGAACGGGCAATAAACTAAGTAATCCTGAATTTTCAAATATCAGGGAGCATGCCAAAAAATGTGGTAATTACATTGAATACGATCAATTTAAAATCATTACAAGGGCCTCTTCCGAGCTAGCACTCTCTATTCTGGAATCGTTAATTATCAAACAGACAGTACCATTGTTGAATGCCCAAAACTCCTCCACCCCTCTCTACCTGTCGTAACCGTCCTTCCTTGCTTTTCACTTGCCCGTATTCCAGTCGCCCTCCTTCTCCCTTCTATATAGGTTGGTACCACCCAGCAACGCATGAACTATGGTTATGTACAAATTTTTTAAAGAGATTTTTGTATATTTTATATGTATTCTCAATATTTATTCTTTTATTGCAGCCTTGAAAATGAGACTTGTTGTCTTGAAACGTCGGCAAAAATAAAGATGTTTTTATGTACCAGTCTGTTTCCACTGCCCTCAATCCTTGATATGTCTGACTGATTTGCTGTCCTGCCTGTATCCTTTATATATATAATATATATATATATATATATATATATATATATATATATATATATATATATATATATATATATATATATATATATATAATATATATATATATATATATAATATATATATATGTATATATATATATATGATACGTATGTGTATATTATGGTACACACACACATATATATGTATATGCATATATG
>JANJGK010000038.1:18734262-18800078 GCA_039081455.1 Macrobrachium rosenbergii | reverse complement strand
AGCTACAATCTCACAGCAAAATTCTCTGATACAGCTCAACTTTGAAAAGCAGGAAAGTCAAGGTTTGATTGACACGGACAGAACAAACAAATCATTGGAGATTACGATTACCATGTTACGAAGACGCCTAAGGCTAATACTTCATATTGGAGATGCTAGGAACACAGAAAACCCAGTTCTAATATCCGTGGAGGAGTCATAGTTAGCAGTCAATGACTTTTTCCCTGAGTTTGCAGATATAAACTGTCCAGGGCATATCAAACATTTTAGCAGTACTACAGTATCTCCAAATTTTACTACCTCTCAATCTGTGAACTTGCATACTGCCACATTAATTCTACATAAATACTGTATCCTAACCATGTATACTGTATATGGTTGATGTATTTTGGGTTGTGGCAGAGTCTACCATAAAGTTTTAACTTGCCAGAGTCAATAGAGGAGCCTCTGTAAAACTTGCCATTTTCCTCAAAATTCAGAGCACTTCATTGCAGAGGTTTTCAATTTTGAAATGTCTACAATTCTCCTATATATGAGTGTCATCAGCTGGACTACACAGTGGGTAATCCTGAATAATTACCTACTGGGTAAGTTCAACAGACATCAAGAATGTTTAAGACAAGACATACATTAATTTTCTTTGCATATTTCACCAAATTCATGCACATTACTAGTAATGTACAGATACAGTAGTTACCATAACTCGAAAGATGGACTGTACATAATTGTACTCAATGTCAGTATTATTTCTGAAAGTCTTTCTGGGCTACTTCAGTGCTGAAATGAACCTCGCAGTTCAGCAGTATATACCTACATATAACAGACTATTTTGCTACACCATGCTAGGAATCCTCACATCTACATGCAAGTACAAAGCTCTAATTTCTAGACGACATCTGAATATGGATCGAATTCATATTAAAATTGTACAAAGAATATCCTGAGAATACTACAAACTCTTAGTTTTGTAGCCCACATCCTCCTCTAAAATACCTGATGACGTTTCTCTGGGTGGTCCTAATGAAATCATCTCCACTGTACAACAGTCTCTAATAAATTCTGCTTTTCCCACTGACACTATTCAACATTTCAGATAGCATTTAGTTCTCCATACTTGTCCTGAAAGAATTCATAACCAAAAGATTTACAAGTACACTTGACTAAAGACTAACCACTTGTGCAGAATATCAATCTTTCAAATTCTTCTTTAAGTCCCATACCTGACTTTCATAAAACCTATCGTTCAACATGGACAATTTACAGTTAATGGAGTTAACAGGAAAACAGAGTTGTTCCTAACTGTACCAGTTTCAATGTTAAACAGATAATCAAAGGCACTAGTCTCACATTTACACTAAAGCAGAATAATTCTAGTTTCATTTAGGCCTTACCATTAAAGGATGTGGATCCAGATGATAAACGGGTCTTCTTAGTCGCTAGTATAAAACGTACTCAGGTGTCAGTCCCATCAAGTACACAACACACAGGAATTGTAACTCTTCTATTCCCCCAAGCGAGTATCATTCCCCAGGTGCTTACCCTGAAAGGAAAACACTAAATCAGATCCTGGTAACATCAATTCAAGGCACTGTACAGAAATACTTTTGTACTTCACAACTTAAACTGTCCTATTTAGATTATAAGTATCCCTAATGATTCACTTACATCTTGATTCTCTGAGGTGACCCTTAAAAGTGTCCTAATCTGATAGCGTTCTAAGATTTCTACACAAACAGGCAAATGATTTTTTCAAGATTGTTTCAAGATCAAGAAGCCTCCCCTTCACAAACTTCTAATACGATATGGCTATTCATATCAAGAACAGACATCCTGTGCAATCATTTTACATTCCTTGAAGACTACACGAAGAATCAAACTGCTGTTGTGACACTCTTGTATGGACAAATTTCATTCTCTCAATAACGACATTAATCTTGGCAGCAATCTCTTGGAAACTCAAAGAACTTATTATAAGACTTGTGATCTATACTAAGTACCAACGTTACTTGTGGGTCCTAATTCTCTCTTCTCTACTCTCGTTTGGATATTCAAGAAATAAACACGAAGTGATCAGATTAAACATGGCTATATTCTCCAAAAAAATGCTCTATGTTGATGTGACTGATTTTAAATAAATCTGGCTAAGAAGCCAAACACTAGGGGGGCTTTCTAAAGAGGGAGTTGAAGTGGCTGGACAGTATGATGGAAGACAGGAGGTGGGAGTGGAGGTGAAGTAAAAGGCTAAAAAGTGGGTGTACGTAGGGGTCAAAGAGATGCTACAAACAATCATCAGTAATGCCTACAGTGTGCCATGTGAGGTGCACCGATGGCGCTACCCCCTATAGGGACATTACCAGAATTGAAAAACAGAGTCAATTAAAGTAAAAATCATACAGCTATTTCATCACACTAAAACTAGCATGGATTTCCATATAAAAATGATATTTTAATGATAAAATAAGGTTTGTTCATACTTACCTGGCAGATATATATATAGCTGTATTCTCCGAAGGTCCGACAGAATTTCAAATTTCGCGGCACACGCAGTGGCCGGTCAGGTGGTTAGTACCCATTCCCGCCGCTGGGAGGCGGGTATCAGGAACCATTCCCATTTTCCATTCAGATTTTCATAGTGCCGTTGTCTCCTGAGGGGAGGAGGGTGGGCACTACGAATATATATCTGCCAGGTAAGTATGAACAAACCTTATTTTATCATTAAAATATCATTTTGTTCATGAAACTTACCTGTCAGATATATATATAGCTGAATCGCACCATTGGCGGTGGGCAGAGACAGCATAGGATTGAGAAACAAAACAATGTAGATGATTACACATCTTGGTTCCTTACCTTTTAGCATAGCTGACTTCGTGATTACTGTCACCCAAGTCTGCGTCTGCTTTACTGGAGTTTCCAACGAGGTAGAGACCTATAAGGTTGGAGAGTTCCAGACGATCTGTCAACGGGGACGTGACCACTATGTGCCCAGATCGTAGCCCTCAAGAAGGAAGCAAAGAGACAAAAATAACCACCTGACCTACCAAACATCGTGACTAGTAAAAAACTAAGGAAAGGGAAGACTGCCCCCACAGTCTACCCACAACCATAAAAACACAACTAAAAAAAAATTTTAAAAACTATTCCTAACCATACATTAAAGGATAGGATGGGTACTGCCTCCTTCTCCCAAGATCGGACCAGCCGAAACGTAAGGTCCCAATGAACAGCAAGACTCATACACTGTTCTTACGTCCTTTAGGTAATGAGAGGCGAACACAGAATGACTTCTCCAAAAAGTGGCATTCATAATCTCGTTCAGAGCCATGTTCTTTTGAAAGGCTACTGACGTTGCCACAGCCCGAACCTCATGCGCTTTAACTTTCAAAAGTTCGAAGTCACTCTCCTGACAACTCTTATGCGCTTCCTGAATGGTGGACCTCAAGAAGAAAGCCAGCGCATTCTTTGACATGGGGACGTCAGGTCTTCTCACCGAGCACCATAACCTATCCGCAAGACCTCTCGACTCTTTTGTCTTGTTCAAGTAGAACTTTAGAGCCCGAACAGGGCAAAGCAGTCTTTCTGGTTCCTGACCCAGAATACCCGCCAAACCTTTCAATTCAAAGGACTTGGGCCAGGGGTGAGACGGGTTCTCATTCTTGGCAAGAAACGACGGTTGGAGAGAACACACCGCATCGTCTCCTTTAAAACCAACTGACTTAGATATTGCATGAATCTCACTGATTCTCTTTGCAGTAGCGAGAGCAACTAAAAATAAAGTCTTCTTTGTTAAGTCCCTCAAAGAAGCAGCATGAAGGGGTTCAAAAGGGCTTTGCATCAGGAACTTAAGAACCACGTCCAAGTTCCAAGATGGAACCAAAAACTGAGGCACCTTAGTCTTCTCGAACGACCTAATGAGGTCATGGAGGTCCGTATTGTTGGCGATATCTAATCCTCTGTGCCGAAAGACCGCCGACAACATACTCTTATACCCCTTAATAGTAGAGACTGCCAGCTTCGGAACTTCCCTAAGGAAAAGAAGGAAGTCTGCAATCTGGCTCACAGTGGTCGAGGAAGAGGAAATCCCTCTGCGAGTACACCACTGCCGAAATACGGCCCACTTCGATTGGTAAACTGCGATCGAGGATGTTCTCCTGGCTCTCGCGATCGCTCTTGCCACCTGCTTCGAAAAACCTCTCGCTCTCGCCAGCATTTCGATAGTCTGAACGCAGTCAGACCGAGAGCGGAGAGGTTTTGATGGTATCGTTCGAAGTGGGGCTGTCTGAGTAGATCTGGACGAAGAGGCAACACCCTTGGAAAGTCTACCAGAAGCGACATTACCTCCGGAAACCACTCCTTGTAAGGCCAATACGGAGCGATCAGAGTCATCCTCGTATCTTGCGACGACGCTAACTTCCTGACCACTTCTCCCAGGATCTTGAAGGGAGGGAAAGCGTAAAGGTCCAGACGAGACCAGTCCCAAAGAAGGGCGTCTATTGACACTGCTCCTGGATCCAGGACAGGAGAGCAGTAGAGCGGAAGCCTGTTGTTCTTTGATGTTGCAAACAGGTCTACTAAGGGACGACCCCATAAACCCCACAGTTTTTGGCACACCTCCTGGTTCAGAGTCCACTCTGTCGGGAGCAGTTGATGACGACGACTTAGCAGGTCCGCTCTCACGTTCTGAACGCCTGCTACAAACCTCGTCAGGATTGTAACGTTCCTGGAACTCGCCCACAACAGGATCTCTTTCGCAAGAACGAACAGGGAACGAGAATGAGTGCCTCCCTGCTTTTTCAGGTAAGATAGAGCAGTGGTATTGTCCGCGTTTACCTGGACTGTGCGACCGGACACTTGATCTTCGAAGAATCGAAGGGCTAGAAAAATCGCCCCTAATTCTTTCATATTGATATGCCAGGTCACCTGTTCCCCTCTCCAGATGCCTGACACTTCTCTCTTGCCCAGTGTTGCTCCCCACCCCGACATTGACGCGTCGGAGAACAACACTAGGTCGGGGTTCGGAAGGCTGAGAGACACGCCCTCTGAAAGCTTCGAGGGATCCAACCACCACCTGAGATGCTCCTTCACTTCGAGGGAAAGTTTGAGAGACAACTCGAGATTTTCCTTGTCTTCCCAGTTGTCTTGCAGGAAGAACTGAAGAGGCCTGAGATGTAGTCTCCCTAGGAAAACAAACTTTTCCAGTGAGGAAATGGTCCCCAGCAGACTCATCCACTCCCTCACCGAACACGTTTCTTTCCCTAGGAAGGCCAGGACTTTTCCGTAGCACAGCTGTTGACGTTCCGGGGACGGAAAAGCCCGAAAAGCCACTGAGTCCATCTGAATCCCCAGATACACGATGGACTGCGTTGGGGTCAGGTGTGACTTTTCGAAGTTGACCAGCAGGCCGAGTTCCTTCGTCAGGTTTAAAGTTGCTTGAAGATCCTCCAGACACCTCTCCCTCGATGACGCTCGAATCAGCCAGTCGTCCAAGTAGAGCGACACACGTACGCCTGCCAGATGCAGCCATCTTGCTACATTCCGCATGATGACGGTGAAAATCATGGGAGCGTGGACAGGCCAAAGCAAAGAGCTCTGAATTGATACACCTTTCCCCTCAAGACGAACCTCAGGAACTTCCTTGACTGAGGATGTATCGGTACGTGGAAGTACGCGTCCTGAAGGTCGAGGGATACCATCCAATCCCCTGGTCTTAAGGCTCCTAGAACAGACTGCGCCGTCTCCATCTTGAAAGTTTCTTTCGCGACGAAGCGGTTCAGGCTGCTGACATCCAGCACAGGTCTCCAACTTCCCGACTGTTTCGGGACCAGGAACAGCCTGTTGTAGAAGCCCGGGGAATTCAGGTCTAAGACCTGTTCTACTGCTCTCTTGACGAGCATTTGCTGCAGCAGGTCGTACAGGATCTCTTGTTTTTCTGGACCGTACGACGGAGAGAGGTCCAAGGGCGAAAGGCTTAAGGGAGGGGGAGAAAGGAAAGGGATCTTGTATCCTTTCTCTAAAACCGAAAGGGACCAACTGTCTGCCCCTCTCACTTTCCAGGCTTCGGAAAACGCAAGAAGCCTGGCACCCACCGGTATCTGGAGGAGAATCACATCACTTCTTGCCCCTACCTCTAGTAAGGGCTTTACCTCTCGAGAGGTTCTTTCCTCGAGAAGAAGGCTTTGAGGATGATCCGGCACGAAAGGGCTTCTTCATCTTGGGTGAATGTTGACGGTTTGACGTCGACGAGGTCACGGGAACCGCAGGGCGCTTCGATGACTGAGCCAACAGGTCCTGTGTGGTCTTCTCTTGTAAGCTTGCAGCGATGTCCTTTACCATCGAAGCCGGGAAAAGATGACTGGAAAGGGGAGCAAACAACAGTTCTCCTTTCTGTGCCAAGGAGACGGACTTCGTAGCGAAACCGCAGAATAGAGACCTCTTCTTGAGCACTCCAGTCGCAAAGTGCGAGGCCAATTCGTCAGAACCATCTCGGACCGCCTTGTCCATACAAGACAAGACGCTCAAAAGGTCCGACAAGGAGATCGAGTCCTGACTCCGAGACTTAAGGTCCAAAGCTCCAAGACACCAGTCAAGGAAGTTGAAAACTTCTATCGTCTTGAAAAGGCCCTTCAAAAGATGGTCCATCTCCGTAAGAGTCCAGGGAATCTTGGCCGTCGACAGATGAGACCTCCTACTCGAATCAACGAGAGAGGCGAAGTCTCCCTTAGATGAGGAAGGAAGACGTAAGCCTAAGTCTTCTCCGGTCTCATACCACATCGCCGCTTTTCCCGAGAGTCTTGAAGGGGGAAGGGCGAAAGAAGACTTTCCTTGAGCTTTGCGGGAGTCCATCCACAAATGGACTTTCTTGAAGGCCCGCTTAGTGGAGAGCGATTTAGTCATCTTCAGAAATCCCGGAGCTTTCCTAGACTTAGTCGAAGTCAGTTGAGAAGGAGGGGAGAGAGGTACTGCCGGCAGAAACTTGTCAGGAAACAATTCCTTCAACAGCTTGACGAGGATCTGGTAGTCCGACGACGAGGACTGATCCTTAATCTCATCTTCAGACTCCGAGACCCTGAGTCTATCTCCAACATCGGGCGGGGAAGAGCAGAGAGAAGTTGGAGAGGAAACACGCCGCAGGGACCTCTGCTTGGAAGAGGAACTGGCGTGCAAAGCAGCTGGAGAACCAGGAACCACACGAGAGCCGACAGCAACGGCAGGTGGAGCGTCTTGAAGGGAGTCAAAAACGTCCATCGGGGCGTCACGTCTGGCAGCATGACGAGCTTCTTGAGCGTCCAGCCGAGCGTCACGTCTGGCAGCATGACGAACGTCTGGATCGTCCCTTAGAGCGTCACGTCTGGCAGCATGACAAACGTCAGGAGCCTGACGAGCGTCATCAACAAAAAGGTGAACATGACGTCTAGAACGAGAAGGGAGGGGAGGACGTCCTGGGGTGACGTCACGACGATCCTCCCCAACACCCTCTGGGGACGAGAGTCTAGGGTTCCTTCCACGACGAGCAGGCGAAGCAGACGAAGGTGACGAACGAGGAGCAGGAGAAGGAGACCGCCTAGATCTCTTCACTGGAAGTCTAACATCCTTCCGACGAGGACGGGACCTGGACTCTCTCTCTGCAATGAAAGAGGAGAGTTGCTGCTGCATGGAGGCAATAAGGGTCCTCGTTGGTGACGCCTCTCTCTCTGGAGAATCACGGAACCTAGAGGCAGAAGGACGAGGGGGCGTCCTAATCCTCTTCTCTTGACGAAGGAGAGCTCTAGGGCGCTCAAAAACGTCTTCTTCGGATGACGTCCGGTACTTCTTTTGCGGGGGGAACGCATCCACAAACTCTGGCGAGGAGCACAGAGTAGGAGAGAGAGGACGTGAAGCGTCCTCCTCCCTAAAGCTTCTCTTAAGAGGGCGAGAGTCTATCTGACGGTTCCAACCCCTGCGTGGGGAGGACGTGTCAGAAGACGAGAAGCAGTCCTTCAGGACCCGAACACGAGTTCGCGCCTGGGCAGCCTGGGAAACGTCTTCAGGACCTGCCGAAGGGACGCCAGACCGGTGGGGGTTCCCCGTCACCCTCCTTCGGCTTTCGACATGCTCTCTCCCTGAGTCCTGGGAGTCCAGCAGAGGTCCAGGCCTAGAGGCATGATGGGGCCGGTCTGACGCCCCCTCCACTGCACTGGGGGCACTAGTCACTTCACAACACTTATCTTGGAGAGCTGACACCTTAGATTCTAATGCACGAATCGATTCCATCATAGCGGAAAGCATATTAGTCTCCACTGGCACGATCTCAGGGGCAGGAGACAAAACCACAGGGTTAGGATCTAAAGGTACAGGGGAGTTAGGGCCGACATCAACACTTCCGCAAAGAGAAGCACTCCTGGAGGAAGACCTCCTCAGTCGATCACGCTCCAACTTCCTCACATATTTATCATACGCTCTCCATTCATTTTCAGACAAAGAAGCACATTCATGACACCTATCATTCAACATGCATATATGCTTCCTACAGTTAGAACATACAGTGTGAGGATCAACCGCAGCTTTCGGCAACCTCACCTTACATTCAGACATCACACACGCACGGTAACTAGCAGAGCTAGACCCAGACATAATGATAATCTAAAGCAAAACCCAAAGAAAAGTCAAAAAAGCGTATGCCGATCTACCGATCCAAAGTCAAAATACCAACAGACAATGAGATACTCAAGAAAAAAGCAAATCCTATGGCGGAGGTGCAGACAACAGTTGTTGACAACACCGGCGACAGAGAAAATCTGAATGGAAAATGGGAATGGTTCCTGATACCCGCCTCCCAGCGGCGGGAATGGGTACTAACCACCTGACCGGCCACTGCGTGTGCCGCGAAATTTGAAATTCTGTCGGACCTTCGGAGAATACAGCTATATATATATCTGACGGGTAAGTTTCATGAACAAAATTTATATTATTCGAGATGAATGTTACCTACTTTTAAAGTCATCTGATTCCCCCACTGAGAAGAGGATGGTGGGTAGTGCTGCTAAACCGAATCTGCTCGGCCAATCGAGCTAAAGGTTTCTTGCTTGAAACCCAAAACACTCTTACCCGATGTGGAATCCTTTCTGGATCTTACTGCCCCCTGAAGTTGGATTCCATTCAGAGGGGCCCGGCTCTCATACGTGTGCAGCAAAGAGCAGCCTAGCTGAGAAAACCGCTTCAACTAGAATGAAATGGACGCACCATGAGGGGACCCCCGTGCCTGGGTCCAAAAGCCCTATAAAATGAGAGCCACTAAAAATAAAGCTTGACGACATAAAGGTACGATCCTATACAATACATGTACCTTCATGCTCCCCAAAATGCTGAAACCTGGGATTTAAAACAAACATCTTAAAAGATTGCTCTTTCCTCGGTTCAGGAAAAGACTTGACCCGCTACTAGTAGCGGACTAAGGCTTTACTATTTCAAACATGATTTCTGCATGCTTAAGGTACCGAATGGCAAAATCAAACTGCACTTCTACTGTGCTGACTTAAACACATCCTCATGCGACAATTTGTAATCACACTAAGCGAGGTAGCAACAGCTCTCCCATTATGAATAAAGGTAAATGGTGTGGAGCTGGTTCTCATGCACTAGCCTAATCAAATGTCACAGAGAACCTGGTGTTCTTTGACAAAGACATCTAGGTTTTCTAAAACCACAAAACAAAAGGTTAACTTTGCCCCCTCAAGGCTTAACCTTTGACACAGATGTTCTAGATTCTAAAATCACAGAATACAAGGATAACTGCCTCTTTCAGGCTTAACCTATCTAAGTAAGTTTTAATTGTCCCAACATGACAGAGAACTGTTTCCTCTTCTTCCCCACCAGAGGTTAAATGGAATTCTTACAGTTCTCTGAAAAGTTTGCCTTAATCTCATTCTTAATTACATTGCAAAAAGATAAAATAGCATTCCCTTACAACAGCCTTAAGGAGAGTGCTTGCAATAAATTTACTCTTTTTAACTTGAATAGTGCTAAATAAAACCAGTTTTTCTAGTAAATAATTCAATAGAAATCATTCCAGAGGCTCAAAAGAATCTGCAGATAAACTTTTGACCTGTGTCTAAATCCAGAGAGAGATTGATACAGTACTGAGTTGAAGGAGCTTCCATCTCAACATTTTTCAAAACCTTACAGCTGCTGATCATCAGCCAGATCTAATAGCACCAGGTACAATACCAAGGAAAGTATGGAACGATAACCTTGAAAGTAGACAGCAAATAAGTCTTACTAAACCCAAGAAAGCAGAGAAACTTTCATGTCTACAAGGTTCCAGGTGCTGAAAATTCCTCTAGAAAGGGCCCTGGGCATAAACAAACCGCTCCTTCTGACACAAGGCCACAGTTGTTCTCTGCCTGATTAAGGATAGAACCCATGATACCTTTGAAAATCCCCTATTGGGAGGAGACAGTCAAGCATCTCTAAGCAGCTAAATGCTAGATGCAGAAGTTAGTGAGAGTGCATGAAACTCTGTAGTCCGAGTCAACTTTCCCTTAACGGAAAAATAAGAGAGCTAGAAAGTTCGAAAATCATTTTCTTTCGAGGCTACTAGGGCTCTACAGGAGTCACTGAGCAATTCTTGAACATGGAAATTGCTCAACACAGTACTTCCTTACAGTAGCTAGAGGGGGAAGGCCTGTGAATCTGAAACAGGCCAAATTTAAAGAAACACATCCACTGATCAAGCCTGAGGGCCCTCAAAGGAGTAGTGATCGACTCGTTCCTGTTCACCTGCATGCTAATAAGTCTACAATGAGTGGTCATCTAATCCCACAGCAACTGTTGAACTTGCATATGTACTGTAATGGCTACTCTGTAAGTGGTTTTGTTCTTCTGAATCCCCAATTGCCAAAAACATAGTCCTTCCACAGAATGTTCATTTCTCTCAAAGAAGCAATCTTTCCACCATGACTTTGTTTCTGACCAAGGATAAAGCTGCTGGACATCTTCAATGGTCTTTCCACTGCCCTGACACCTAGTAAGCTTTACCTGGTGTAGTGTTGACCCTTCTATGTTGTATGTAAGTGTAACAACACTAGTCAAAATTCTTTGCTTCATGTTGGATGAGAGAGGGAAAAAAACCCAGGACGTAGATTTAAGAATAAAATGGTCAACTCTTGGTTTCAGCATCCCTCTTACAGAACCTAGCGACAACGATGGTCCTGGATTACTTACAAGTTTAATGAACACTAGCTGTTAAGTTGTAATCTTTTATGCTGAGGCTGAACTGTAACTGAGCCTGATTATTCTGACAAAATCCCCAGTGAGGCCATGTTTCTTAACAAAGAAAGCCCTTACCACTTAGGAAGCTTCCTTCTGGGCTAAAATTCTTCAAGAAGCAAGTGCTTATTCATCTTCCGACAGGCAAGCCTGCAAATTCAAGAATCATCCCCACATCACTTGATAAGAATGAGGAGTGAGGGAAGTCGACTAAAATTCATATTGCATAGAGACTAAGCCAGCTGAAGCAACAGATCCTTGGCCTTTGGCATACTGTCGAGAGTTGGCCAACTTGAAGCAGCTGACTTAGATGAAAATATTTCTTGCTCCTAAAAACTGACCCCATCCCTAACCAATTCAGACACACCTTGTATTCACCAAAGTATGGTTTACGTCGTGTTCTCAGTTCTTAACACGCTTTTCCTGAACCAAAATGGGAGCAAAAGGTGGAGCTAAAGAGGAAGCCTCAATACTAACTAAAGCATTAGCAAAGACAAAATCTAGACTTAGTATGGATAACTACAGAAGAAGGACCTGGAGAAGGGGAGAAATGACATGTTGATAACCTGACCTAGC
The DNA here is from genome assembly GCA_039081455.1 of Macrobrachium rosenbergii. Classification (NCBI taxonomy): domain Eukaryota; kingdom Metazoa; phylum Arthropoda; class Malacostraca; order Decapoda; family Palaemonidae; genus Macrobrachium; species Macrobrachium rosenbergii. The sequence goes on along the minus strand of JANJGK010000038.1, from coordinate 18,788,258 downwards.
TAACTTCTTCGCAATCTGCTTCCCTTCTCTTCCTATACTACTAAGAAACTTCAGCAGAAAGTCCTTCGAAAATCCCTACTTCCTCACGTCTATTCTGCAGATCACACTTAAAACCACTGCAGCAGGCATAAACAGTGTGTATCTCCAAAAAAATCAACACTGCTAACAAAGTAATCATTCCTACAGACGCTGACGTCCTTAGCCTCGATTCCAGTGGAGGCATCCTAGGAAAAATAATGTTCAGTACCATGACAGCAGCAAAAAGCATTGGAACACCAACAGTCCCTATACCCAATGGCAGTAAGAATTCTGACTCTAGACAGTCATCTGGGCAGCCATTCGATCTTTTGTTTGAAGGCCGACCTGCTTATTGGGGCACGGAGATGTACGCTAACTTTAACAGTAAATAAGATTCCCAAATAATGAATAATGTTGCCAACTAGTGTTTTGGTCTGTCATTTTAGTGAAATCATACAAAATCCAGTCTAAAGACACTTCCAAACTTAAAAGTGTAAACTAAAGCTGGCCATACACCTAGGGAACTGACTATGATTTTTTAACAATGGCACAAAATAGTTAGTGGATGTATACTAAGACCAAATACTCCCTCACTCACTGACCATTGCCTTCAGCATTACTATGTTCCTCTGAAGATTTTTAATTTCTTATGGTTACTATTGCAAATTATACTACTATCAGTCTGGTACATCAATTACCATAATTATACAGAAAACATTCAACTCGTTAGTACATTTAACATCAATCACTACATTCAATCAAACTCAACAACAACTTGGAAAATAAAAAGTAGCTGATCTTACTATTAATGTGACCAATTTCACTGCAAAGAACTTCTACCACTGTAAAGATGCCATATAGTGTATATGTATAACGGCTGTTGTACTCCTTCCTGATGAAGGTAATCATGGAGAAGACGCCCGTCAGCTGATGATCTTTCCAGGTGATATCCCTGCTTATTCAATACCCATCTAATAACCTGAAATAATAAAACGATTTTTTATACTGTGTACTACATTTAAGCGAAGCACTGTAATACAAGTACAGTACAGTAATTATTTACATTTCTGTAATTGAGCTTCATTTTAAATCATAGGTGTGACATGCTGAAGTGTTTATCAAAAGAGTATAATGATGATGGTAATCAATATCATAGTCAGTCATTCTACAGTATACAGTTTAACAAAAAGTTCCTCTGTAATCCTACACTAATTGTCAAAATAATCGTGTGGTCCTGAACACCTTTTGAAGGCATTCAAGGCTGCACAATACAAAATTCAAACATCACTCATTAATGACCGTACACAGAACAGTATGGGACTACGGTATGAAGTTAACGTAATTTACAACTCCACCAACCTTTGAAATCTAGCTTTCTCCTAATTTCATTCCGATTTGATTAGGAGTTTTAGTCCTTAAGGCAAAGTACTGGAACCTATCAACTTTCTCTAATACAGTACTATTATACAACTAACAGTTACCCATAACTTATGAAATAACATTAGGTATCTATTTCTTTGTTTCTTACTACAAGAACTTATGATTCAATGTGAAGCATATCATATTTGAGACTTGTAGCTATAGTCTATTTTTCTAAGGCAAAACATATTCCCTGTTCAAGCAAATAGTAACCTAGATATGTTTTCCAAGGGATTCTTTAGCAAGGTTTTCCGACACCAAAGCAATTCTGAAAACTTCCTGAAACACTTGAGCACCTAAGAACCAAGAACTTGCAAAGTCATGGGACTTATGAATACAAGTATGTACCATTAGTGTCACCCGAGTGATGCTGATGCCCACTAGCACTAAGGAAAAGAATTTGCCTGGTAACAGCTTTTGAAGCAACATATGTTTGCTTTGTTACATGTATCTGCCAATTCTTCTGGTAGCCACCACTGCAAACCAGTTGTAGCTGAACATGCAAAGAAAACAACTTGCCCTAAAGGAGTTGATGGATAATTACCCATCATCATTCAGCGAATGCTTGGTTCACCCCCAAAAATATTTTCAATTGGTTCCATAACCTGTTTTGTAAGAGGTTACCAGTATTCATCAATATCAGACATGGGACCTTGGAACTGCTCCAGTGTAATCTACCACAACCTAGTTGGTTGGTGACGAAAATCATATTGGCTTCATGTTTTTGCCTCCTAATATGACTGCACTCATTCAACCAATGGGCCAAGGTGTTACTGTTGCAACGAAAGTGCTATAACAGAGGACGTTCCTCGAGGAAGAAATGGTGGTGTTCAGGGACAAGCTAGACAATCAGCAAGGCTTGGATACATTGGGGGAACTGACTCTAGAGAATCTGCTAAGTATTCACCAAAACCTGCCACATACAACTTTGCAGAAGCAACAACTCACTGCATGTGAAGGACACCTGCTTGATGTGCCTCACTGGACTAAACATAGGAACCACATCCTCTTGTTGCACCACAATTGAAGCACCAACAAGCAGTAGAGAAAACGCTGATGTAACGCCATTCATACTGCATGGCTGGGAGGGGGGGGGACAGGTTGGCTAGCAATAGTTGATATAGATGCCTCACGAAACCAAATGCTGTCAACAGAAGCCAAATTATAAGCCAGTACATCTACCAAAATGGTATCTAGCTTAGATTTAGCTGAGGCGCCTGACAATGAAGCAGAAGCCATGAAAAAAGAATATTAGAGGTTGCAGAAGAAGAAGGACCTACAACAGCTGAAAATACAGATGATACAGTTAGAAGAAATAGATCACAAGGAGAAAAGGCATGGAAGGAATAGAGTGAGACTGAGATACACACACCAATGAAACAGGTTCAACAAAAGATTGAAAAATATTATATAATTAGAACTGGAACAAACAACAGAATAATGCTTAGCATACCATTATTGTTAATTCTCTTAAATTAGGACCTAAGGCTAAGCTTGTGTGACAATTTATGCTTTCCAAAACTATCTTTAGGCTAGTGGGCCAAATGCCTAACCCATCAAGATGGATGAGACTCAGACGTCAAGGGGTACAAAACAACTTAACCCCCAGAACTAACCTGCAGTGTCTCCCAACTGTCACAGGAAAGTACGACTGCAAACTCAGGCAACTGATAGACAAGGCCACTGACACCTTTCCTCTCAAAGGGGATCACAAGAAAAAGAGTGCACAAGGGGGAGGGGGGGTTGCAGATTGGTTAATCATAACTAGAATTCAGTCAAGCCCTTAAATGCTATAATAGGACTAACACCCTGTCTAATTTTAGAATATGTTTTTCCTACACTGAAGGAGGAGCAGAGGGTAGAGATGAGGTTGTAGGATCAGGTCTAGGCCAAAAAGAAGGTGATGAGACTTACGTCTGAATTAAAATGATTTTCAATATTTTAAACTAAATGATAACTACAAAATACTACTTAGGATAGGATGTTAAGTACTTTATACGGAACTGCACTACTGTATACTACAATATATGCTATGAGATTTAACCCCAGGGTACCCTCTTGATTAGGTTACATGCCAGTCTTCATTACTTATTTCCTTACTGGAAGGGGCAGACCCCCGAGCTGTGTGTTTAGTTGAGGACACCTTAATAGGGAAAACTGGACAATTCTACACACCTCTACATTTTAAGAACTTTCTCATGTACAGTTATCACAAATATTACTACAGTTGGACACTAAAATGGGAAAATTAATAATAGCGAGAGCCAATTAACAGGAGCTTATTTTATGCAAGAGGCAAAAGAAAAAAGAATATAAAAGTTGGCAAGAAGAGAAATCTGAAGCAATGAGAAAAATAAAAGTTTTGACATGCAGAGATGGTCTAACATTAAACAAATGAAGAGAAAGAAAAGTATTCAGTCACGTCACCTGGGTTAGTATGTACGAAAAAGCATGGCCAAGGCCTTCAGGTAGTGCTTAAGGGTGTAAAGTACAGTATGTTCCCAGTTTCAATCAATTCACGTATGCCCTGGTGATAGCCTTGTTCATATCAAAAGACAGACGTGCTATGAAATTGAGTTCTAGACCGGAGGTATGGACTTGAAAAGGTTAGTTATAGCTTCCACCCAGAATTCTGAATGATTATCTTGTGCATAACTGAACACTTACCTTCAGGAGTTTTGATAAAACTTCATATTTATGTAAAGAGTTCAGGCCAGCGAGGTTCAATTTCAAATCAAGCCTTATAACGGGCATATACTTCAAGTCCTTAAATTCTTCTACAAAGATGTAAGAGTTATCAACATTAATTTTCTGTGCTTTGATTTCATCAACAATCCCTTTTCTGTTATCACCGGCACCCACGGAATGAACTCTACTATTTCTGTCCATATTTGGTAATAGCTTAGCAGGACTGACATCATAACCTGCTATTTTCTTACTCTTGAAGCAGTTTTGAGAGAACTGGTAACTGTAATGGCCAAAGCCTGAGTTACTTGTAAAACATCGGCCAAGGTTTCTAGCACTGCAATGATAAAAGGGAACTGGGCTGGAATTTACTGCAAACGATGAAACTAATTCTGCACAAAAAGTTGTTGGTACTGTCAGCAACTGAACTATTTCATCAAATGCATTCAGTTCAGAGGAGAATTTTAAAGTCCTTTTCTGATTATAATGAACACTGGAGTAACTGTCAAAATTTTCAATAGTTAAATTATCCTTAATCTTATTTTTCCTTTTCAGCAGATTTCTGAGACCTGTGTTTTTGTTATATTCTGATTTTGACAAGGAAACACTTTTAGAAACACTTTGATAAGGTCTTAAAAATTCTTTACTTTCAAGAGATCTCAAGTAAGACGTCATTAATTTCCTTCCTGAGTCTCTTCCAAGTTGCATTGCGCCTTTCTGCTGAACTTGCAGAACAATGTCCTCGAGCTTCTTATCATACAGACCTCTGCTGAAGGGAAGATCTACTTCAAACAATATTCCTAGAAGTAGTAATGCACAGTAGAAAACCAGCAGCTGAAGAGGATGAAACTGAGAGCATCCCATTATTCTTACGTCTGAGCACTTCAAACACACAAGTTCCTAACTAGTACGTATGTTGCACTACAAACACGAAACTGAAAGCAAAGAGAAAAAAATAGAAAATTTACTTACTAAATATGTACATAGTATGTTTCCATTTACCAATCCAAGATTATGAGCGATTATATTATCTACTATGTACGGTATGCTTTTAAATATTACTTAAATCACTACCATGTACAACACCAATACAGAACTGTAATATGATCATGTATGGAAAATTAATACAGACTTCATAATATACAAACTATAAATGCCACAAGAAAAATGCATGAGGAGGAGAGATTCGTGTTAAAATGACTAAGGTTACCAAGGGAGGACAACCTTCATTTGCACAACAATGCCTTGAGGGAGAAGACAAGAGTTTTTAGCACTGCAAGAATTTTAAGACCATTTGATGGGTCACTTGGCGGTGCTGATGCCCAAGTAGCCTTATCAGTTGTCCCAACTTCTACCATATGTGAGAGACCATGAGGTCCAGGGTATCACACCATCTGCGTATTCATGAGGAACTCTTCCGAGGTTCAGGTAATGAGGGCATGGCAGACCATCTCTGCTTCATCCTGTTTGAGAGGGATGTTCCACACAAACCCATGACACATTCTGCTTAAGACCTGGGGTGGTTGTTTCCTGCAGGGCAGCTGATCGAGACTACAGTCTACCCCAAAGCCAACTCAAAGTCCTTCAAAGAAGGCATCATGCTTACCCCATACAAATGGGAAAACAAGCACGTTAAAAGAAGAAGAAGAATTTCTTTCTCCCTGTGATTTTTATTCAATACATCACACACCTTCTGTTAATGGCACAAACCCATTAATCAACCCTCTGATGGCCCACCCATGGTCAAGGAAGACACAGTGCCATTAGTTAGGTTAGGCTAAGGCAGGCTTAAGTTTGGCTAAACTTGACTTGGAAAAGTAAGAGGCAACAGGTGACCGATCAACAGGACCACATCACTAAATGATAGGCCACAATAACCAAAAGTGCACAACAGTTACACACAACCATACTATTGTCATTTTTCTACAGTTATGTTTGAGTATCATTACAGGTGCTGGTCCTAGCTCAGTCAATTATGTTTTATCCTTCCCCCAAACACCAGTGTCCCAGTTTTTTCCTTCCCACTAAAATAAAGTGTCCCATTCAGGTCCCCACAGGTTACTGCTAGACGTGGCAAAAACAAGTATTACTTAGATCTACCCCTACAGTAATTTGGGTATTAAGAAATTGCAACCTACATTTTTGAAAAGAGCTCTTCATTCTCTTTATTTTGAACCCCATAAACACTATGCGCAGATGATAAATTAAAAAATTAATCAAATTATGACTTACAGTATAAGGTAGACAATACTGGCTTCCCCCCCATAGCTAATGCGGCAAAATTGCAACCAGTAAAACACTAAGTTACATCAGGTTGGTATTTTTAGGTTCTTTTAGTGCCCTGTCATTTCCTAGCCATTTTTGCAAGAAAAACCAAGCAAAACTGGCTGGCTGGAGTATTATTAGCAACTTATAAAATTTTACCGTGTTTCGCAAAGAGGCCTAGGTCCCTATTCATCCCAAAACCAACCAGCCAGGATAACCAACCTATCTGTAACAACTATCTCTAGGGGCGCTGAGACTTATGTGCCAGGCTTCGTCCCCTAGAAGCCCCTCACAATAATGTCAATGAGCCTTAATATGACATGGATATACAGTCTCTTTAACTGTGCTTTGCCTCGATGATTTAACAAAGGTTAAAAGCAAATAACGGGTAACGGTAGTAACGGAATATAAGCCAACCATATGCAGCTAAAGCCAGGCCCCAAATTTTCACATATTTAAGCACTGCTTCCCTACATCTAATGTTATACACTTTATAATTGAGCAAAAACTTACCTGTCATCATTCAATATTTTCAATACGGGATAATTTACACTGTGCGTATACTTTAATCTTCTTTCTATCGCAACTTGTCAAATTCGCACGCCTCTCTTCCAAGGAGTCACTAACAAGTAACGTAGTAAAGGATCATTGATTAAATAAAATTACGCGTACCTGTGTTTACGTTTACTTTCCTCTCCGAAATCGAAACTCTCGTACATTTTTGTTTGTTTTACTACTATACATTCCAGAACGAAAGGCTTCTCGGGGATTAAACAGCATTAAAGAAGAGTATTCTCATGCTGAGACTATTCTCATCGATTACCACAGTCTCTTTTCTTCACATAGCAAATATTGGGATTCAGTTAGTCGTACGTCTGCCAGCACTGTCATTCACAAACTTCGCAACTGGCCTCGTAATTACTCTAATACTCAATTAGCACTACCATGCTATCTTTCCATCTTCACTTTCAAATCACTAAAGGGGTAAATATGATACGAATTATTCCCGTAAATGCCCAGGGGAGGGTGGGAGGCTGGGGTAGCTTGTTTCACGTGTCATTCAGCCCCTGGGGTATTTCTCTACCGTGTTGGCACGGCCAAGTTGCCAACTCCTTCTCGGCATCTTCCGTTATCCTGTCGTACAGACACGTAATATGTTTTGCCTTTGACACCAGTTATTAAAAAAAAGCATTCATTCCTTTTTGTACAATACCTCTAGCAGTTACTAAGGTAATGATGGCTAGATTAAAAACCTTTTTTGTTTTCATTACTAGAATCGAATTGGAAAAACGTTAATCTTTTGGGTAAACATTACAAAAAGACAGATAAATATCATTTGACATGAAAAAAAACATAACAATAAAAACACTTACTCATTACCCACTCAAATTGACGAGAAAAAAATTGTGATAAAACTGTTGTTTCTGTAAAATTATGTATCTAGATTTCACAGTAGCTTCTTTAAAATAAAAAAGTATGATAGCAATTTTAATGTTGTCGAGTTCTGCTCGTGAAATATGGTTATTCAAAAACAGAATGTTCTTGAATGTTTGATCAGAAATTCTATGAAAACTACAGCTTCATATAACACAAAAAGTATTACGCTATTTCAAAAGATGAATTGTGTAAGCATTTGGCTACGAATTCGTAAAATACTGATTACAATGTATTTAGATATATTTCTTTAAATATTCGAGATTATTGTATTTAACGGTAAATCCTTGTTTCTCTCTCTCTCTCTCTCTCTCTCTCTCTCTCTCTCTCTCTCTCTCTCTCTCTCCAAAAACTGGCCCGAGATTTATTGCACTTACCAGTATATCTTTTTTTTCTCCAAAAAATGGCCCGAGATTTATTGCACTTAACAGTAAATCCTTTTTTCTCTCTCCAAGAAATGGCCTGAGATTTACTGCATTTAAAAGTATATCTTTTTTCTCTCTCTCTCTCCAAAAAATGGCCTCAGATTTATGGCACTTAACTATATTTTTTTTCTTTTTCCCTCTCTCCAAAAATAGCCTGCCCTGTTTATCATTATGATGAAAACTCCACAAGTTTTCGAAAGTCCAATGTAAAATGGTGCCGGGAAAACCAACGGGAATCTTTTTCGTCACATATTTAGACATCACTCAACCTTGGTAAAGGCAGATTGGACTCTCGTGTTTGCAATTTTGGGTTTATTTGCAAATTTGCGACTCTTGTGCAAGTGAAGAGGACTTACCTGGAATTTGGTATTTCTTGTCTTATTCAGTCAATTTTTAGCAGTCGAGTCAGTCGACAATTCCATTACGGTCTGAAATTGTTGTTTCCTGGTAAGGGCCTTCAATCACTTAAAAAAGATTTGGATTCTGTGAAATAGATTGTTCGTGTTACAATAGAACAACTTACATACATACATACACGCACACACACACATATATATACATATATATATATATATAATATATATATATATATATATATATATATATATATATATATATATAAATTTCTGACCCGCGTCCGGGTCGAACTCAGGTCTTTCAATTGAAAGGCAAGACCTGGGTTCGATCCTGATGTGAGTCAGAAATTTATTTATTTCTGTTCCATACGTGACTGAGTGTTGATTACTTATATATATATATATATATATATATATATATATATATATATATATATATATATATGTATATATATATAGTACATACTTCTCGTCACTCCATCCATACATTACATATAGTACATAAATAAATATCCACGCATTCTACAAGAACTAAAAGGAAGAGAGAAAAAGCAACCTATTTCATGAAATATAAGTCTACGAAATTGAAAGTCTTTGACCTATACATACGGAAAATAATCGTATTTAGAGCTAGGCATTTCTCCCATGCATTAGCCGATGACAGTATTGTCGACAGGAAATCCATAGTGGTTCTAGCCTCAAGGGTTTTGAGCAACAGAGGCCAACGAATGCGGACGAGTTCCTAAGAAAGCTTCTGCCTGGGGGAATTACTTCGTGAGCCATCATCAAAGGACGCTGAGTGTATTGGGAAGAGATAGGCCCCCCGTTTTCTATGCTCTGATCCGTCTCTCCGTGACTTTTAGGGGAAGCTAAAGAAGCTTAAAAGCCGTGTTAAATTGGTGATGGTCACACGTCCGTGCTCGGTGAAGCTCTGGTAGAGGGAGAACAAATCCTCTCACGATTCTTCTTTTGTAGAAGTGAATGAGAAAGGATTGCGATGTATTTGCAATACTGGGTTTCATTTTCTTTCTGTTGAAACTTTCTTTCATTTCTCCTTTGCGTTTATTTTGTTTTTAATCTGTCTTTCCTTTCTTCTTTGCATTTTCTTTTCGTTTCATCTGTCACCCCTTCCTTCTCTCAACCTTGGAATTGCATTCTTCTGTATTGTCTGCTCTGAACACGAACTTCTCTGTTCAAGGATGGATGGATGTATGATATTCAGGGCAAAAGCCCAGGCACTGGGGCCAAGAAGGATATTCAGCGCCTCTCTCTTCAAGGGATGAATGATGCGGTCACTTTTTTCTAATTGTGGATTCACTGTTTTTGTTTTTTTGTTTTTGTTCTTGTTAGGGTACATCATCTGTGACCTCCACAAGCGATGGGACTGAACTGCATCACAGTACAGACTTTGTCAACGCTGTGCCTTGCACAAAATAGCAGGTACACCTATCTCCAGCTAAAGAATGGATGCCACAATTATCAAATGTGGAGAGAAAAGCAAAGACAAATGTTCCTGAGTGAATGTAACTGTTTGAACTAAAGAAATGAAGGCCATAATTATAAGGGTATGTAATTCAAATTGAAAAGCACAGAAAAAATGTTCTTGAGGGAATGTAAATGTTTGAACTAAGGAAATAGAGGTCATAATTATCAAATGTAAAGAGAAATGTAATATACTGACTAAGAGTGTCTAATTCATATTGAAAAGCAGACAAATGTTCTTGAGTGAATGTAAATGTTTGAACTAAGGAAATGGAGGCCATAATTATCAAATGTAAAGAGAAATGTGATATACTGACTAAGAGTGTCTAATTCATACTGAAAAGCAAAGAAAAATGTTCTTGAGCGAATGTAACTGTTCAAGCTAAAGAAATGGAGGTCGCAATTATCAAATGTAAAGAGAAACGTAATATATTTGCTATGATTACCTAATTCATATTGAAAAGCAAAGAAAAATTTTCCTGAGTGAATGTAGCATTTTGAGTGAAGTTTTGTCGACGAATGACAGGAGGCCAAGAAAAAAAAAGGCAAAAAAAAAAAAAAAAACCTTGCGAGGTGTTGTTAACTTATTTTTCAAGGACGTTATTTATTTTTTTTTCAAGATGGGCGTTGTTAGGGAGACGCCATATTTGAAGCTGTTGTGTCGTTGTTGTTGTAAAGCCATCCCGATTTTATCGTTTAAATTTCTCCTAAACTTTTTATGGAAGGGTGAGGTGTTTATTGACAAGGAAGTTGTCAATGTACCTTCGTAGTATCGCAGCGTTCGTGAATATATATATATATATATATATATATATATATATATATATATATATATATATATATATATATATATATATATATATATATATATATATATATATGTGTGTGTGTGTGTGTGTGTGTGTGTGTGTATATACAATTATTTTGGTAGATCACCGCTCGGCTGAACATACTTTACATAACTCCTTCATCAGAAAATACTAAACATTTTCGTGTTTTGCACTTTCCAACGGTAAGTCACGCTTAAAAAGGAGGATGCCGAAATATTGCCGAAGAAGGCACGTTATTTTATTCTTTTTAAGATTTACTAAAACTCTACTCTAATAATTCAGGTAACATGAAAACTCTTTACAATGGGTCAAATCCTTCACGTCAAACAGACATTATATGAGACACCAATATGACTCATTAATCAATCTACAGACTCCGCAAGGGTATAGTTACTGTTGCACCTTTCAAACCTTCTTACTGTCAGTTGCCGTTTCAGCGCTGAATGACCTCATAGGTTCCCAGCGCTTGGCGGTTGGGCTAAATCCTATATTCTATCTATCTAATCAATTTACTACAATAACATCAATATATTACAGTAACATATTCTGAAAAGTGGAAGTGGTTTAGATGATATATATGGCAGCAGGAATGACATAGTTACAAAACATGTCACCTCTTTCTCTCTCTCTCTCTGAGGTTAAATGTCTTCAAAAGCGTTTGCCTTCGCCTCCGCATTTTGTAATTCAAATGACAAGTTTCCCTTCGGGGAAAGGTAACACAGTTTCCTCTCGTTACATTGTAAATTTTTGTCGCGTACTTCGAGCGAATTGAAGGAATACCGTAAAGCATTTTCCCGAGGTGTAACCGAGTATCGGGACCTTTCCCTGAAAAAAGCGGGACGCCATGTCTTAAAACCTAGCCATAGAATTTTCTTGAAAATAATTTTATTATGTTTCCTGCTAACCTGACTTAACCTAGGGGCATGGCGAAAAAAACCGGGGCTGGTGCAATACTAACATACATCTCAGGAATTTGCTACCGGGAACCAAGTTTCCTCCAGGTAGGTGGTATTGCTTCTCAAGGTAGGTGATACTGCTTCTCAAGGTAGGAGGTACTGCTTCCCAAGGTAGGTGATATTGCTTCCCAAGGTAGGTGATATTGCTTCCCAAGGTAGGTGATACTGCTTCTCAAGGTAGGTGTTGCTTCTCAAGCTAGGAAGTATTGCTTCCCAAGGTAGGTAAAGTAAGTATAGCTTAGTTTTACCAGACCACTGAGCTGATTAACAGCTCTCCTAGGGCTGGCCCGAAGGATTAGACTTATTTTTACGTGGCTAAGAACCAATTGGTTACTTAGCAACGGGACCTACAGCTTATTGTGGAATCCGAACCACATTATAGCGAGAAATGAATTTCTATCACCAGAAATAAATTCCTCTAACTCTTCATCAGCCGGCGGCGGGAATCGAACTCCGGCCCATCGAATGACGGTCTGAAGCTCAACCAACTCGGCCAACAAAGGGCTCCCAAGGTAGGTGATATTGCTTCTGAAGGTAGGTGGTATTGCTTCTCACGAATGGGCATCGAATGACAATCCAAATATCATGCCAGTGAAATAACGCAAAATTCTGACGAAGTCAGGACTGAGATCTTTCGACATGAAACTTGACCACAGGTATAAGGAGTAGGCAGGAAATATTTTAGGAAAAGAACCCCGGGCCACCAATGTGTTGCAACACACTGGGCAAGGGTTACCCCAGGGTACCTTGGAGCACCTAAGGACAAAAACTTTCCCGGAGCGGAGTAACGGAGAGAGAGGGTGGGTTGCCGGCTGATTCTTTTCAGGTTATCAAACAAGATGACTTTTCATACCTGAAAAGCTTCTCTCCCTTCGTGCGTCGTCTGCAAAACTCATTATATTCCTCGAGAAGGGTTTCGTTTCCGAAGTAAAGGGCTTAGCATCACTCTTCCAGGTGTCAAAATAGATATAAGATTACTCATTCGTCATCAATTCTTGGTATTTCAAGCGGTAAATGTCGACGAAGGTTTTTCCTTAAGTGAATCTTAGCATGCGTCACTCCCTTGCAAGCATGTTTCTTGTCAGAAATCTGATAAAAGCATATTTTTTTTAGCAATAATTCAAATGATTTTTTAAAATGTGCAGTAGACTATATATAAACTATGTATACTCATTAACATTTAAGTCAAATTTTGTAGTGCAATCTACTGATGATATATATATATATATATATATATATTTTTTTTTTAACGGAAAATATTTCAGTCATACTGTGTGTGTGTATATATATATATATATATATATATATATATATATATATATATATATATATATATATATATATATATATATATATATATACTATATATATATATATATATTAACTTTATCACATACACAATTGTTCTGTGCATTAGTAGAATTACTAAAAGGACCTCATTCAAACTGGATGGTATCCATTAGATACCATCCAGTTTGAATGAGGTCCTTTTAGTAATATATATATATATATATATATATATATATATATATATATATATATATATATATATATAATAATTCCCTTATGCAGTCATCAGTGATCATTCATATTTTTATATAATACTGAGTACTGTATCAGCCCTGACGAATGACTTTTGTCTAGTAATCTATAAGGTGGCAAAGGTGTGTATGATATCACCCCCCAATTCTATTCACCATAGAGGGTATTTCCCCTACATGCATACCGCGTCTGAGTTGCCTGTTTGTTGCACTGTACTTTTTAAATCTTTGCACAATAAAGCGTTTCACTTTAGGTCCTGGAAAACTAGTAAAATTAATCGCTGCTACTTTCGAGGCAAGCAGATGCGTTTATATGCCTTGGCGTTGACGCAATATTCCTTCTCTATAAAAGACCAACTCATTCTACTCTTATGTAAGCGTGGGCTCACGAGAGAGAGTGAGTGAGAAAGAGAGACGTACCAACCTCAGTCACCGGGGTCCGTTTAGTTACCTCCTCGCACCTGAGGTGAACCAGAGGGTATAATGATCGAGGTCCCGTGCGTATATTTAATGTGGTTCCAGTAGCCTTCGCGTTTGCGTCGAAGCGTTCCAGAAAGGATAAGGAATTGGCACGTCGAGAGATAAGCAGCTGGTCTTTCAAGGAAGGAAGGATTAAAGGAAGATGTCCTGCTGCAATTGGACGAGGAGTGTCCTGAGGTTCCTGCTGATCTGCATAGCATTGTGGAGATCCGTCTGTCAGGACATACCACGTAAGATGTGATTGACTGTCAGATGAGTATTCTAGGATAGCGCTGAATGTTATCAGATGGACCAAGTTTGACTTGTTTTCACACATAGGTTTTATTTCATATTACTGGTACTTGCTACGAGTTAAATTTTTTTTTTTTTTTAACATTTAGCAAACGAAGGGATTTTTATATTTCTGATACCTGCTAGGAGTTTAGTTTTTTATTTTTACATTTTCTAAACGAAGGGATTATTTTATATTTCTGATACCTGCTAGTAGTTTTTATTTTTACATTTTCCAAACGTAGGGATTATTTTATATTTCTAGTACTTGTTAGTTTATTTTTATTTTTACATTTTACAAACGAAGGGATTATTTTATATTTCTGATACTTGCTAGGAGTTTAATTTTTTTTTTTTTACATTTTCCAAACGAAGGGATTATTTTATATTTCTTTACTTGCTATGAGTTTGCACTTTTCATTCTTTTGCATTTTTATAGGCGAAGTTAGCAAATTTAGGTATGCATCATAAGTACATTTGATGTATTATTATTCTACTACTTCCCTGAACCCTGTTTCGTTAGTTGAGATATCTAAATACATTGCTCCACAGTCAGTAACTGAGTCACGTTTCATATCTCTTCATGAATGACAAGAATCCCCTTTTAATACCAAAACCTAGACAGAAGAACATGAAGTAGTCAAAACCTTCACTCAAAAAAAAAAAAAAAAAAATTTAAGAAGAAGGCCTTCACTTCCCAGTCAGTAATCAAGCCAAGTTTCATATCTCTTAAGGAATAAAAATGATTCTCCTTCAGCACCAAAAACTAGGTAGCAGGACGTGGAGCAGTCAGATTTTCATTTAAAAACCATAAGGAAAAACTCCTTCACCTCTTCATTTTGTTTCTGTCGCAACAGCAAGGTGTAGGACAACGGCAGTGAGGGAAGGACTTTGCGTCCCAGTCAGGGACTGTCCTTCTCTCCTTGACGTCAGCAAAGTTCTTAGTATCAACGAGTTCCTCAGGCAGTATGGGGGATGCGGACGAGGAAGGTATGGGTAGATGGAATGTCCTCTTTCCCTGTAACTCTACATATATATTTCATTTTAGCATCTTAGGGCACATTTTGAACCAGGTAGCTTTACCAACACTGATGTCAGGAATGGAGGCAAGTATGTATGTATATATGTATGTACGTATGTATGTATGTATGTACATACATGTGTGTGTATACAATATAGAATCGATTGGTCACTTTTTGCCAGATGCATATGTAATTTTAATGGATTCGGATCTAAGGCCTTGTAGTGACAAGAGTATCCAAAAAGTTTGAAGAAATCGAGAGGGCAGTTTGGCTATCACAATTACACACACACACACACACACACACACACACACATACATATACATACACACAAAAGTGCTTGGTAGAGAATTTGCCAACGACATAAACTTTATCAGAAAATTTGCTGGTGTGAAATCGTGTTTACCAACATACTACATAAGGTATATCCACACAGTCCACACAAATGGAAATAGAAAGAAAGACAGATTGCAGTAACAGAATGCATGATGATGATGATGAAGAATCGATAACTCAACTGAAAGAGGAAGGAAGTTTACTAATTACTGGAAAGACCTGGATTTCACACGGTACTCTTCTTATCAACTCCTATTTGTTTGCAGCAACGGCGACATACGCTTATGCTGCCCGAGAGTAGAGTCAGCGAACGTTCCCTCAGCAAACACTTTTCCAGCCTCAACTACCAACTCCGAGCCAGCGAACGACTTGACCTGCGGCCGGAGGGTCGTGGGAAACGTAGGTGTTTCTTTCTGAATGAGTTTGTTTACCTAACCTGCTGCGATTTCTTGAATGGGTTATTATAGTAATTTATTCTATGCTAGACACGAAGAGATGGAAACCCCTTTGTATTCAGCCGAAAATAAATGCGTATCTCATTTGCAAAAGAGGAATTATGTCATGTTTATGCTCGCCTGTTGTTTAAACAATCTCAACCAAGTTCTTATTATTTTGTTTTCCTTTTCATTTGTAAGGAGTGTTGTTATTATTAATGATTGTTCTCTTGCACGTATAAATGAAATGACCATCAATATTCCTCATTCTTTTAGCAAAACGTTTTAGCATAACGGAGACTGCGTCATTTGATTTGCATGTAAATCAACTTTACTTGCTCTTACATTGACTGCAATTTTCATTTTCATATCAATAAAACGACGACTTTTCGTTCTAGGGACCAGAATGGCCATTTCTGGCGGCGGCTGGTCGCACGGTGGGAGGTGAATTCAGTATCTTTTGTCAGGGAGCTTACATTGCCGATCGTTGGGTGCTGGTAGCGGGTCTGTGCGTTTATGAGCATCCTGTGTGAGTATGAAATTAATTTTGCTGGTCTATAGGATTGTAAACATTCACTGAAAAGGGTTAAAGGAGTATGTCTGCTTCCCTACTTATGTAAGGAGGAGAATTTTGCTGATCTATAGTATTGTAAACATTCACTGGAAAGGGTTCAAGGAGTGTCATACGCCTTCCCTACTTATTTAAGGAGAATTCTGCTGATCTATAGTATTGTAAACATTCACTGAAAAAGGTTAAAGTATGTCTCCTTCCCTGCTTATATAAGGAAGAGAATTTTGCTGATCTATAGTATTGTAAACATTCATTGAAAAGAGTTAAAGGAGTATGTCTCTTTTACTCCATAAGGAGGGTTAATTTGCACTGTAACACCCGTGATGCAGAATAAATTAGCGACTTGAAAAGTTAATGAAGATAATCTCAGTCCCCAAATATGCTTGGAGGGACCAATCTCATGAAATCGCCGTAACATTTGGCACCGTTCTGATTTGAATTAATCCATGCAAATCTCTCTATCTTCAGGCACAGAATAAATGGATCCAATGGATTGTGCCCCAAAAATTAGAAAGTTATCTACGAGCTAATAAATGTAAGGTGTATAAGTGAATAAAAATACTGATGCCATACTCTAGATCGGAAGTAATTCCTGGTAGCATTTGGACCCAGAACCACTGTAATACTCCCTAAAATTTAACAAGTTATTTGCGTGCTAATAAAAGTTTTATAAGTGAATAAAAGTAATGGCACACTCTCTTTCAGATCGGAAGTGATTCCCGGAAGAATTTGGACCCAGGGTCAACAGCTTAGGAAAAATCGGGTCATTAGGACGCTGGTGTCTGAGGTGACGGATGACGGGCAGTTCAGCAAAGGGGTGGCTCTGTTAGAGCTCGAAAAACCGGTGATTTTTGACGGTAAGAAAACTGTGATGATTCTACATTCAACTGTCATCATTACTAGTGTTACTTCAGTTTAATGAACACTGTCATATTCTTTGGAAGCTTGAATTTCAAGTCAGTGGCCCCTGTGGTAGGCTTGTGCTATATCAATAGCTTTCATCTTCTGAATAATAATAATAATAATAATAATAATAATAATAATAATAATAATAATAATAATAATAATAATTCTTTGGAAGCTTGAATTTCAAGTCAATGGCTCCTGTGGTGGGCTTGTGCCATACCAATAGGGTTTATCTTCTGAATAATAATAATTCTTTGGAAGCTTGAATTTCAAGTCAATGGCCCCTGTGGTGTGCATACCAATAGGGTTCATCTTCTGAATAATAATAATAATAATAATAATAATAATAATAATAATAATAATAATAATAATAATAATAATAATAATAATAATAATAGTCCATAAAAATCTCATCATAACATAAGTCACTAAAATGGTGAAGAAATCCACATTGGTGTAAATGTAAATATATATTATAATTTTGTACACAAAACTAGAGCTTCCGAGAACCTGCTGGATTCTCCTTCTTAAATGTGAATATATATGGTGGATTTCTTCACCAATAATAATAATAATAATAATTTTTGAAGCTTGTAAAGACAATGATACCCATTTAGACAGCAAGACGGAAACCGGATTATTTTGCACAAGGCAAATTGCAACAAAGTTGAGACGAAGTTTACCAGGAAGTCGTGAAAATGTTATTTCAGCCTCCTATCGTCAGTTTAGTGGTCATGAATAACCGATGAATAATTCCTTATTTACATAAACCTCGGCAGTCCCCCCCCTCCCCCGCCAAACTCATAAGAAGCTGTTAATTAGTCCCTTTGATTCAAGGCATTTAACCTCATTTTTCAGACTACGTCCAGAGTATCTGCTTGCCAGATGTACGGTCGGCTGAAACGCCTTTACTTCTTTCTGCTATCATCCTTAACGAAAACAGTAAGTAGTGACGTTCACCCAGCTGTTATCTTTTCCTTTGAACGGGACGAAAAGTGATATTCATTCTCTTACAAATAAAAACAATAATGGTCTTTTTCATAAATTCACTTCATATTCTACAAATTACCTTTTTCTTTAAGTCCTTTTATTCTTCAAGTTTCAGTGGATCATTATCTCCTGTGTGAGTGACCTTATACATCAAAGCTTAAATTTTTTTTTTTCTTCCTACTCCTATCATTCTTTTTATTCCACCTTCCTACCCTCTTTTACCTTAAAACGCTCCCTACTGAACCCATCCCCCCACCCTCAATTTCACACAGATCCTTCCTCCTCCATTCTTTCAACCCTATCCCAAAGTTCACCCACTTTCTCCTTACTATCCAACTTACTGGTCTAAAGTATATTCAAAGCCATTTATTTTCCCAACTCTTCTTCAACCCATTTCATTCTTAACTTCCACTTCAACCAAATAATGGTCAGATATACCTCCAGCCACTCTTTTTCTCATCATTAGATCAAATACATTCCTCTACATTTATGAGGAGAGAGGTCTTGCTGAAATCTGTCCGAGGAATTCCAGGGACCAGCCAGACTTGTGACTCTTCAATTGAGGCTCCTGCGAGTTACAGAGGGAAGAACCTTGTTGATATCTGCGCTACCAGTCACGAATTTTGTGATGTAAGTTTGACATCCGTTGCTTGTTTTCAGGTTTCATTTAGTCATAATGATGCCGTTAAGTGGAAAGAGATTAGATACTAAAGGTTAGAGGAATCGTGTTTCGATCACTTTGCTGTTATTCAGAATTCCTGGTTTGCACTTCCATCAAGCACAAAGGACAGTGTCACTCACATCCAATCTAAAAAATGCTGTGATGATTATGACCTACTTCAGAGAGTTGTCCTTCGCATAATACTCAAGGTTTTCTATTCGTGAAAAGACGATTGTTTTGTGAAAAATGAGAAATCTTGTATTAAATATGCCGTCTTTCTTGCATGCACCCAATTACCTTAGAAAGCTGTGCACTTTTATCTGAAGTAAGCAACAGTACACATAGCGAAAAAATGAATGTCACCAGGTTGCAGTAGGTAAAACCTCCATTCCTCCCACTTGCCTTGCTAATTATGAAGCATCAGAATGCTTCATAATGGTTACCGGAGAGAGAAGAGAACGTTATTCCAAAGCAGTTGTTTCTATTGATGAGGCCAAACGTAATTCAAAACTGTTCATGTTCTTGTACCAAACAAATCATTGAACAGGAAACCTCATGACTACTTAGGTGGGGGGCAATTGAGGGCACTGATATTTTGTTAGATTACCTGTCCCTCAGCTTTGTAAACTGGTTCAACTACTGCACTAGCTAGGAGTATTTCACAATAAGATTTACTGACTTCCATTGGACATTCAACCATTTATCAACCTCTTGGACAGTTTCATTGAACCTCAGGGTCAATTGATTGCTTTGGTTAGCATATCCAGTCACAAATTCCAACTACAATGTAAGGCTACCTACGGTAATAGTTTGTTTGATAGAACATATGCTAATATCTCAGAATATTACATAAATCAACTGGAAAATAAATCAGCTGTTTGAATTTCCATAACAAAAGTTTCTTTACACACTGAATAATACACAATGGCTTCTGTCATGTCAGATTTTGTAAACTATAAATTTTCTGGAGGAGCCTGAAATCAGTGATTTATTGGTTCCACAGAATAGAATTGAACCCATGTTAGTCGAAGAAGACGTAAATTCAGAACGCTATCGTCTGATAGGTGTTGGGGGAACCTCTAACCTACCCTGCTTCAGCAACATCCACGTCTACAGCTCTGTTGTCCGTCACCTGCAGTGGATTAAGAACCAGATAAGGTATCTGTGATCTGAAGTCTATCTTCTTTCATGTTTTGCTTCTTTCAGTGCACGTTATTATTATTTTTTTTGCCGAGTTGCTTGTTTCTTAGCTGCTGAGTGTCGAGGCGTGAGGAAATGCTTAAAGTGTAGGAAATTTGGAGCAAAGTATTGTTTGTTGAGAAGGTTGCTTTCTGGTTCCAGATTCATACAATGGATGTGACTATGTGCTCATCTACATGTCATTACACTACAAAATTCTCAAATGATGAATATTATGTTTAAGATCAGTAAATTAGCAAAAGTGACAATGCTACATGATGTGGGTTGCCTGAACTTTTGTTGAACATTACAGTTCATCTGGGAACTTAGCGCCAGCTCTTCCATTAGTGGACACTCGGTTTCTGGATGGAGGTCAGCAGTGTGGACGGAGAACCGTAGGAGAGGTAAGACAATGTGATTTTTTCGGTTTCTCTCCTGTTGTGACAAGATAATTTTGCCTTTCCTGCTTCCAGTAAGCTCTGTATTTCGGCTCTCAAGAATTCTGTCAATTCAACTTATGCAAGTTTTCTGGTTTTCGTTCCATAGATAGTTCACTTAATTTCTCAGTCTGAGAATCCTGGTAATTTTTCATTGACAACACCTGCCCATTCACTCATCAAACTATATTTCTACCATTATGTTCGATCCTAACTATAAAGCATTTTATTACATTGGACTGCTCTCATCATCTGCCAATAGTTCTTCACACCTAATCTTTATTGCCTAATTCTTGCCCTAGTTAAGTCTTCTGTTTCAATTAATATCTTTTACGTTTTTCCGTGGTTTTAGTTTGAAATAGGCTCTGTGAGACAGGTAGCAACAATTTAAAGTAATTTAGCCTTGTGATTCTGACTTCGTGGGTACGGGAAAACGTAAAAAAAGAGGAAAACAAAGGAGAATTTCATATGAGCATAGGGCTCTTGTTACTGAGGGAAATATTACGTAAAACACGTGGGCAAATTTAAAGGAGTGTATTTACATAAATGATATCAGTACGGGAAAGAGGAACTCAAGTAGATTACTATCCTGAAGGAGATTCCTACGGGATTGAATGAAACTGGGGGATTCCAGACACGGTCCGAGAAGCTTCCACGAAATAGGATCCCTCTGAAATGAGAGATATGCACATTATACGCCAGTAATGAAAATAGACAAAAGAATAATGAATTCGAAGCTGCACTGAGGGTGCCAAAGGAGTAATAAAGAATTAATACTGCCGATGCTAGGGGCGCACGGACATTAGACAAGGGAGATTTCTGGCTTTCTCTTTAAGAAAATATTACGAGACAAAAGCGTGACTGAAATGGGGCTCTTCCAGGGCACTTTACCTTAGCAGATTTTCCGAGGGCGTGTAGAAGGCGGTCCGTGGATGACTTGCGATTTCCGAGGACGAGTTTCTTCCACGTGGTGAGATGCAAGGGCTTCCGTAAAGGGGCAAGGCGATGGGGACTCCTCGAAACTCCAAGCAATGGCGTGTGGGCTCGAGGAATATGGTTGAAGGGCACGAGGAGAAGTATACTTTGGGAAGGGCCACGTGGTTAGGATGCAAGGGCATCGGTGGGGCCAGGTGTTGAGGACGTCTTCACAAGTTCACTCCATATCTTCCAGCCCGCGTGTGTGTCGAGACCTCGTGGGCTTTTGCCTTTTATCCCCTCCTATGGGGCAGGGGTGCGCCCAACACAGATGCTTTGACTCATTGCACCTGCTGCCCGCAGGGGAGGTTTTGGCCTGTAAGAGAAACACCCAAGCCAGATTACTTTTGCCTCGAAGGAAAGATCTTTATAAAAAATGGGAGTGCCTTTAATCTTTTAACCCTTGTTTTTAAGTCGATAGACAGATGGTCTATCGATCGGCCGGCTGGCAGTAAATGAACAACCAACAACCACAAAGGAGGGGGGGGGGAGGTAATTTGCTAGCGAATTCTTGCTAATCATAATACCTCCCCATACAAGATGATGTACATACCTCCTTCGGGTGTGTACATCGATATTCAAGAATGAGCGGCAAATGCTTTACGTTACTCTACATTCTGCCTTGCAATGAACTTTACTCCTAAGGGTTTTATGAAGCTGTGACATTACTTTTAATAACACATTGGGACAATTTTCGTTAACAGAACGCAAAGTGATTTAAACACTTGCAAAAGAATAATTACTTTAGATTTGGTTACCCACTGTAACTTTATAAAGTGACTCGAACAATTGTGAATTAATTAAGATTATAGGACCACGTATATGAGGCTATGGCCAACAAATGAAAAGGAATGGTTATTGTTCAAGAATTAAAATACACGGTTACTTAATTTTAGATAAAATGCATGCGGTTAGTACAATCTGCCTTGAAGAGGCTGTGTAAATGAAAAACAGCGTTTACTTTTGTAAATGACATCCCCTTTTACGCGATACTGTAATGGCTATACATATTCGCATGGATAATATATCTTCGTTTTAACGTACTTTGCTTAGCCGGCCCCACACGGATTTTGACAGCCGTATGCGGGCGAGAGTATTCGCGAGGTTTTAATTCGCTAACCTTAAACTACGCTAATTTTATGCGTCCACTGCCTACTCAATGTTATGACGGGGCGAGCAGACAAAAGATGTGGGGTAGGACAAACAGAGATCTTGGAAGGAATGGAAGGGGGAAAAGGGATAATAATAACAAAAGGATAATTACCAAGACGTTACGAATGAAAACTTGACCGCATATGAAAGGCGGGACACGTCTCTCAGAGCTTACGAAAGGGGCATTTAAATCACAAGGGCAAGAGTTTATGACTCGCGATTCATTAAAATAAAGATAACTAAATGACTAAAAGAAAGTAAATGATATTGGCAGAAGAGCTAAGGGAAAAAGAGTGAGGGTTTTATTGTGTTAGGCGGGAATTTATCGTCCTTTGCCTATAAATTACGGCCTGGACTATCACTTCAGTCCCAGGGCGAGGAAAGTGCACCCGAAGGGCGCGACTCCTTCAGGAGGGGCTGACACGCACGCCCGGTGCCAAGGTATGGGCGCAAGGGCGTGCCACTTCTCACTCTGTTATTCTTAATGATTTATACATTGTGTGGGGAATGGTATCCCGTATTTAATTGCCTCTTGTGGGGATATTTAAGGGAAGATTAGTAGAGGATGGTAAGAGATAGCAGTTCCTGAGGAACGGAAGAAGATAGAGGAGGGTCTGACATCCCCTTCTGGATTAGGGGTGCCAAGACCTTCGAAAAATGAAATGGTGGCACAGGTGCCATGGGAGCTCTAGAGCTCTTTGTAAATTACCTGGAATGTCCCACGCCCGTGGTAATTTCGCCTCGAGTCCTTCTTAATGGGACAGTCATCCTCGGCCGGGGAAGCGGAGGGCCCGCGACCGGAGGGCGGCACGGAGTACCACCTGGGCCTGCTGCTGCGACAGCTGACGCAGGAGCGTTCCGTGCTGGTTCTACCATAATCCGTCGCAGCTCTTGTAGTTCATCGGCCAAGGGAGATATGGCAGAATCCTGACTTGCAATTGCGTCGGCGACGGGCTGAGGCAGAGAGGAGGCGGTCGGGGGCGGCGTGAGCGGCTCGCAGGTGTTGTTGACCAGCTCAGGCACGGGTTGCGAGGCCGCACCTGCAGGTGAGCTTCCGCGGTGGTCGGGAGGAACCGTCTCTCTGACCGACGCTGGTAGCGGTGCCAGGCCGGGGGAAGAGAGGGGGTCCTGAGTTGGATCCCGTGAATGGAGATCGGCGTAGCGCTCTGGCGTTGGCACTAGGGCAGAGTCAGGCGCTATCAGAGGTTTCTTGGGCTCGTCGTCGGTCAGGACGGACGAAGCTTGGCCCTGCTCGGGGCATGCAAGTGGCACCGGCAGGAATTTGGCATCTCCTGAAGGGAGATTTGATTGGGGCCCTGGCACTGGCACTGAGGCAGGGCCGGGCACTGGAATGGGATCGGGAACCGATCGAGGGGGCCACTGTACATTGTACTCAGGTGGCACTGGTGGGGACTGCACGTCCTTCTGGTACCCAGGGGGCGCCAGTCTTGGCTGAGGGAGAAGCGGGGGAGGATTACTCGCGCCCGCGGAATGATTCGGGGAATGTGGACCCCTAGATTGTCGTGATTTCGGCAGGGACTGGAAGTCCTGTCCCAGGATGACGTCATAGCCTCCGGGGAGATGGCTTGCTACTGCAAGATTGCACATTTTGGATTGGTGAGGTCGTGAGACTCTCAATTGGACCGTAGGGAGTATCATTTTAAATTGATTTATTCCCTCGATCGTGACGAGTTTTCGTCTATTGACGATAGCTCCGTAGGGAACTCTGTCCCTTCGGATGAGGGAGATTTGTGCGCCCGAGTCCTCGAATGCAGTGACTCGGCGCGCGGGCTGGCTACCTCGTAGAGGGGCCACGTATACAGGCCCTTCGGCGGGAGGGCCTAATGACTGGGGATCTGTGACGGCCAAGGCGACGGTGGGAGTATTTACTTTATTATTGCGTGGGCATTTTGCCCATGCGGGAGAATGGCCATAGACCTTGCACGCCGTGCAAAAGGTCTGGCTAAAGTCTTTCCGCGCTGCCCCTGTGGAGGGCGCAGGCGAGTTATTTGTCGGTTTTCCGGGAGAGAGAGGAGCCGGTTTCTTGTTCCGGCACTGTTCGGAGGAATGCCCCGTTTTCTTGCAATAATGGCAAGTTAGGGGCTTGCCCGAGTTTCCATTTTTGTGGGAAATTGAACCTC
Organism: Macrobrachium rosenbergii; assembly: GCA_039081455.1. Taxonomy (NCBI): domain Eukaryota; kingdom Metazoa; phylum Arthropoda; class Malacostraca; order Decapoda; family Palaemonidae; genus Macrobrachium; species Macrobrachium rosenbergii. The sequence continues at coordinate 18,763,293 of JANJGK010000038.1, read as the reverse complement.
CGAGGAGGGACGGGGGATTTATTTTCCGCCCCATGGATCCTTTTTGAGGGTGGTGAGTTTCCCACATGTCTGCTATTCGGCAACACTTGGTGAGTGTTGGTGGGGCTTTTTCCACTATATGAGTGGCGAGGGCAGGAGGGGCGTAGCGCAGGAAATGCTCGAATTTAAACCGCTCGAGTACCTCGGCGGTGTTAGTGGCTCCTTCGGAATCGAGCCATTTTGTCAACGCCCGCTCCGAATGGTACGCCCAATCGGACCAAGTCTGGCCTGCTTCTCTGGGCTGCTCTCTCCAACGTCTCCTCCACCGCTCGGGGGTAATCTCGTACGCCTTCGTAACTGCTTGGCGTACGGCTTCCCAGTTTCCCCGATCGTCTGCGGGAAGGGCGTGGTAGGCAACGAGGGCCTTTCCGCCCAGGAATTTAGTGAGAACAAGGGAGAGTTCCGCGGGGGAGAGATCGCAGCACTCCAGGACTCGTTCGGCCCTTTCAAGCCATACTTCAGGCTCGGACTCCGTCCATTTTGGCATGAACCAGTGAGCTTGGCTGAGGGCACTCATTCCCGCGGCAGGGGGCGGGGGGGTGGCGTGCTGTCGTTCTAGCACCTGGAGCTCATGGGCGCGTTCTCTCTCTCTCTCCTCACGTTCTCTCTCCCTCTCTGCACGTTCTTTTTCCTCCCGTTGTTCGTGAGCGATTCGTTCTCTCTCCTCCCGTTGTTCTTGAGCGATTCGTTCTCTCTCCTCTCGTTGTTCTTGGGCAATTCGTTCCCTCTCTCTCTCTGCACGTTCTTTATCCTTCTCCTGCTCTTGGGCAATTCTTGCCCTCTCTCTCTCCTCACGTTCTCTCTCCCTCTCTTCACGTTCTCTTGCTCTCTCAGCCTTGGCATCGTCCACTCGCTCTTGAACCCATGCTCTCAGATCTTGCCCCGATAGTCCCATGTCCTTCCCAGCGGACATGTAGAATTTGAAATCCTCGTTTTGTTGGGCTCTGGTATTAGCCATTTTGAAATAATGGTTATATGATATGTCTGAAAAGACTCAGGTTGTCTGAAAAGACTCAATTGCAGGAATCTGAAACACTCAATGGTTCAGACTGCAGGAGAATGGATCTGTCTGAATAAGACAGGTGATTAGTAAGTCTGAGGAGACTTTTTTGTTAAAATTTGATATGTCTTGGAAAGACGTGGTTGTTCTTGGCGAACGAATTTTAATATGCGTCTCGGAAGACGTAGTTGGATTTTGTCACGCTCGGACTTGGCCGGCTGTAGCGTGAAGTTAAGGAGTTGTTCTAACGAACTAGAATGATCAGTCCCGTAAGGGCTTAGATGTGTGTGAACTACACTATATAATGTCTCAAAAGGACTTAATTTTGGGTTCCCGCAGGAATGAGAAATTCTCGCCACGTGCGACGTAGAATTTTAGGCGTCTCTGAGGACTGGAATTTGGAGAAATTCTCGCCACGTGCGACGTAGAATTTTAGGAGTCTCTAAGGACTGGAATTTGTAGAAATTCTCGCCACGTACGACGTAGAATTTTAGGAGTCTCTGAGGACTGGAATTTGGAGAAATTCTCGCCACGTGCGACGTAGAATTTTAGGAGTCTCTGAGGACTGGAATTTGGAGAAATTCTCGCCACATGCGACGTAGAATTTTAGGAGTCTCTAAGGACTGGAATTTGGAGAAATTCTCGCCACGTGCGACGTAGAATTTTAGGAGTCTCTGAGGACTGGAATTTGTGGAATTTGGAGGAATTCTCGCCACGTGCGACGTAGAATTTTAGGAGTCACTTAGGACTTGGAATTTGTGGAATTTGGAGGAATTCTCGCCACGTGCGACGTAGAATTTTAGGAGTCACTTAGGACTTGGAATTACGATTCGTCCCTTAGGACTTAGAAATTACTAACGGGAAACCCAAAGAAAAATGTATGCTGGGAATGAATGGGGAAAAAGAAAAAAAAAAAAAATGCTACACACGCGGGCATGGGCGGGGGTGGGGGGTGCAGGTCGTTTGGCCAACACCGGAGGTATTTTTAGATTCTGGGTGAATGAACCCGTATATTTATATACCGTCTGGGATTCCGGGGAATTTTCCAGTCGTCCGAGAGGATAACAATACAATGGCCTAGTAATTTTCCCTATAAGCGGAGTTTAAATTTCGCTTTCCTAACACCTAACTCGAATCCTAACTACACTGAGAGAATTTTCAGCAATGCAAGCTGGCTTCGTCGTGTCCCACGTGGGAATTTATTCGCGCCTAAATAACAGTTCGCTAATTCGAAATGCGAGGTAAAAGTTATCACAGAGGAATTTCTTTCGCACTATTCCTCGAAGCAAGGATATGGCAAAGATTTTAACACAGGAATTTTCGCACTATTCCTCGAAGCAAAGGATGGTTAGCACTGGTTATTTCCTAACTACCTATCCTGAAAGGCATGCATTAACGAATCTAATACGGCGGTTCTTTTCTCTCAGTGATTACATGCGTCCCTATTTCTAATTCCTAGGAACAGTCACGATTGTAAAAAGGTTTTGCTAAGATTAACACATTACTTACGTGGAATTTTCTGGATCTGTGTGCTGGTTTTACACAAAAGGTTCGTAATTGTCTCGTACCCAGCTTAGCTTTGCTAATAGCTGATCTGGCAAGTTGCAAATGCAATAAAGCAACACTAGGGGAACTGCAACTGCGAAACGAGATCTATGGCCAGGTCGCCATTTTTACGTTTTTCCGTGGTTTTAGTTTGAAATAGGCTCTGTGAGACAGGTAGCAACAATTTAAAGTAATTTAGCCTTGTGATTCTGACTTCGTGGGTACGGGAAAACGTAAAAAAAGAGGAAAACAAAGGAGAATTTCATATGAGCATAGGGCTCTTGTTACTGAGGGAAATATTACGTAAAACACGTGGGCAAATTTAAAGGAGTGTATTTACATAAATGATATCAGTACGGGAAAGAGGAACTCAAGTAGATTACTATCCTGAAGGAGATTCCTACGGGATTGAATGAAACTGGGGGATTCCAGACACGGTCCGAGAAGCTTCCACGAAATAGGATCCCTCTGAAATGAGAGATATGCACATTATACGCCAGTAATGAAAATAGACAAAAGAATAATGAATTCGAAGCTGCACTGAGGGTGCCAAAGGAGTAATAAAGAATTAATACTGCCGATGCTAGGGGCGCACGGACATTAGACAAGGGAGATTTCTGGCTTTCTCTTTAAGAAAATATTACGAGACAAAAGCGTGACTGAAATGGGGCTCTTCCAGGGCACTTTACCTTAGCAGATTTTCCGAGGGCGTGTAGAAGGCGGTCCGTGGATGACTTGCGATTTCCGAGGACGAGTTTCTTCCACGTGGTGAGATGCAAGGGCTTCCGTAAAGGGGCAAGGCGATGGGGACTCCTCGAAACTCCAAGCAATGGCGTGTGGGCTCGAGGAATACGGTTGAAGGGCACGAGGAGAAGTATACTTTGGGAAGGGCCACGTGGTTAGGATGCAAGGGCATCGGTGGGGCCAGGTGTTGAGGACGTCTTCACAAGTTCACTCCATATCTTCCAGCCCGCGTGTGTGTCGAGACCTCGTGGGCTTTTGCCTTTTATCCCCTCCTATGGGGCAGGGGTGCGCCCAACACAGATGCTTTGACTCATTGCACCTGCTGCCCGCAGGGGAGGTTTTGGCCTGTAAGAGAAACACCCAAGCCAGATTACTTTTGCCTCGAAGGAAAGATCTTTATCAAAAATGGGAGCGCCTTTAATCTTTTAACCCTTGTTTTTAAGTCGATAGACAGATGGTCTATCGATCGGCCGGCTGGCAGTAAATGAACAACCAACAACCACAAAGGAGGGGGGGGAGGTAATTTGCTAGCGAATTCTTGCTAATCATAATATATCTTAAGGTCCATCGACATTACACATAAATGTATAAACACAAGTTGGTAACTTACTGCATACATATCAGAAACAGGTTGCAAACAAATCAACGACCGTAAATAAAGACAGAACCTTTGGAAAATGCCCGATAGTTTTATGAAGCACTGTTTAGAGCTACCAACAGGTTGTTGACTTGTATTGAATCTGTTTGTGATGTGCCTGTGATAAGTTGCTGACGTGTTTATAACGCGTTTTACTGCTCTGTGGAAGCACCTTTATACTAGAGCAGTGGTTCTCAGTCTTTTTTGAGTGATGGCACCCTAACTAATGTAATCATTACCGTGGCACCCCTTCTTCACCATCCCACCATATCGCATGAATTAACTACATATATATATATATATATATATATATATATATATATATATATATATATATATATATATATATATATATATATATATATATATATATATATATATATAAAATATACTGTCTATATGTGTGTGTGAACATATTGGAGTAGACACACTGATAATTATATGAAGACTTCTGCAAACCTTTTTTTTTTTTTTTTTGCAAATGTTCACTGAGATGATCTAGCCAAGACAAAACTCATGACAATCTTGTGGCACCCCTAGGCACTGTCTGTGGCACCCCAAGGTGCCACGGTACCCAGTTTGAGAATCACTGTACTAGAGAATCAATGCCTAGTTCCTAATGGAGAAATAACCTTTGGAAAATGCACTGTTTAGAGTTACTAACATGTTCTTGACTTGTGTGAAACCTGTGTATGATAAGCTGCTGACTTGATTTTATACTGGATAAGTAATAGAAAGTTCTCAATTCCACTTTAGGGCCCTGAGTTTCCTTTCATGGTGGCCACTGGGAAGGTCGAGGACAAGAAGTTTGTAATCACTTGTGCTGGAGTTATTATATCTGATTTGTGGGTCTTGACAGAGGCTGCGTGTGTCGTGGATAACTTCATGTAAGTATTCGACTTCGGACTGTGTACACACTCATCCATATATATATATATATATATATATATATATATATATATATATATATATATATATATGTGCGTGTGTGTATGTGTATACAGTATATATCTATTCTTTTATGTAATTTCTTATGTCATTAAACGAAAATTTACTTTTCCTTTAGATCAGGTGGCGTGCTTTCCTTTACTCATTTTTCCTTTTTTTTTCTTCAGACTTACTTTATATAGCAGAACTGAGGGTCATGCAAAATCAGATTTTACTTTCAAGAACCATTTGATATTCATATATCTGAAACCTGTGTCATCTTTAACTCTTAATGTTACATTTCTGCTTGAGCTTCTTGGAGGCTGTGCCAAGCTTCCCTGGGGTGCCTAGACCTTACAGCTAATCAGGCATGCAACGCCTGCTTGGTCTGGTTTGTCCTCAATATTAGAAACTCCCATTCAAATGCTACCTAAGAAACATTCCCTTTCAACAACAGTAAAATCTCCAATCTCGTTTCCCCTCTGTGCAGAACTCACATCAAAATAGCAGTCAACACCAACCAAGAAGGAACTCGGGAGGTGGCTCTCAGGAAAAGACACCAGTCCTTCGACCCAGTGACAAGGCAATTCAACGTGGCTTTGCTCAAGTTAAAGGAGCCCCTTACCTTTGATGGTGAGTTTTGTAGGCCAAGTTATGTCACCTGCTCTGAAGTTTATGAATATCAATATCACTTGATTGCGAGCTATAGTTCAGCAGTACTGTGTGCAGGCTTGAACTTCAAGTCAGTGGCCCCCGTGGTGGACTTGTTCCATATGAATAGGGTTCATCTTCTGAATAATAGTAAAATATTCGTGTGTTCTTTTTCTTCAGATTATGTTCAGCCAGTGTGCTTGCCTGCTTCAGAGGATGTAGGACAACAAACTCTGCTTGCAGCCAAAATTTATCCAAACAGTGAGTTGCCTTTTTGATGTGGAAGTAATGGAGAAATTTCTTTCATCTACGAAAACATCCATTTTGGTGAAAATGAGACAAATTTGATTATATACATATTCATACAATATATATATATATGTATATATATATATATATATATATATATATATATATATACATACATATATATATATATATATATATATATATATATATATATATATATATATATATATATATATATATATATATAGAGAGAGAGAGAGAGAGAGAGAGAGAGAGAGAGAGAGAGAGAGAGAGAGAGAGAGAGAGAGAGAGAGAGAGAGAGAGAGCTCCATCTAAAGTGACAAATATGTTGAACAGTCTTCACAAAAGCCTTCATAGAGCAAAACAACTGCAAGATATTTATTCAATGTTAAAAACAACCTAGAATTTATATTTGTATCACTTCACTTTGGATTCGAATTCCCGAAAGCGTAACAGAATGTGATTAAACCAAGCCAGGTCAGAAGCACGTTCTGACCTTACTTTCTGACGAGCACTTCACAATAAAAAAAAAAAAAAAAAAAAAGAGTAATTTTTCCCATAACAGCTGCTTTGGGAGTGACCAGTCTTCTGCGAGCATTCAAATTGGTGCATCAAGTGACCAGAGGAAGCTGTGAGGCGTCTGGCAGGCTTTCCCATCCATTCAACTCGGACACCATCTGCGCCAGCGAGGCAGAATCGTGTGTGAGTTTCATATTCTCTCTGATTTGCATTTGGGAACCTGGAAACGCTTCATAGAGCGACTCTATGTAGAGAAGTCCCGTGGTACTTCTGCTGTTCTGCCAGTTTCCATTTCCCTGAAATCGTTGAGATCAACTCTTTAGGGCTTAGGTGATACACAGATGTCCTTTATTTTGCTGTTACGATCTCTTAGCATGGACAGCCAATCCAGACTGTGCGACAGGTACAGTCAAAGAAACCTGTCGTAATATGAGGCAAATTTCAGCAGAGGAAATATAGTTTAGGTTCAAACTTGTCAAAGAAACCTGTCGTAATATGTGGCAAATTTCAGCAGAGGAAATATAGTTTAGGTTCAAACTTACCAGAGAGTTGCAAAAAGATAATAGAAAAACACCTCTTTGTACCCATACATAACTGGATTTGTTTCTGCATTTCTAGAGTATTTTTGAGTGACTATAACTGAGAAGACGATTAATTCCATTAAATCTCATTGCAGAATTACAGCACGAGGTTGATGTTGCTTCAGAGGGACCCGGCTTCCTCCAACTTGATCATTCAAGGAATTGGGGGCACCAGCCAATACCCTTGTTTCGACCCAGTTCAAGGGTACACTCAGGTCTTCCCTTATAGGCAGTGGATACTGGATCACGTTCGAGGACAAGCCTGATATAGTGCTTTGTGATGCCTTGCTTTTATATACATGCACTCATACATACATATGTATATATATATATATCGTGTATGTATACTCCTGTATACTCTGCAGAAGAATACAGTATATTCTAGTAAAATATCTTTGTTTTTCGTTTTTTTTTTATTTAGATTAAATGCACCTTCATAATACGTTACTATTATAGTTTATATGTGCATACATACACACACATACTATACTATACACACACACACACACACACACACACATATATATATATATATATATATATATATATATATATATATATATATAATCTACGGCCGCTTTTTAGCCGTGAGAATGTAATTGTAATAACCACAATGACCTCTTAACTTCGAGAAGTTGAGAGGGCATTTTGGTATTACAATTAAATGCACACACGTGTGTGTATATATATATATATATATATATATATATATATATATATATATATATATATAATGTTATTTCAAATATTAAACGATAAATACCCCATCAATATCTATTACTTGGCTTTGGGAATAACTTATACCCATAGGAAATAATGACAAGAGCATCTACCATCATCAAGATGCGAACCCGTACCACTGTAAATTGATACACTTAGAGACAGTGACTTCATTCATTCAACCAAGGATAGGGCTAAGAGGGTAGATTCTAACTCAACAAGTTGAAAATGCGCCGAAGTTTCTTCGGCGCAATCCACTCTTCTCCACAGCGTATGATGCTGTATGAAACTCCCAGCCACGGCACGGTGATGGCCGGTGCTGCCGTGACCTCTAGCAGTGCCAGGCGCACGATTCATGGCCAACTTTAACCTTAAATAAAATAAAAACCACTGGAGCTAGAGGGCTGCAATTTGGTATGTTGATTGTCTGGCGTACCTTGAGTATTTGGTTTCTATTTTCATTGCAATAAAACAGTCGAAAGACAAATGTGGTTTGATAATAACAAGAATAATCATCCCTATTTTCAGCACGAGGCCATATACATGGAATATACAAAGGAGAAGCATTACAACAGATACACACAAAGCAGACACACGAAAGTGATAAAAATGGTAATTGGCAATATCTAAACAGTTGCTGAGGTATTAGTGAAAAAAAATAATTATATTATTGGTGGTGACAGTATTATTACTGAGGATAATAGCAAAAATATTAACGAAAAGCATATTAAAAAACGACAGCAATTAAGAAGTCAGGTCCAGAGCGCTAAATACGAATAATGTGTAATTTAACAGGTAAAAGTGTAGGTAATTTTCCCCTACAGTTGCAAAAAAACTAAAACTGCTGTATGGAAGAGAGTGCAACGATGTCACTTTTCAAGTTTAACTGCAAAGATTCATTGGATCTTTCCTAGATAGTGGGCCCCAAGGGTTTTCGGGGGTCGTTATCTGGGACTAATATTTCTTGGAGGTCATTATCTTTATGATATTTATAGTCTTTGATGTTTTTACGGTAATCCCCACCGGGCCTGTACTAAACACGAAGCAAAGGAAAAATCCGATTAGTTAGTTTTAGTTTATTACCTATTAAGAGATGGCTAAATGAGTGAATTCACGAAAGAAAAACGAAAGGAAAGAGAAGAATAATCATCAAAATCTCGTTACCGATCAATTGTTATCAATCAGTAAAGATAATGAATCTTTTTTTTCAAAATTTAACAGCCGTATATCCACAGTGGGACCTCACGACTTCTCCATCATTTCACGATTTGATATAAAATGTCAATTTCACACCAGGAAAATTTCAAGTTTTGAAGAGAGAGAGAGAGAGAGAGAGAGAGAGAGAGAGAGAGAGAGAGAGAGAGAGAGAGAGAGAGAGAGAGAGAGAGAGAGAGAGTAACCATCTGCATCCATATTCTTCTAATTAGGATAATTAGGGCGGAATACTAATGAAGGTATTTAATTAGGGGGGGAAAAATTTATTGGTTTTCACCAGACTGAGGAAATGGCCTCGTGGTAAGCACGCTGTAATTAATTATTGCCAGCCAGAGAGAAAGACTATGGGATTTGACACGAAAAATTCATAACATTTGAACAGTCTGTTTAGTTCAGTGGTTTTCCAACGGTGGGGAGGGGAGTCAGCAATTTCCAAGGGGGGGGGCGAGCCCTAAGGAAAAATTTAAAATTCCCTAATAATATTCGTTATTCTCTTAACAAGAGTCGCTAAGAAGCAGTGTCAAGTATCTCCCTAATTCCTTCCCAAAAGAATAAAAACGCTCCTTTTTCCTTTTTTTTGTATTTCTTTAAATCTGGGAGGGAATTTTACTCATAGATGGAAGGGGGGAGGGGGGGTGGAAGGAAGGACCAACTCTTAGAGGGGGCGTGGTAATAAAAAAAAAAAGGTCAAGAACTACTGGTCTAGTTTGTGGATCGACTGAATCCTCTTCATAACCCCGGCAGGAGGGTAGTGCTGTCAGTGCACCTCATGCAGTCCACCGTCGGCATTACTTAAGGCTCTGTGCTGCAACCCCCTTTCATTATCCTTTTTACCGCACCTCCGTTCATATTGTCTTTCTTCCATCTTACTTTCCCCAACCCTCTCCTGATAATTGATTCAGAGTGCAGCTGCGAGGTTTTCCTCCTGTTACACCTTTCAAACCTTTTTACTGTCAATTTCAGTTTCAGCGCTGAATGACCTCAACAAAGGTCCCAGTTCTTATGTTCCACTCCATTTCATGTAGTAAACCAAGAAAAAGGGTTTATTTCATTTTATTCATCCTTATGAGGGATATTTTAAAAATTTTACAGATAAATACTATAAAGTTTAGGGTGAGGTCAAATTTTTCTGAAGGATAATTAACAGTAAATTTTATATTCTGTCTACCTGTCTCCCCATAGCTGGCTCTTTCTTCAGATTACAACAGATCGGTTTTTTGTCCTTTTTTTTTGGGGGGGGGGGAGGGTTAGGTTTATGGGCCACCCTCAACTCCTTCAGTTGGTGATAGAGCCACAACGGTCATGTGGCCCAGGAGGACTTTGACCTTAACTTTTAAAATGTGGTCCATTAGCTTAATTCTCTGTTTCTTGAGAGGGCATTGTGTTGGTGACTAACTGTATATAAGAGTTTTCTTTTTTTTTACCAGATATCCTGCTGCCCGTTATTTTCTTGTACACACACACACACATATATATTATATATATATATATATATATATATATATATATATATATATATATATATATATATATATATATATATTATATATATATATATATATATATATTATATATATATATATATACATATGTAGATACATATATATATATATACAAATACACATATGTATATTTTATATATGTATGTTTGTATATATGTGTATGTACATATAAATGAATATATATGCTTATAATTTATATAAGCAGTATACACATATGTATATATATATACACACACATACGAGATGTATATGTATATATGTCAAACTTACGCATGCAAATTTCATCACCCTTTTCCGGCGAGGCATTCCCAGACCTCCAGACCTCGAGCTTTCAAGAGGGACTGTCTTCTTTTTTCGGAAATGTGTGCCGCCGGCATTATTCCCGAGGCATCTTGGGAACTCGAACACTTTGGCTTAGTCTCGCGAAAATGGCAGCAGCGGTCCAATAAAAGTCCTCTTCATGTAAGTAACCCTTGAGAGCGTCGGGATGGAAAGGAGGAGGAGGAGGAGGAGGAGGAGGAGGAGGAGGAGGAGGAGGAGGAGGAGGAGGAGGAGGAGGAGGAGGAGGAGGAGGAGGAGGAGGAGGAAGCTTTTGACTTTAAAAGAACGATTTCGTTTTTATCTCCAGGTTTCCCCGTCAGGTTTTATGCGTTATGCACTCACTTCTTTATTTTTTTCTTTACTCACAGGGGTACATGCGCACGCGCGCATGTGGGCACGCGTATGGATACGCACATATAACACGTAAAATTATATATAAATGTATAAGTACTAAATATATAAATATTTATATATATGAGTATATATATATATATATATATATATATATATATATATATATATATATATATATATATATATATATATATATATATATATATATATATATATAAGGAGCGATGTCAGATGAGATTAACTTTCCAGTCCACAGCAAGTATTTTGGTTGCTTTCTCGTTGCCCACTTTAACCCCAGTAGCAACCACTGCAGTTGTTTAACTATCAGTTACATGAAAGGCTGCTTTGACCCACTAAGGCAAACTAGATAGCTCTTGGGGCTTTTCGCTTGGAAGGTGACGCTACTTATAGAACCCTGAGTCCATTTTCATATTTGCACAAGCAAGCTCAGGAGGAAAAGTAAAGGGATATCTATCGGGCCATAACATCGACGGAATTGGCCTCCTCCTCGAGCATGGCAGAGCAACAGCCGAAATAGTACTTGTAAAAAAGTATTAATTGGGCGTAGAGGAAAAAGATCGGGAGAAGAGATGTGGATACAATTATTTATTGAGGAAATGCCCTATATTCTCTATAATAATCGTGCAGAACTGGCCTCCTTATTTCAGTAAGCTATGAAATAAATGGCCCTTATTCACTGCAGAGAATATTCCCTGTTCTGCCTTGAAAGGAAATTTGTCTCAATGGTACTATGAATGAGAACGTCATTATTCCCCAGAGACAGAAGACTCTTCCCCAGGTCTCTGACCAGAATCCGAGGAATTGCATCATTTGTTTTGGTTAAGAATCCAGCGCTTCCGAACACGCACAAATGACTTCGACCTCCGAGTCATTCGTTTTCTCTGGAACGGCACCACCTCCATTTGGACTACAAAGGAGAAGGCATTTGGTTAATGGGCCAAGTTCGCCCCTTTTTCCCTTTTCAGGTGCACAGCGGGAGAAGAAAAGAGAGTCAATGACCCCATTTGTCGCATGATTTGTAGTTCTTGACTTCGAGGCACAGTACTCCATTTCAGCCAAAGTCTGCAATCCATCTTCCGGACGAGTTGCAGGAGTTATTTTCTCGTCCATCTCCCGTTTTCTGTTGGGTCCGTTGTTGTAGCTGTCTCATATTATTATTATTATTATTGAAAAGCTGAACCCTATTCACATGGAACAAGTCCACCATTGGGGCCCCTGACTTGAAATTCAAGCTTCCAAAGGATATTATGGTGTTCATTCGAAAGAGATAACAGAAGCAACAGACTATAAAAGACCTAATTCTTAATATCTCCTTGGTTCTCTGACGTGAAGCAAGACAGTCGGTATTGATAAATCTTAACTTTAATTGAAATATCTACCCTTTGGTGGCCTTAGTGTCATCTGTTCACCTATCTTAAAGTACTCTTAACTCCATCACTCCTAATCAGGGCTGATGACAGTCCCCCATAATGTGAGAACCATCATCCCACCTTGGAGCCTCTGTCCAAAATACCTTTTTAACATAATTATAACCACTGGCTCAGCAGAAAGCTTTGTTTATGGGAATACACTTGCATAGCGTGCCCGTAATCTATCGAGAAACTATAATTCGACCCAGTCTATTGGAGGTGGTCCAGGGTGTGTAGGTTTAAGCAGGCATCTTTGTTTTGCTGGAAGATGGCAGGTCTGTTAGTTTCTTGAGTAGCAGTATTAAAGTAGTTTAAACAGACCACTGGGCTGACTTTCAGCTCTTATAGGGCTGGCCCGAAGGATTAGGATAAAATACTTCATAGGCTCACGTTCTCATAGTTAGTTTCTTGAGGTTGTATCTTATCATGTATATAATATTATGATGGAATCAAAAACACTGAAATAAATATTTGGTCATCTACTTGGCGTGAGGAGTAGGGTACCAGCTTGTGATTTTCTGAATGATAACACGTTTATGTGTGAGTACAAGCTTACAGCTGATTCATTCTATACTGTAAACACTATATATATATATATATATATATATATATATATATATATATATATATATATATATATAAGTAAAGCAAGGTAACTAGCAGGGGATATTGAAAAGTTTGGTGTCTATGGAAACCAGCGGTAAAATATATGAAAAGATTGTTAAGCAAACTCTCCTTTATGGCAGCACAGTACGGATGTGGAAGGCAAAGCGACTGAAGTGTATTCTTGCAAAGGCGAGAAAAGTGGAGATACTCTGACAGCAATATCATGCAAAAATGATTCTCTAGTTATCCGCAAAAGACGAGTAATCACACACTCTCTTTTACCTGTCTGTCTCACTTGCGGTTCCCCTCTTTTTCATCACTTTCCCTTTCCCCTCTCCCTACCCTCTTTTCCTCCTGCGGTCTCGTCCTCTGTGTCCCCCTCTTTCTGTTTCCCTCGATTAATCGACATGAAATGATTCCAAACCTCGCATTTCATACGCGGGTTGAGATCAATAGCCTCTGACACCACGTTCATTTGTAGCCTCCCAATTGGTCTTTGTTGACTGGGCGAATACACAACAACCCAGCAGAGCTTCAGAATGGCGTGCTTGCGTGCGTTTGGGCGCGTGAGGACCGCGGGAGTTAGAATGATAAAGGCAAATGTGTTTGCTCTGAGTCTCTGCAGTGATGGGAGGCAAGGGGATACATAAAATGAGGGTAAAGGAGCCTTATAATCATCTTCTTTGCTAGCAGGTAAATCAACTCCACTCAGCTGAATCGTTCGCCAACTCAGCTACAAACAGTAATTCTAGTTACCCAGGGGAAACTTTTTGCAATATTATTTGGCTCAAGGGACGCCATACATACCTCCGTTTATTCTTGACATGGCTGAGAACTGTTTACTGAGCGATTTTTGCAGTGCTCGTTGATGACTTCTTGCTAATGACTTGGCCTGAAGGTGTATGGGAATTTCCCAGATGAGAAAGGTGCTTGTGCTTGTAACCGCTTTTGCAATCCGTTATTCTAATGATATTGCTGAGATATTCTGCAGCTTTCAATTAGCGATTTTCTCCTCATGTTGACATGAATATTCAGTGAATATCTTTCTCCAGCCTAGTCACGAAATCCTCAGAGTCAGGATGACCAAGTTATTCATTTAAATGGTCCTCAATCTAAGTGACCTTAGATTGGCTTGCCTTTATAAAATCGTTGACATAGGGTTTAAATATTCGTAATTTGGAGAAAGCACGATACGGATTTGAAATCTGAGAAGAAATAAAAGTTGACAGAAGAAAAAATTGTGGCAATTTCATAGATTATAATAGAATCTGCAAGATTCTCACTATAAATTAAGTAGCCAAAGAATAGGCAGATATATAGAATTCGTGAGATATTTACCAGAAATATCAGTTTTCAATTGCAATAAAATAAAAAAAAAAACTTACAGAAACCTGATGAAATTAAAAGCTATTGATTTAATGAATGAAAATTGATATATCAGTTTTCAATTGCAATAAAATAAAAAAAAAAACTTACAGAAACCTGATGAAATTAAAAGCTATTGATTTAATGAATGAAAATTGATAAATTATGTGAGAGGTAATCAGTAATTCAAAAAGAAGTTTTCACGTCATAGAGTGAAAGTGCATCATACACGATATAGATGTCATTTCTTGTCGCCATTATTGCGCTGCGTGGGTCTGTTGCGTTTATAACCATTTTGTTATTTCTGTGAATACTCTTTTTTTTCAGATGTCCTTTCAATTGTAGTTGCCTCTTATTTATAAAAATCACTGCATAGATATCTTAGTTCCCTGAAGCTATTTTACCTCTAAAGGCCGCCACTAACGTTCAGTTGTACCTGCGCAGTTATGCCTGTGCAGGCAAAACTGAACCCACTAACGTTCAGTTACACCTGCGCAGTTGTGCCTGTGCAGGCAAAACTGAACCCACTAACGTTCAGTTACGCCTGCGCTATTGTGCCTGTGCAGGCAAAACTGAACCCGCTAATGTTCAGTTACACCTGCGCAGTTGTGCCTGTGCAGGCAAAACTGAACCCGCTAATGTTCAGTTATACCTGCGCGGCTGTGCTTGCGCAGGCAAAACTGAACCCACTAACGTTCAGTTACACCTGCTCAGTTTACCTGTGCAGGCAAAACTGTAAGTTAGTGGGTTCAGTTTTGCCTGCACAGGCCGACTGTGCAGGCATAACTGCGTAGGTATAAGTCACGTTAGTGGCTGACTTTATGTACCATTTCTTTCTACTCAGCACGAAGAACATCGATATTGCCAGTTTGTTTAGACTCAGCAGCCTTGCGCCTTGCTTCAGCTGCGCGGATTGCCACTTCAGTGCCTGTGGCTTTGAAGTGGGAGTGTCTGCTGTTCCTGAAGTCATGATTGCATGAAAAGAAGCATATGCTCTTGTTAAATTCCCCTTTCATTCAGACTCTATCTTCCTGCTGTCAGAAAGAAACCATTCTTCTGCCCCGTTACAGGGGGAAAATTTCAGAACGTCACAGCCTTTCCGTGCTAGAATGAAAACAGCCCGAACAACAATAAAAATATGGTTATGGGTACGACATTTCTCTGCAATTACTGAACAATCACGCCATGGCAATTGCCTAAAGCAGATTTCTGCAGAATAATAATTTCTGTTTTGCTAAAAGGGGATTCGCTTGATGAACCCTAGAAGCTAATGCTTTCAGGACATGCAACGTGGTATGGTAAGAGTCCTTTTGCCCAAAAAATTGATGTTGTTGATATATGGTCAGATGTACCTTAGATTTTATGGCCGAAAAAAACAAGCTCTTTTCATGTTTCTGAAAAACGTGAATCTGAGAATGAGAAATTTCACTGCTTACTGGATTCGCTGATTGCCTTGCAAGTACTGGAGAATTTTCAAGGTTATACAGTACTTATAGGAATCTTGAAGAAACTTGTCATAAACACGTGTTGGTAACTTCTCGCACATACATCACAAACAGGTTGGATACAAGTCAACGACTTATTGGCAGTACTAACTTGTTTTCAACATGTTTGCGATATATATGCGATAATTTGCCAGCCTGTGCTGACGGACATGTCAAAACTGACTTCTGTTAGAGGTCCATAAATATGGTCGGGTCTGTGAATGATTATATATATATGTATATATATAAATATATATGTATATACTAAATATATATATATATATTATATATTTATATTTATATATATATATATATTTATATATATATATATATATATATATTTATATATATATATATATATATATATATATATATAATATATTTAGATAATTCTTACAAGAAACTCTTTTTAAACTTATTCACTTACTTATCTTTTAAGTTACCTATCTAATTTTATCACGGCGTCAGTGACCTAGATGCCGTGACCGCCAGAGCTACTTCCATCATCGCTATTTCGGCCGCTCATCATAAAGCTAGTTACTTTGACTGCCCCGCCGCTGTCATTCCCCCAATTTGGCATATTCACAGACGGTGATGAAATGAACCGGATAATCAACTGGACTGTTAACTCGCTCCCATTTTACATATTGATGAATAACGCCGCCCTTATTAATTTAAAGGGCAGGTGTAGCGTCAGCCTATCGGAGGAATCCCAATTCATGCATTTAATTCCTCGTGTTCGAGGGGTCGGGGTTTTAATGTTTTAATGTCTGGCCTAAGCTGAGTTGTTTGGGCAGGTCCCGTCAAAAAGACCTAATTTGCCATTGTTGATCCAAGGCAGTGAATTGTGATCCTGGTGGCTGTTCGAGTGTTGTGGGTAATAGTCAGCGTTGATTTGGAGCACGACGCTTGCAACTTTATACAAGATAGTTAAGTATTGGTCGTTTAATATCCGGTTCGCTCTACCTCTGAAATAATACATACACACACATTACATGAATATGTGTATATACATATGTATATATATATATTATACATATATATGATTAAATATATATATATATATATATATATATATAAATGTCGCTTAATATCAAATTCACGCTACCTCGGGAATATTTCCGATGGAGAATTATCACCGAAGGGGAATTTATATAAGTGATAAATGGATTGAATAACTTATACTTCTCTTGATAGCGCAGTGGTAACGTCAACTGGAATCGCTGAATAGGTCCGTGTCGAGGGTTCGTGTCCCGGCGGTACCAATCCATTAATCACTTATATAAATTCCCCTTCGGTGATAATTCTCCATCGGAGATATTCCCGAGGTAGCGTGAATTTGATATTAAGCGACATTTGTAGCTTCATGATTGTATATAAATCACAGCGTGATAAAAAAATTTCATATATATATATATATATATATATATACTCGTATAATATAAGCATTTATAACGTAACGACTTAAACCCCTTCCAGTACAACGGCTCCGATCTACAAGAGTACCAAAACGAACATTTCCGGACAATAAGCGCTCGGAAACGGACGAGCCGTTGTCGCCGTCTAACATAAACTGCTGTTTAATGACCTAATAAGTTCAAAGCCGAACATCTTTAATGGGTTTCAGTCCCATAACCGTAAAGTTAAAAAAACAATAACGACGACCCATAATCCAAAAATGGGGGCGAAGTCTCTATATCAGTTGATTTGTAGAATTTTTCACTCTTTCGAGAAGTGTGCGGGTCGATGTTGAATCTCGGATTGAACTGTTGTTGTTAATAACTACTTTTTAATAAGTTTAATTTAGTTTTGACGGATAAAGCTTGGATTTTAAGTCGGTGGTCCCCTTAGGGCTTGTCCCATATGAATAGGGGTTCAGCTTCTGAATAATAATAATAATAATAATAATAATAATAATAATAATAATAATAATAATAATAATAATAATAATAATAAAGTGTGTAATAAAAATCCACAATTATATAGTAAACATATCACTATGTGATTTTTATTACACAGACTTTTTTTTACGAGATTGTGAATTTCTTAGCAATAATAATAATAATAATAATAATAATAATAATAATAATAATAATAATAATAATAATAATAATAATCATGGTAATAATGATAATAAAGATGATAAGAAAATAATAATAATAATAATAATAATAATAATAATAATAATAATATTAACAATAATAGTATTAATTATAATAATAAAAATCATGATAATAATCACAAGAAAAATAATAATAATAATAATAATAATAATAATAATAATAATAATAATAATAATAATTATTATTATTATTATTATTATTATTATTATTATTATTATTATTATAAGTACATGGAAGACTTTATTTTATAGTTTTTATTTTATGCAAATATTAATATTACGAAAAACTTTCATAACGAATTAAGAAAATCCTAGTAAATTTTTTTTAACGTCTTTAGTGTAGTTCCTGATGAAAATATTAATATTAATATCAAGAAATACTTTTATGTAATTGTTTAAAAAAAATAATAGAATTGTTTAAAAAAATAATAGAGAATTTTTTTTAACTTCTTCAGTTCCTGATAAATATGGGAACATTTTTGTTAACTTCTTTAGTTCCTGATAAATATGAGGAAATTTTTGTTCTTTAGTTCCCGACAAATATGAGAACATTTTTGTTAACTTCTTTAGTTCCTTATAAATATGAGAACATTTTTGTTCTTTAGTTCCTGACAAACATGAGAACATTTTTGTTAACTTCTTTAGTTCCTGACAGACATGCAAATATTAATGCCATGAACAACTCGTATTATGACAAATTGAAAAAAAAATTATCCCCGAAAAGATACATGATCATTAATTCAACATTCAATAATGTCACTGATTTGTGATCAATTCAATAAGCATTTACCGGGTAACGGTTCTATAGATTAATTAAGTCTCGTAGCGAATTGGTGACAAATTGGCGGAAATGAAATTATGTTTTT
Organism: Macrobrachium rosenbergii; assembly: GCA_039081455.1. Lineage (NCBI taxonomy): Eukaryota > Metazoa > Arthropoda > Malacostraca > Decapoda > Palaemonidae > Macrobrachium > Macrobrachium rosenbergii. Next base: position 18,744,395 of record JANJGK010000038.1, on the reverse strand, counting down.
GGCGTCACATTCAATTAAGCAATTATATACAGTAGTGCTGGGTCGCACGCATTCTATGACGTGTTTGGGATAATCAGTGCATTTGACCTGAAAATCGAACGCGTGCTTGTAATTCACATATTTTTTATCGTGTGGAAAACCTTTAGCAAACATGCAATTCAAACTGTTATAATGAATTATTATTATTATTATTATTATTATTATTATTATTATTATTATTATTATTATTATTATTATTATTATCATTATTATTATTATTATTACTATTATTTTTATTATTATTATTCAGAAGATGAACCCCTGTTCACATGGAATAAGCCTACATGAGCTATCGACTTGAAATTCAAGCTTCTAAAGAATAATAATAATAATAATAATAATAATAATAATAATAATAATAATAATAATAATAATAATAATAATAATAATAATAATAATAACTTTAGAAGGATATGCTGGAAATAAAAGCGAAAATATAAGGTTAAGGCAAATGGGAATTGGCAAGAAGCGATTAAGAACATTATTCCAAGCACGAATTCGTATGGAATTGTGGCTTATAAAGTGGGAATAGATGGATTACGATTTTAGCTTGAAATTAGATATAAACAAGTAAAAAATGCGTCGAAGTTTCTTCGGCTCAATCGAGTTTTCTGTACAGCGTATAATGAAGGCCACCGAAAATAGATCTATCTTTCGGCGGTCTCGGTATATTGCTGTATGAGCCGCGGCCCATTAAACTTTAACCATGGCCCGGTGGTGGCCTATCCTATATCGTTGTCAGACGCACGATTATGGCTAACTTCAACCTTAAATAAAATAAAAACTACTGAGGCTAGAGGGCTGCAATTTGGTATGTTTGATGATAGGAGGGTGGATGAACAACATACCAATTTGAAGCCTTCTAGCCTCAGTAGTTTTTAAGATCTGAGGGCGGACAGAAGAAGTGCGGACAGAGTACAGTTTTTACAGAAAACTAAAAATCGAAGGAATGCATCATAGCCGTATGTTAACATTTATTTTGTCAAATTACACAAAATAAAAATCGAAAACTAATAAAAAAAAAAAAAATAGAATAAAATGTGAAAATTAAGAAAACTCTAACCAAATCAATAAAAAATTAAAAGTAAGAATTCAGAAATATAAAAAAATGCAAATACAAAATAAAAATGAAATGAATAGAACGAGTAGTTTAGGAACACGGAAAAGGGAGAAATATCCCGATCACTTTTCGAAATCTAATCCATCGAGAAAAACAGATTAAAGGAAATTCGAATCAGCGTCACACGGAGCGGGTGACTGAATACCTGTCATTTGTTCCATTTGACGGAAGTAATAAATACCTTTACCGGCTGATAAACTGTAAATGAATGTGATCTGATAGAGGATTGTGAAGTGATATAATGTAATACACTAAATCCAGCTTAAACGGGTTACAACAGAAATAGACGATAGAAAAATAGACAATAAAATGATTCTGGATAAAAACTGACGTACAGCAGTTTAGCTTTGGTCGATTTGAGACTCTGTTAGTTCTTCGTTCTTTTGAATGGAATTTTATAAATGTTATGACTGGTTTCATGTAGCTACGAGGATATCTATAGAATTCTGTAGTAAACAAATGTAAATGTTAAAACTGACTTCATGTAGCTACGAGTATATCTGTAGAATTCTGTAATAAACAAATTTCAATGTTAAGTCCGGCTTCATGTAGCCTCGAGTATATCTGTAGAATTCTGTAGTAGACAAGTGTCAATGTTGAGATTGGTTTTATGTAGCCACTAGTATATCTGTAAAATTTTGTAGTAGTAGACAAACAGAGGCGTGGTTTTAGTGTAGAAATTAATGGAGGAACTCTGTTGAATATATAATGCATATTGTAATTTTAATAAGTTAATAACAAACCGATGACTTAGATATAATCACAACCATTTCAGAATTCCACAACAAATTATCCGGAAAGAGTGAAAGATCCCAAAATTATTTAAATTTGTTTTTTTTTTCTAATTTTTTCCCCCACGATAATTCGTCTTTCCGGAATTTGGTCGGGATTTGAAAATGACAGAAGATTGTATCTATGCCATTAAACGTACTGGAGGGGATTTCTGTGGATTTACGAATATCGTGAAGCGTTTGAATGTTTGTTACTGCTTGTGTTCTCAGGGAGAGAGAGAGAGAGAGAGAGAGAGAGAGAGAGACTGGAGAAGATTTCTATAGATTTACGAATATCGTGAAGCGTTTGAATGTTTGTTACTGCTTGTGTTCAGAGAGAGAGAGAGAGAGAGAGAGAGGGTTTTTGTGGACTCACGAATATCGTGTAGGGTTTGAACGTCTGTTATTGCTTGTGTTCTTAGAGAGAGAGAGAGAGAGAGTAACTGCATGATTCGTCCGCATTAACCTCACGATTTCCAAAACGTAGTTGCATTGCCGAGGCGAAGGCACCACTCGACAAAAACTATCATTCTGGGTTCATTGTTTTTCCTCACTTCGAAGAAATTCTCTTGCCACAAAAAGTAACCATTATTTCTCTGGCTGGATGGATTTAACAACGGTTGTCTGCCGGGACAGAGTGCAATTAAGTGATCTGGTCCTGAAGAGAGAGAGAGAGAGAGCTGTAGGAATAATTGGAGTCGGTTTTTTCGCATTAACGATTACTATCGAAAGAGTTTTTGTGGCAGAATGAGAGATGGCCGTCTAGAAGTCTGCGATCAAGGCTTTTCTTTGGCCACAACGATGATTTCTGTCCTTTTATCACCATTATTCCAGGTGCAATAACTGTAATGGCGCGCGAGACAGCTTTCTTGGAGAAATACATACACACACACACACACACATATATATATATATATTATATATGTTGGTACATATTTTTTCCTTTGTAATCCCCATCTGTCCATTTATAAGAGCCTTCTTTGCAAACTTATCTTTATCTTTCTTAAGTCTGCTGAGTAAAGGACTCTAAGTCGAAAGGCCTTGCAGCACTCCATTGTTTCTCTTTCCCTCGTGGAATTTTCCTGCATTTATATAGTCATCACGTTCCATATTTTCGTGATTCAGTTGTACGTGTATATATATATATATATATATATACCGTATATATATATAGATACATATATCATATATACAAAATACATATATATATATATATATATATATCATAAGATATATATGTATATACATGCATACATACTCGTATATACACACACACTTGATCACTTTTCCTACACACCTGACCAAATTCACCGAACACCTACACCTTACAATAACCCTTCCCCCTTCCTGTCTGGAAATCCATCTGTCTATCTGCCTACTGGTCTCTCTCTCTCTCTCTCTCTCTCTCTCGATAAGAATCCCCAAATTGGTTCTATTACTGATCTCAAAGGCACAGCGATTGGATGAGTATTGGAAGAGAAACGGCGTCCTCGGAGAACAGATTAAGCAATTTGTCGCTTTATGGAGTCGGATCAAGGCAGAGAGAGAGAGAGAGAGAGAGAGAGAGGAGGTTGAACCCACAGTCAGTGCGTTGGTAGTTAAATACCCTAGATTATTTTGCAACTGGGACACAGTTGGTTACGAAGGAAGGAAGAGAGAGAGAGAGAGAGAGAGAGAGAGACCAGTAAGTGCATTGCCAGCTAAACATTCCAGATTATTTTGCAACTGGGACATAGTTGGTTACGAAGGAAGAGAGAGAGAGAGAGAGAGAGAGAGGCGCGCAGTAAGCGCATTGGCAGCTAAACATTCCAGATTATTTTGCAACTGGGACATAGTTGGTTACGAAGGGAGAGAGAGAGATAGAGAGAGAGAAATAACATTTTACTGATAGGTAAACATTCTAGTTTATTTTGTATCTGAGACAGTAGTTCCGACGAAGGAAGAAACGAGAGAGAGAGAGAGAGAGAGAGAGAGAGAGAAGATTTCGTAGGATATAGGGGAAGCGAATCGTCCCATATTTAGTTTTTCATCTTTGCTTTTCAAACTGGAGTCTTTCACGTTGCACGGTAGCTCACTGTCAGTGGCTTACTCACCAGCAAGGCGACGATTATATCAGTCTTAGTTCTCTGTAAAAGAAAACTATTGTACCGGCTTTATCTGTCAGTCCCCACTTTATCTGTCCGCCCTCAGCTCTTGAAAACCACTGAGGCTAGAGGGCTTCAACTTGGTATGCTGATCATCCACCCTCCTATCATCAAACATACCAAATTGCAGCCCTCTAGCCTTAGGAGTTTTTATTTTATTTAAGGTTACATTTAGCCATAATCATGCGTCTGGCAACGATATAGGCCAGGCCACCAACAGGCCGTGGATAAAGTTTCATGGGCCGCGGCTCATACAGCATTATACCGAGACCACCGAAAGATAGATCTATTTCCGGTGGCCTTGATTATACGCTGTACAGAAAACTCGCTTGCATTTTTACTTTTTTTTTTTTTGGAGAGCGATAAATGGTAATCACGGGAATGTGTGGAACTAGACGAGAACAGCAGAGAGAGAGAGAGAGAGAGAGAGAGAGAGAAATGTATGTATATACATATATATACAGTATATATTATATACTGTATATATATATATTATATATATATATATATATAATATATATATATATATATATATATATATTTATTATATATATATATATATGTATATATATATATATATATATACAAGAGGGCTTTAACCATATCAGTTTTAAGCGTGGTCACTGAGCAAGCAGCACGATTTGGGTAATCAATTTCCGGAACGGAATTAATTGTGCTTATGAAATTCTGGCCACATGACGTTAATGCGGAATCACTTCGGATATGATTCGTTTTGGATGAGATTAATGTCATTACAAAACTGAACTGACGCATTACGCCGGAATAAACTCTCGTATAAACTTTTAAATTGAGGCATAATAATTTTTTTTTACGACGAAGGGAGGAGAGAGAGAGAGAGAGAGAGAGAGAGAGAGAGAGAAGTAAATTTAATGACAGTGCATTGAAAGTACGAGTAATAATTTAACCACTTAGAACATTTTTTTTTACGTTTTATCAGTATTTATTTTATCTCAGTGGTTTTATTTTTTCTTAACAAAAAAATACACCACATATCTACATTCACACACACACACAGGACTGCGCGTAGCAAGATGCACACGCACATACACTCACACAGACACACACACATATGTATACATATATGTATGTACGTATGTTTGTATACATATATATATATATAAATCCACACACATTCTTGAGGAACATCTCAAGAAGGTATCAATTAGATTCAATGTTATTTGTCTCTCTCTCTCTCTCTCTCTCTCTCTCTCTCTTCCTTCGTGGTAAACAACTATGTACCAGTTACAAAATAATCTAAGGTGTTTACCTAATTACAGGATATTATTCATCTCTATCTCTCTCTCTCTCTCTCGTTGTAACCAACTATGTCTGTTACTAAATACAAGAAGAAGAGTAGATAGTTATATGACGAAGGATTTCCGTTTCAATAAAAAGCACATAACTGTAATACACTGTAAGACACTATTAATATTGCTTCCTCACGAGCGAGAATATAAACATTGCGTGAAAAAGGTGATTGACAAATACTAAAAAATTACTGGTCAAGGTTTAAACAATGAAAGAGGATTTTCCATTTCTGAGAAATCTACGCAAGACTGTCATTTGTGTACTAGGAAGAGAAAGGCCTATGTTTAACATCACAAGGTGAATGAAAATACACCTGGTGTAGTATTATCTATAAAATGGAAATAATCTATGAACGAGAAAAAAAATTCTATAGGTAAAATCGCAAGGTGAATGAAAATACACCTATTGTAACATTGTCTATGAAATGAAATTCCCCGGTGGGCAAAATGAAATTCAGATGTGAGGTTGTTATCAAACCGGTAAAAAATGAGCCGAAGTTTCTTCGGCGCAATCGAGTTTTCTGTACAAGCGTATAATCAAGGCCACCGAAAATCGATCGATCTTTCGGTGGTCTCGGTATGATGCTGTATGAGCCGCGGCCCCGAGAAACTTTAACCACGGCTCGGTGGAGGCCTGGCCTATATAGTTAAATACATTTAAATAAAATAAAAACTACTGAGGCTAGAGGGCTGAAATTTGGTACGTTTGATGACTGGAGGGTGGATGATCAACATACCAATTTGCAGCCCTCTAGCCTCAGTAGGTTTTAAGATCTGAAGCATGTGGAATTTTTACCTTAAAAAAATTTGAGGATTTTGTAAACCGCTACATGGTTAGTGTATTTTTTTATTTTTATATTTTTTTTTTTGCTATTTTTGTGGCTCTGGGTTAAGCTATTATGTTCGTGTCCCGATAATCTGAGGTTTGCTGTATCTCAGGATATCATTCTTGCGTTCTCGAAGCTTAAGTTTTTTTCCTTCCACTGTAAAATTCCATGTTCTTTATTTAGGTCAGGATACGTTTTTGTCGTCAGCGTACTCATATATTACTTTTCTGATATATATATGTGTGTGTGTATAGGTTTATATATATATATATATATATATAACACATATATACATTTTTAAACATATACACACAATATATATACATATGTCTTTAATGACATTTTCTTTCTTTAGAAGATTAAAGTTCTCTATTATTCTTCTTCAGTTGCATGAGTATTCCGAGCCCAGAAATGAAACAAGCATAAAACTTAATAAGCAATCTATATTTTCTCTTCATCAGACAACCATTCACTTACCATATACAGTATATTATAAATCGAATCGTTTCATTTGAACGGCCATATTTTCTGCAGTTATGGACAGGGAAATGACACGCTTACAATAGGAAGAATTAGCACAATAAAAAAAAAAAACAAGTATAATGCTGTATGAGCTGAGGCATATGAAACTTTAACCACGGCAAAGTGGTGGCCTGTCCTATATCGTTGGCAGAAACACGATTATGGCTAACTTTAACCTTGAATAAAATAAAAACTACTGACGCCAGAGGGCTGCAATTTGGTATGCCTGATGATTGGAGGGTGGATGATCAACATATCAATTTGCAGCCCTCTAGCCTCAGCAGTTTTAATGATCTGAGGGCGGACAGAAAAAAGTGCGGACAGAATGAAGTGCAGACGGACAGACAAAGCCGGCGCAATAGTTTTCTTTGACGGAAAACTAAAAAAAAAAAAAAAAAAAAAAAAAAAAGTCAGTCAGGTTTAAAAGCGAGAGTCAGTTCATTTCCTGGACCCGATGAGAAAGTTAACTGGGAAGGATATTAGAACTTCCATTAAAAGAGAAGTCATTTTCACGTTCCCTTTGCTCCACATTCTAAAGACCCGTTTTAAAAGTTCCGATCGCGGGGGGGGGGGGGGGGGGATTCGATTCGGGGAAATCTGCGTTTAGTTTGGGGGCGTGGTTTCCGAAATACATACACACACACACACGCCACCACATACACAAATACACACCAGACGATTTACAAGAGAGATGACGTTTACACAAGTATACACAACTTGTATGCAGGAATCTTATGTATGAGTGATTTGCAATCTTGAATATTATTTAGGTATGAGTAACTACATATATATAACTTGGCGAGGAAGACGAGTTTGTTTTCAGTAATAATAACAATAATAATAATAATAATAATAATAATAAATAATAATAATAATAATTTTTATAAACTGTTATCATTGCCATTATAACAAGGCTCTTCAGAAGTGGCCCCACAGGATAAAATAATAGACAAAGATGAAAAACTCATATATATATATATATATATATATATTGTTTATCCATATATAAATATAAGTATGTACACATATGTATGTATATGTATATATATATATATATATATATGTGTGTGTGTGTGTGTGTGTGTGTTTGTGTGTTCATTATAGGTGGCTCTTCCACCTTGTTGCATTGACTGCAAATTCCTACAGCGTCGTCTCTCTGGGAAACGCCACAACAGACGGAGGAAGGAAGGAAATAGTTCAAGTACCGCCCATACGAACGCATTTCAAGGACAGATAAAAAAACGGGAAGTAAACTCACAAACTGGGGCAAAGAGATCTTCTAAAGAACGGCTAACACGGCCTCTCTTTTGCCAGGCTGGGCCGAAACTTCGACGCAAAAGCCCTGCGTAATTCTGCGAAGTAGATGACACGCCGTCAAGGAATTTGTCAAGTCCTCAGCAACAGATGCCGCTTCGGGGAACCCAAACTCTCGATATGAAAGTGGATAGTTGGAATCTATTAAGGGGAGCTTTTGGTGATTTAGAGATTCAGTCAAAGGCTAATGATGCGTATTTCCTTAAGAGGGGGGGGAAAAAAGGCAAGCACAGGAGCCAGGTGACTTGGAAACACCTAGAGGGATCGTGAAGGAACTCTGGGCAAACTAGAAGCGAGGTACACAGGCATGATTATTTGAAAGCGAATGCGTCCTTATACCATTCACCTTGCAAAGCGGACTTCCACAGGTTAGACTGGCCAAATGGCAAGCAAAATGAAGACAAAATAAAGATCTGAGTATAAGATAACAAAAAACAATAAATTTTTTCTCATAAATATGGTGAATTACAAACCAGAGTGAATAAAGCCAAACTCTACAGGAGAGTTATAAAACCAGAAACCTGGTGAACGTATAAAGTACCACCCCTATTATAAAGAAGATCTGAGTATATCTGAAAACGAAAAGCAATAAAATTTTTCTGATAAATAATGTGAATTACAAACCAGAATGAATAAAGTCAAACTCTACAAGAGAAGTATAAAACCAGAAACCTGGTATAAACAAGGCCTGGGTATAATGATAAAAAAGAAAAACTTTTTCTAATAAATACAGGGAATTACAAATCAGAATGAACTGGGCCGAACTCTAAAAGAGAATTATAAAAACAAAAACCTGGCAAACGTATGAAGCACCACTTCTATTAAAAAAAAAAAAAAATGTTTCACGCTGGGATTAATAAAAGCATTGTCGTCACTCTGACGTTAGTATATTTAAAAACCAAGACTCGATTTTGGTAAGGTCCAGTATTTTCCAGCGAAAGAACGCGGGTCGGAACCACACCCCGTAAAAAAAATGGTAATCAATACAGTTCTGATGATGAATAAAGGAAAAACGCTTAGCCATCTATTCGCACGACACTGGACCTGAAAAGAGGTTAACTGTCACGAAGCCTTCCTTCCCCCCACAACTTTTTTTAAAGAAAGAAGCGTGGGATGGATGGAAGTCACTGAGAGACTTAGAAGAAAGGAACTCAGGAGACACGTCGTTTTTGTAGGTACTCAGTAGGGCCCACACACACAAAAAAAAAAATCGTATATCACGAATTTGCATTTCTTGTGACACCGAGCGAACGTGTGAAATTTTGGCATACTATTACTGCTTACATATATATATATATATATATATATGTGTGTGTGTGTGTGTGTGTGTGTGTGACCCTTATTAATAATGGTTCCAGGTAGTGTGTTCCTTCTTCTCTCTGCAGGTTTCGACCGCCGAGAGATGTCACTGCCCAAAATGAATATCTCAGAAAATGGGTCCATTAGCTGTCTACCCTCGCAACCCCACCCCATGGGATGGATCAGCAAGACCTATTTCCCGAGAGCGTAAAATATTTGCCTTTCTCTCTCTCCTTTGAAAATTTAGCTATTCTCTCTCTCGTTTCTCCTTTCAAATTAAAATATTTTCTCTCTCTCTCTCTCTTTCTCTCCTTTGAAATTTAGCTATTCTATCTCTCTTTCTCCTTTCAAATTGAGCTATTCTCTCTCTCTCTCTCTATCCTTTCAAATTAAGCATTCTCTCCCTCCCTCTCTTTCTCTCTTTCCTTTCAAATTTAACTATTCTCTCTCTCTCTCTCTCTCTCTCTCTTCAAATTTAACTATTCTCTCTCTCTCTCTCTCTCTCTCTCTCTCTCTCCTTTCAAATGTAACTATTTGTTTTGACACCTTTTTGTGCTTGTAGTTCTTCAAGATAGTTTAGCCAGTGAGTGTCTGGGTGGCAAAAATGTAACGCAGATTGCGCGCCTTTCATTTTAAACATGAGACCGTGAAAGCTATATTCGGGTATTAACAACATCATGCAAGCTTCTTTGACGAATGGTGATAATTGTGACTGCTCGACATTTCATATTAACATCATGAAACGCTACAATTCGCTCGAGAGCGATGTG
>JANJGK010000038.1:18730437-18734162 GCA_039081455.1 Macrobrachium rosenbergii | reverse complement strand
GCAGGTCACGTGACATGTGCTGTAGGTTTTTCCAAGGCTTTTGCGTGTTCAATTTGCTAAATTGTCACGTCTTTCTTTGTTTTGTAATATGCGCACACATACATTTATGTACATAACTGCATACAGATATAGGGATGCTTTGTAAGCTTCAAGAGTATAAGGTATTTACATATTCATGCACAATGTATACCCATTAGGAATGTGTATATATCTGTAAGGACAAAACAGAGACTTTTAATTTTAGTTGGGGGGTGAGTTAATTCTGGGGAAGTGTATTGCTGGTCAGTTAAGATAACTGTGAATGGGGTGAAGTTTGTGAAATTTATGCATATGAGCCTCAGTGTTAGTAAATGAAGGCAGCACTAAATCAGTCTGGAGAAGCCTGAGTTAACATCCATTCCCTAAGCTGGTTTGGGTGTAACTAGATACATCTGTAAGGGAATTGTAATGACCTGGGTTTTTACTGAGAGATATTGCTTGTCATATGGAAAATGCCTAGAATCAAAGTATAATCATTTGTTTAATTGAATGTACATTTTTCAGTAAGCTTATAGAGAAGATTGGAGACTGGTCTGATACTGCTACAGTCTCCATCTATACAGACTTTATAGGGACAGAGGCATAATTTTACAATATTTCACCTTCTAAGTTATTCCCTGTAGGGGTGTGTAGAGCGTGAGGTGCACTGTAGGCATTACTTAGGTTCTTTGCAACGTCCCCTTCGGCCCTTAGCTGCAACCCCTTTCATTCCTGTTACTGTACCTCTGTTCAGCTTCTCTTTCTTCCGTCTTACTTCCCACCCTTTCCTAACAATTGTTTCACAGTGCAACTGCGACGCTTTCCTCCTGTTACACCTTTAAATCCTTTTTGCTTTCAGTTTCCTTTTCAGCGCTGAATGACCCCAATAGGTACCTGTGCTTTGCCTTAGGCCGAGATTTTATATTCTATTCCATTCCACAATGAAATGGAATAAGGTTAAGAGTAAGCAGCCCCGGGAATCTAGCAGAGCAGTGAGAGAAAACCACCTGGATTCCCAAGAGTCTAAGTGCAGTTTAAAACTTCTTGAAAGAACAAGCAAAATGTCGTGAGTTTTGGCTTAGGATGACCCCATAAGAATTCATTATAATGATATTTTATGTAAAGCATTAAACTGCCGTATGTTGAGGATTTCAGCTTTCTTGTCCAGCAGGGGGCTAGTCGCATCAGGGCACCTCACGTGGTGTACTGTAGGTGTTACAAAAGGGTGTTTGTAGTGTCCCTTTGACCCCTAGCTTCAACCACTTTTTCTTACTTCCTTTCTTTAACCTTGCTGTCAAGCTTCTCCCAACAATTACTTCTCAGTCCACCAGTTCACCTGTTAGAGTTTCTCCTAGTTCCATCTTAGATCCTTATACTTCATTTCCTTTAGTTTCTGAATCTCTAGATCTTGCTGTCTAACCACTTAAACTCCCTCTTTTCACTGTCTTAAGCGCTGACTGGCTGGAAGTACCCCACTGCTCGGCTTGACAGCCTAAATTTCATGAAATCGATCAACTTTCCCCTGTATGATGAAGTCTTATCTTCAGAGCATGAAGCCACACTAGTGAGCTGGTGACTCATCCTGCCTGGAATCAAGTCGACCATATATATTTCCCATTTTGTGGATATTATTTCCAATATACCCTTTTTGAGCTCCTGATATTTTTTGTTGGTATTTTGAAGAAGAGATTCAAAGGGATTCTAAAGGTCTATTTTGCATTTTTCACAAACATGATCTTTTGTATAAAAATGTATACAAAACAAAGAGTTAATTTTTTGGCTGGATCAGTAAATATTTTTAAGATATAAATTAATTCTTATTATTGTAGATTTTTACTTTCTAATTCCATCTTAGCCGAAAAATCCACCATGGTGGTGGTGGTGGTGGTGACCATGCCCAAATCCGCCACCACCAAAGCCTCCTCCAAATCCGGGGCCAAATCCTCCACCAAATCCGGGGCCAAATCCTCCGCCAAATCCTTGGCCAAATCCTCCACCAAATCCTTGGCCAAATCCTCCAAGACCCCCTAATCCTCCCAATCCGAGGAATCTGTTTTGGGGATTGGCCTCAGGGCTGGCATCTGCATCGGGATTGGGCACTGCCACTGGCGATGGGTCAGGGAAGGCCAGGGCCACAGCCACGAGCGCGCTGAGAGCGAGTCCCGCGATAACCTGGAACGAAGGAAATAGGATCTGTTTGAGCTGATGCCTGCTGAGGGAAGTGTAAAATATATACTCGAGTGAAATAAAGAAAGAAGATCAGTATGAACTTTTAACTTGTGAGAGGAGATGAAAAATCGTATAATGTATTGAATAGTAATAGTCTTCAGTTTAAGTCCCAAGAATAGAATCCGGAGTTGTAACACCTTAAGCTAGTTTACCAAAATAAAGGAAATTGGACCTGATTGAGTTTTATACCTGAGAAGACAAGTGAATGTACTGAAATGGAGATTAAAAGTCATAAATTTAAGTCTAGATAAAATCCAGAGTCAAAACGCCCCAAGCTAGTTCACCAAAGTAAAGGAAATTGGATATGTTTGAGCTTATATACGGAAATGCAAGGTATAGGTCATTAAGTTTTAAGTCCAAATAGAATTCAAGCCAGTTCAATACATAGGGAGGTCATACCATCAGTGCACGTGAGGTGCACTGTAGGCTTTACTAAAGGTTGCTTGCAGCATCCCTTCCTTAGGCCCCAAGCTGCTTTACCCACTTTGTAGCTATTTATTTATGTCCATTCATGCTTTATTTCTTCCATCTTGTAGTTTCTGACACATAATCAGGCAAGTGTAATAAGTCCAACAATCCAGTGAATGAATTGCCTAGCCTATTTGATGTTGGGCCTGTTGTTCCAGTAGTCTAGCCTTAAACTGTTCGCTGAAAGTGTCCTAGCACGGGTTTTATAGCCTAAGCTCAGTGGTCCTCAACCTTTTTTGGCCATTGCACCCTTTGAAAGTGTCCCAGTGTGGGTTTTATAGCCTAAGCTCAGTGGTTCTCAAACTTTTTTGGCCCATGCACCCTTTGAAAGTGTCCCAGTGTGGGTTTTATAGCCTAAGCTCAGTGGTCCTCAACCTTTTTTGGCCATTGCACCCTTTGAAAGTGTCCCAGTGTGGGTTTTATAGCCTAAGCTCAGTGGTTCTCAAACTTTTTTGGCCCATGCACCCTTTGAAAGTGTCCCAGTGTGGGTTTTATAGCCTAAGCTCAGTGGTTCTCAACTTTTTTTTTGGCCCATGCACCCTTTGACAGTGTCCCAGTGTGGGTTTTATAGCCTAAGCTCAGTGGTCTCAACCTTTTTTGGCCATACACCCTTTGAAAGTGTCCCAGTGTGGGCTTTATAGCCGAAGCTCAGTGGTTCTCAACCTTTTTTGGCCCATGCACTCTTTCACCATATGTCAGAATGTTATTCCCCCCCCCACTTTTCCAAAACTGTCTGCCTCAAAAGGTGCATTCCAAATAGTATGCAAATAATACTATAAATCCTTGGCCACAATTCCTCCCCTGAAACACTAAATTCCCCCCTGGTTGAGAACCAATTAATATGATTGAGAGCTATTGGCTTAATAAGTCAGTCAATCAAGCAAGTTCAAGGAAACAAAAGCTTTATTAGGCCATAACTGTTGCCATCACCAGAGTTTTTCTGTTGTGAATGTGGTAACGTGGGCTATCCTTTCGTTTCCAGTTCTGGAGAAAGGATTTAAACCAGGAAG
>JANJGK010000038.1:18692937-18725437 GCA_039081455.1 Macrobrachium rosenbergii | reverse complement strand
TTTGTCTGATAAGACTTTTCTTAATAATCCTGAAGGATATAAATTCTCCTTAACTTTATTTGGAGTTATATTTCTTCTGTGTATTCAGTTTCATATTTTCACATATCTCTTCTGTATATTCAGTGTCATATTTCCTATCGAATAACGAAAAGAACTAGAAAGAGAGAGGTTAAAACTCATTAAGATTGATCTTTAGTTTCTGACAAGATCCTATGGAGTGTAGTTCAGTATCATACGTCTGGTTGCATGCGACTGACTGTGCTTTGCTATTGCATTCAGCATTCTCCAGGCGTATTTCAGCGCGTTCCTTTGCTCATGTCTATTCTTAGAGGGGGCGTTTTCTCTCTCTCTCTCTCTCTCTCTCTCTCTCTCTCTCTCTCTCTCTCTCTCTCTCTCTCTCTCTCTCTCTCTCTCGATATAATTTACATGCATTCCGTGACTCAGGATTTTAAAATCCTAGAGCGCTGTTCTAAATCTCGAATCATGGTACAGTTCAAGTTAATTCTCTCTGTCTCTCATAAGAAATTTTCTCTCTCTCTCTCTCTCTCTCTCATCAGGAATCATGGGACGAACTCAAAAAGAACGGAACATAGTGAATTAACGGTGAGACTTGGGATGCCCAAACCAGCTTAACAGTTTCGCGGTGTTGGTCTGTGCTTGCAAGCAGGGTATCATTTTCATATTGCGCCTCAGCACAAAATCTAAGACATTCTCTCTCTCTCTCTCTCTCTCTCTCTCTCTCTCTCTCTCTCTCTCTCTCTCTCTCTCTCTCTCTCGGGAAGCCGAAATCAGCTTAACAGTTTCGCGGTGTTGATCTGCGCTTGGAAACAGGGTACATATCATTTTCATATATGACGCTTCAGCGCAAAAGCTAAGATGTGATACTGGCGTCTGAGAGACCTTCTAAAAGTCATGGAACAGGAAGGGCATGATGCTTTGAAGGCCATTGCTGTGACGTAGCAGTGGAATTGGCCGGGGGAAACCCAAGCAAATCTTAAAAAAAAAAAAAAAAAAAAAAAAAAAAAAATCAGGAGAAAAATACAGTTAGTTGGTCTATATTTTGGAGAACAGGAAATAAGTGACGTGCCCTGAATGATTTCTTTGTGTTTCCAGACGCAAATGAGGTCGTACTCTCCTCCTTTGAGAGCTATGGTTCTTCTTCTTCTTCTTCTTCTTCTTCTTCTTCTTCTTCTTCTTCTTCTTCTTCTTCTTCTTCTTATTAGTATTATTTTTATTTTTTATCTTTATTTTTACTTCTATCTTCTTCTTCTTCTTCTTCTTCTTCTTCTTCTTCTTCTTCTTCTTCTTCTTCTTCTTATTATTATTATTATTATTATTATTATTATTATTATTATTATTTTGATTTTTATTTTTTATTTTTATTTTTTAATCTTTATTTTTGATTATTATTATTATTATTATTATTATTATTATTATTATTATTATTATTATTATTATTATTATTATTATTATTATTATTATTATTATTATTATTATTATTATTATTATTATACAGAAGATGAACCCTATTCATGTGGAACAAGCCCACCACAGGGACCAACGACTTCGAATTCAAACTTCCAAAGAATATTACAAGTTCATTAGAAAGAAGTAACAGAAAGTAAAGGGAAATACAGAAAGAAGAGACCGCTTATTAAAAAAGAAAAAAAATAAATTAACAAATTGACAAGTAAATAGATAGAATTGTAAGAGAATGATTAAAATACAAGGAGAATTCTAGCAGGCTAAAAAGGAATCTCAAGTCAGCATCCTGAATTGCGGAACGTGGAATCATAGTGTGGCATTCTCTCCTCGTGTGTCTCCCCTAGAAGGTCGAGCAAGCAAAACAACAGCTTCCCAAACAGGAATTCCCCAAGGGGCTATCTGAGTCTTTCCAAGCACCAAAGCAAGCAGAT
The DNA here is from genome assembly GCA_039081455.1 of Macrobrachium rosenbergii. Lineage (NCBI taxonomy): Eukaryota > Metazoa > Arthropoda > Malacostraca > Decapoda > Palaemonidae > Macrobrachium > Macrobrachium rosenbergii. The sequence goes on along the minus strand of JANJGK010000038.1, from coordinate 18,723,521 downwards.
TTGCGTTGTTTCAAAAGTGAGCTGTAGTGGGAGTCGATTGGAGAATAGGAACTTATATTGGTATTATTAACATAAGAAAGGTTATTTTCAGTCTTCTCCACTGATCGAACAGCTTGCCACATAGGAATTCCCCAGGAGGTTTCTGAGTCTTCCCAAGCAAGCAAGCAAGCAGATTTGCTTTTATTTCAAAAGTGAGATTTGCTTAATTTTAAAAGGGAGCAGTTAACATAAGAACGGCTATTTTCAGTCTTCTTCAGTGATCAAACAGCCTCCCACACAGGAATTCCCCAGGGGGTTTCTGAGTCTTCCCAAGCAAGCAAGCAAGCAGATTTGCTTAATTGTAAAAAGCAAATCTGTAGTGAGAGTCGAGTAGGGATGAGACATTTTTTGGGCAGTGGGTGTGTAAATTTCATTAACTTAAGAATGGCTACTTTCATTCTTCTTCACTGATCGCGTGACTGGGTTATGAACAGGCATAGCCACCCTTGACTGGACTTTCTTACCTGTTCTTATTACAGTTCGTCCCTGTTTTGGCCAACCTGAGTGTTCCATTTTTTTTTTTTTTTATGTTTTTGAGTTTTTGTAGTCGAAGTGCCTCTTTTTGTCACTCGATAACACATCAGAATTTCAGCTCTCTGCCTTGTCAGATTTCCAAACTAGAATTTCCAACTAGAATTTCCACAAAAGTTGAGCTGGTTAGAAGCTCTGAATATTATCAAAATCTCTGAGGCTTACTTTCTCAGAATGAGGAAAAAGTGGCTTGCGCCAGTTCGTCGAACTACTGACGAATTGTCAGGCCGAAATATGTCTTCTTGAATTTCCCCATCTTTTAAAAACAGACAGACACTTGTATCTGTATCCAGCCTTTCACCGAGGCAATATTTCTCGATCGAGGTCGAAGTAAAAGATTAAAAAAAAAGAGTCCTATTAAAGTTTCTTGTCGGTTCGTGAAAGTATCATGTATTACAAGCGACCTTCATTTTTGCACTGAAATTTCACTTCATTTCCACCTATCACGAGGTGTTGGCTAATCTGTTCGATTCGTTGCTGTAGGCTGAGCTAGCCTTATGCCAGCACAGACTGTAGCTCCTAGGTTAACCCTAGTTGGATGTTTTATCGTGGAATACTTTTCTTATATACATAAAACTCTTTTGTGTTACATGTTACAAAATTTCTAGGAACCTGAAGGCGTTGAATGCTGACGATCTGACAAATTTGTTCATTGATTTTAATGTGCTGTCGACCCCTGTTTTATTAGGTTTTTGGTTCATTAAATTAAACTGGTTTATTCCGTTGGACTTATATATCTAATCAGGTGTATCAGATTTATCTGATATTCCCTCTTATTTATCTATTTATTTATCTAGGACTGGCCACAACTAAATTGTCCCCGTAGGGGAGAAGTGCCGTCAGTTCACCCCACGGGGTGCACTGTAAACATAACATTCTTTGCAGCGTCCCTTCGGCCCCTAGCTGCAACCCCTTTCATTCCTTTTGTACCTCTGTTCGTATTCTCTCGCTATCCGTCCGCTCCTAACAATTGTTTCATAGTGCAACTGCGAGGTTTTCCTCCCGTTACACCTTTCAAACCTACCTACTCTCAGTTTCCTTTCCAGCGCTGAATGACCTCACAGGTCGCAGTGCTTATTATTATTATTATTATTATTATTATTATTATTATTATTATTATTATTATTATTATTATGTGATTCCGATAAAAATAGGCATTATGATGTTATTATTATTATTATTATTATTATATTTTTATTATTATTATTAATATTATTATTAATATTATTATTATGTGATTATGATAAAATAAGCATTATTATTATTATTATTAATATATAATTATTATTGTTATTATTTTTATTATGTGATTACGATCAAAATAAGCATTATTATTATTATTATTATTATTATTATTATTATTATTATTATTATTATTATTATTATTGTGACAACGAGAAAATAGCAGAAGTGCCATTGGCGCAGAGAATCTCACCCACCCGTTATATTTTGACCCGAGGGCCTCTGGGGTATTTTACCTTGAAGGACGCCACAACAGAAAGCCCCCCCCCCCCCGCAAAAAAAAAAAAAAAAAACATCCCTGCCTAAATATATACGCGATATTTCCATTGCGCATTTCTAAACACAAGGACATTTTTTTTTTAGGTCCGTTAACTCCCTTCTCAAATGGTTTGTTTCAAAGTCAGTGGGACCCGTCTCTTAATAATAATAATAATAATAATAATAATAATAATAATAATAATAATAATAATAATAATAATAATAATAATAATAATAATGCTTATTTTTATCGTAATCGCATGGATAAAATATTATTATTATTATTATTATTATTATTATTATTATTATTATTATTATTATTATTATTATTATTATTATTAAGACAAATGATTGTTTTTCTTCTTATCACATGAATAATAATAATAATAATAATAATAATAATAATAATAATAATAATAATAATAATAATAATAATAGTGGTACTGCTTCTTCTCATCACCACATGAATTATAATAATTATGATAATAATAGTGGTACTGCTTTTTCTAGTTATCTCGTGAATAATAATGATAATAATAATAATAATAATAATAATAATAATAATAATAATAATAATAATAATAATAATAATAATAATGGTACTGCTTCATTTTCTCATTATCACATGAATAATAATAATAATAATAATAATAATAATAAAAATAATAATAATAATAATAATAATAATAATAATAATAATAATAATAATAATAATAATAATAATTTTTGGCCATCTTGCTCTCTAGTTTTGACAAGAACGCTAACAGTGTTTGAAATCTGCAGATGGTTAATATTAAAGGATGCCATTATTAACTTGGAAAAATAAATTTATTTTTATATAAAATTTGATATAAAAATAAAATTGGTTGTGTTCTTTCTTAGTTGTTGACAGACAGCTAAAACTGTAATTTAAAACCTCAAAGTAATTGTTTTTCTTATGCCCAAAGCAAAATGCGAATTCCGTCTGTAAGATATGTAATTCTCTCTCTCTCTCTCTCTCTCTCTCTCTCTCTCTCTCTCTCTCTCTCTCTCTCTCTCTCTCTCTCTCCGTTAATTCTGTAATAAATGTTTTAGCCACCTCCTAGTAATTGTGTTTCCTGTGTCCGAAGGAAAATGAGGATTCTCTCTGTAAGATATTTTCTCTCTCTCTCTCTCTCTCTCTCTCTCTCTCTCTCTCTCTCTCTCTCTCTCTCTCTCTCTCTCTCTCTCTCTCTCTCTCTCATAGTAATTGTATTTCCTATGTCTGAAGCGAAATGCGAATTTCTCTCTCTCTCTCTCTCTCTCTCTCTCTCTCTCTCTCTCTCTCCGTTTATTCTATAAGTGTTTTAGCATCATTGTTTTCAACACATACCTTTGTAAAAAGAAGTTGAGTCATTTAATTCTTACAGTAAAAGGAGATAGAGCCACATAATTCTTCTTCTTCTTCCGACCTTATCAGTCCCTCTGCATAGCAGGGTCGGCCGCTCCAGTCAGCTTTCTCCATCTATTTCTACTCCTTGCATCTTCTTCCCCCAGTCCTACCTCACCCATATCCCTCCTCACCACATCCTTCCGTCTGATTCGCCGGCGCCCCCACACTCCTCCCCCCCATCACTGGCATGTTCTTGGCTCTCTTGATTGGTTCCACCTCCTCTCTTCTTATTACATGGCCATAGTGTCTCAGACGAGCTTGCCCAGTTCCTCGTTGGACGGATCGATATCGCACTCGGCTAGCACTCTGCTAGGCCCGTGTTCGATTCTCCAGCCGGCCAGTGAAGAATTAGAGGAATTTATTTCTGGTGATAGAAATTCATTTCTCGGTATAATGTGGTTCGGATTCCACAATAAGATGTAGGTCCCGTTGCTAGGTAACCAGTTGGTTCTTAGCCACGTAAAATAAGTCTAATCCTTCGGGCCAGCCCTAGGAGAGCTGTTAATCAGCTCAGTGGTCTGGTTAAACGAAGGTATACCTAACCTAACGAGCTTGCCTAGCCTTCTCCTGTACATTACATATGCCATACATTCTTCTTATGTAGAGCCACATAAGTATTAGAAATGAATAAATAACGAGAAATGAATCCGCTGAAGTTGGATGTATGAACTATACCTACAGCTGTTGAGAAATGAAAATGAATCGAGGTAATGTTTCGTGACCTTTGAAGCTTGAAGATTCAGCGTCCACAACACTGACATGAAAACTGTTCCGCAGCTCTGCAGTATAATCAGTAAACTGTACCTTCGTTCGTATTCTCTTTCTTCCATCGTGCTCTCCTCAACCCTCTCCTACCAGTTGTTTCATAGTGCAACTGCGAAGTTTTCGTCCTGTTTCACCTTTCGAACCTCCTTTATTTCCAATTTTACTTTCAGCGGTGACTGACTTCATCTGAGAGTTCCCAGCGCTTGGGCCATCGCCTAAATTTAGCTTAACAATTTTGTAATCAGTAAAAGATCGTTAAACAGTTTTCTCGACATTGTTGTGATACTTGATCATTTGGACGAAAAGATCAACACCATGAATAATACCGACGTATTCCGTAATGGCGAGCGGGCATTACATTGCCTAGTCCTGCAATTCTGACAGTCCTGACCTTTCGTGAATCTTGATTTTCTCCCAGTGAGTATGATTTTAAGTTTCATTGCCTTGCATATTTGGAGTAAGGGTCACCAACCCAGTGTTCATGCAGCAAAGGTCAAAGTTGTTGCCCTGGTATGCCCTGCAGTGCTTCAGTCTCATTGATGCCCCGCTTGTCAGATCCCGTAGGGGGCCAGTGCCGTCAGTGCGCCTCATGCGATGCACTGTGGGCATTACTTAAGGTTCTTCGCAGCGTCCCTTCGGCCCCTAGCTGCAACCCGCTTTCGTTCCTGTCACTGTACCTCCTCCGTTCATATTCTCTTAATTCCATCTTTCTTTCCACTCTCTCCTAACAGTTGTTTCATAGCGCAGCTGCGAGTTTTACCTCCTGTTACACTTTTCAACACTTTTTTACTCTCATTTTCCCTTTCAACGCTGAATGACCTTATCCAGTTGTCCGCCCCACGGACAACTGGATTCTAGAGATTTCTGTCATGAAACCAGAGATTTCTCTCTGTCCACATCGCTCCGCCGTGATGTGGTAATCTCTCATCGGGCCGCATGATCTTGCATAAAAATAGTTCCAGTAGTCTTGTTAATTGCTGGTCATATATACCGGATACCTTATTAGCTTTTCTGTTTAAGAGCCAGACTGCGTTCATCTGAGAGAACAGACAAATTATCATAGAGTATTACTGTCTTGTTTGTTCAGGAGGGAATTGAAAAATAGTTCCAGTAGCCTTCTACTGGCCATATATACTGGGTACCTCAGTAGGCCATATATACTGGGTACCTCAGTAGCTTTTCTGTCTGAGAGCCAAAATGCATTCATGTGAGAGAACAGATGAATTATCATAGTGCAAAATTGTCTTGTTTGCTCAGGAGGGAATTGAAAAATAGTTCCAGTGGCCTTCTACTGGCCATATATACAGGGTACCTCATAAGCTTTTCCGTGTGAGAGCCAAACTGCATTCATCTGAGAGAACAGATGAATTATCATAGAGAAATATAGTCTTGTTTGCTCTGGAGAGGATTGAAAAATAGTTCCAGTAGCCTTCTACTGGCCACATGTACAGGATACCTCATAAGCTTCCTTGTCTAGGAGCCAAATTGTATTCACCTCAGAGAACAGGTTAATTATCATAGAGCAATATTGTCTTGTTTGTTCAGGAGGGGATTGAAAAATAGTTCCAGTAGATTGTTTAATAACTGGCCTTATATACAGAATACCTCATCAGCTTTTCTGTCTGAGAGCCAAACTGCAGTCATCTGAGAGAACAGATGAATCATCATAGAGCAAAATTTTCTTGTTTGTTCAGGGGGGAATTGGAAAATAGTTCCATATGTACAGGAGGCCTGATAAGTTTCCCTGTCTAGAGCCAGACTGATTTCACCTGAGAGAACAGATCAGTTACCATAGAGTTCAATAACCCTTTTTGTTCAGGAGGCAACCCCAGAAACAAATCAGTCAGCAGTGACAGTCTTGTAATGCTTTTCGAATATAAGGGCCAGTCTTTGACGTTCTAGGGAACAGATTAGTTAATTTTGTCAGTCCCATAATCTTTACAGTCTAAAAATATCTGTTTGGTAATGACTCAAGTGAAACTTTAGTTCAGAAACTCTTTTCCAATTAAAAAACCAATCTGCAAACAGTTGCTTATTATTATTATTATCATTATTATTATTGGAGGATCAAATGCACGGTTATGTATGGGTACATATATCTTAAAATAAATCTCTACAGAGAGCTTTCGGGATTCTGTTCGCCTCTGAGTATTATTATTATTATTATTATTATTATTATTATTATTATTATTATTATTATTATTATTATTATTATTATTATTATTATTATTCAGAAGGTGAACCCTGTTCATATGGAACAGGTCCTCAGGGGCCACTGACTTGAACTTCACGTTCCCAAAGAACATGTTATTCATTTGAAAAAAATTACAGAGTCCCTTCTGTAATCACACGAGCGAACTGATCAGTTAACATCTTCAGTATCCTTCAATACTTCCCGTCCAAGAGGCCACTTGGGACTCAAGTCAGTGAAAGTTGTCGGTCTTGATCACACGCAGGAAAAATCAGTGCACGTTATCATTATTATGTTATTATTCAGAAGATGAAACCTATTCATGTGGAACAAGCCCACCAGAGGGGCCACTGACTTGGAATTCAAGCTTCCAGAGAATATTATGGTGTTCGTTAGGAAGAAGTAAGAGGAGATAAAGGGAAATACAGAAAGAGGAGATCCCACTCACTTATTGAAAAAGAAAAATGTAAAGTAATAAATTAACAAATGGATAAAAATGTATTGAAATGAAAGGAGAATAGTATTAGGGTAGCAATGCCTCGCACCTTCGCTTGAACTTCTGAAGTCCTAAGGTTTTACAGAGTCCAGTAATTACTCTTGGAGCAAACGTGTCGACAAATCAGTTAAAATGTGTCATAAAATTTTTCCTGTTTAGGAGACGATTCTCTCATCTCCTGTACTAAGAAATAAGCCAGATCTTCAGTGTCTTCAACTCTTTTGAGTTTAATAGGCCAGTTTGGAAACTCATGAGAATCAAACTCTTATCATTGTCAAGGTCTTCCAGTTTTTCTGTTTTAAAGACCTGGGTGTAATCAGTTGGTGGAACGCAGCAGTTAACACCATAATCCATAATATTCTTTATATATATATAAATTATATATAATATAGATATATATATAAATAAATTTTTATATATATAATATATATGTTTATATGTATACACACACACAATATATATATATATATATATATATATATATATATATATATATATATATATATGCACACATACATACTTACGCGTGTATAATATATAATGTTACATATATATATAGATATATATATATATATATATATATATATATATATATATATATATATATATATATATATATATATATATATATATATATATATATATATATATATATATATATATATATATATATAGGCTATATATATGCACACTTACATAGTTATTTTGCCAAATTGTTTTTTTCTTAAGATTATGTGTACTGTATGTTTGGAGAGAGAGAGAGAGAGAGAGAGAGAGAGAGAGAGAGAGAGAGAGAGAGAGAGAGAGAGAGAGAGAGAGAGAGAGAGAGAGAGAGAGAGAGAGTCCACGAAATCCTGTTATCTCTACGCGTGTTAAAACATTTACAAATCCTTTGTATACCTTTCATTAGATACCCAAAGATTCACTTCTCCATTTAACGTTATCTGCTTCTTTATACACAAGTATAATTTCATCACCTCATTTTCCATTGCTAAAGCGTAGAAATTTTTATATTAAAATGCAATTCGTGTATTTAAGAATTTACTTATATTTTTATATATTTATGGATTTATATGTTAATTTATTTTTCTTTTATCTTAATAAGTTATCTTTTCTTTCTGTATTTCCCAATACCTTCTGTTGCTTCTCTCTTTGAACACCAAACTCTTTGGAAGCTTGAATTTCAGGTCAGTGGCCCCTGTGGCGAACTTGTTCCATATGAATAGGCTTCATCTTCTGAATAATAATAATAATAATAATAATAATAATAATAATAATAATAATAATAATAATAATAATAATGCATTTGGCATCTTTCACAAAACAAGTGAAAAATGAGCCGAAATTTCTTCAGCGCAATCGAGTTTTCTGTACAGCGTATAATCGAGGCCACCGAAAATAGATCTATCTTTCAGTGGTCTCGGTATAATGCTGTATGAGCCGCGGTCCATGAAACATTAACTACGGCCCGGGTGGTGGCATATCCTATATCGTTGCCAGACGCGCGATTATGGCTAACTTTAACTTTAAATGAAATAAAAACTACTGAGGCTAGAGGGCTGCAATTTGGTGTGTTTGATGATTGGAGGGTGGATGATCAACATGCCAATTCGCAGCCCTCTAGCCTTAATAGTTTTCAAGATCTGAGGGCGGATAGAAAAAGTGGGGACAGAATAAAGTGCGGACGGACAGACAAAGCCGGCACAACAGTTTTCTTTTACAGAAAACTTAAAAGCGTTGGATTATTATTCTTTTGGCGTCATGAATTCCAGAGTACTCAAACTTATATTTTTTTGTAGCTTGGTAATTTGCAAACTGTTTCTCTGTGTTTATCAGTACCTCATCCACTTTTCAGTAAGTGAGATCTCACCTTTCTTTATTTCCCGTTACCTCGTCATACTTCCTAATGTGCACCATATTCCCTGGAAGCTTGAATTTCAAGTCAGAGTTCCATATGAATAGGGTTCACCTTCTGAATAATAATGATGAAAACAATAATATACATCACCGCCTCCTGTTTACTAAAATTCTCTTCGTGGTCATTGACATTTGGCACTTATTACCGAGAGTCTTTCACAAGACACGTAATTCCTCCCTTGTTGTGTCACTGAAAATGAGATGATTCTTTTTAAAGATCTCATATTTTAAGTGTCTGTTGTTATTGTTGTTTATTTCCGTATATCAGCATGGTAACTAGTTGCTATATTCAGTCAACAGTCCAGGATCAAGTGTCCTTCACAAGACATCTGATTCCTCCCTCGCCGAATCCTACTAAAAATGAGACGGTTATTATTGTTATTCAGGAGATGAACCCTATTCGTATGGAGCAAGCCCACCACAGGGGCCATGGACTTGAAATTCAAGCTTCCAGAGAATATTAAGGTGTTCGTGAGGAAGAAGTAACAGAATGTAAAGGGGAAAAGAAGAAAGATCTCACTTATTAAAAAAGAAAAAGTAAATGAATAAATTAGTAAATAAATAAAAAGTATTAAAATGCAAGGAGTATAGTATTTGGGTAGAAATGCATTGCATCTTCGCTTGAACTTTCGACGTTCCAATCGCACGACTTCCTCAGTAAGGAGACTGTTCCACAGTCCAACGGTGTGAGGAATAAATGTTTGCATAAATCGCGTATATCGACTTCTGTAGCTATTTTTAGTTTTCTGTAAAAGAAAACTATTGTGCCGGCTTTGTCTGTCCGTCCGCACTTTTTCCTGTTCGCACTTTTTTTCTGTCCGCCCTCAGATCTTAAAAACTGCTGAGGTTAGAGGGCTGCGAATTGGTATGTTGATCATCCACCCTCCAGTCATCAAACATTCCAAATTGCAGCCCTCTAGCCTGAGTAGTTTTTATTTTATTTAAGGTTAAAGTTAGCCACAATCGTGCTTCTGGCAACGGCATAGGATAGGCCACCACCGTGCCGTGGTTAACGTATCATGGTCGCGGCTCATACAGCATTATACGGAGACCACCGGAAGATAGATCTGTTTGCGTTGGCCTCGAGTATACGCTGTACAGAAGACTCGATTGCACCGAAGAAACTTCGGCGCATTTTTTACTTGGTTTTTTTCCCTTAATGTGTTTTTTCCCCTTAATCAACGGGGAAACTAATTGCTGCAGTGTTCAGTCAGCAGTCCAGAACCAATCAGTCAGTCTCCTTCCGCCTCGATCTGTGTTACCAGACTGAACTCGTTCCATCTCGCCAGGAATGAAGGTCCGAGAGATCTCAATTCACACGTAAGAACGAATCCGCACATGACGTTAGCAAATGTCAGGTGTGAGAGAGCCCAGTTCCCTCCCAGAATGTTGAGGGCTTAATTTACGTTGCAGATTGGAGCGACTGTCCTTTTTTCTAAGGCTGTGAGGGTTTCTGATGGTAGTGTGAGGTCTGAGGCAGGAGTCTTCGTATTGTTTATGTTGTGTCTGTGTCCGTTTTCGTCTAAAAGGTGTTATTTTTGTCCTTTAGCTGGGAATTTTTTTAATGTGCTTTTTCAGTGTCCTTACCAATATGCGTAGTCTGTTTTTTTTTTTTTATTCGTAAGCAGCAATTCATTCCAAACTGTATTAGATTATATATATAACTTCTGTGATTTCAGCTTGAATATAGAAAGTATTCTCATCCTTATATATATATATATATATATATATATATATATATATATATATATATATATATATATATATATATATATATATATGTAAATATATATGTAAGCGTCCAAATGGTCTATGCTGATTAACGGCTGGAGGTTCTCGTTGGGCGGGGCCTCGGCGACTTGAGCAAGCATGTTACTCGGCCTTCGCTAGGCGCTCTGGTGTCCTCCAAGGGGCGCGATGCACCATAGGTATCCTCTTTGTGCTGCCATCTGTCAGCTCTTGTAGAGATGGCTTCCTGTCATGAACGTCTATATAATGTTGATGAGTGGCCCCTTGATTTCCATGACCGAAGGGTCGTTGTAGTGTGCCAAGTTCCTCGTTGGACGAGTCGGCAGAGTTCCCGGCTAGCACTCTGCTAGGCCCGAGTTCGAGTCTCCGGCCGGCCAATGAAGAATTAGAGGAATTTATTTCTGGTCATAGAAATTCATTTCTCGGTGTAATGGGGTTCGGATTCCACAATAAGCTGTAGGTCCCGTTGCTAGGTGACCAGTTGGTTCTTAGCCACGGAAAATAAGTCTAATCCTTCGGGCCAGCCCCAGGAGAGCTGTTAATCAGCTCAGTGGTCTGGTTAAACTAAGGTAGACTTAACTTATGTAGTGTGCCAAATGTAGTTTTGGCTGTGAGATTGACACGTCTCCTCTGGACAAACGAATTTGTAAACTGCGTTCGTACACATCTCCTTCGGTGTTGGATTGGTAAAATTTGTCCATTTTATTTTTTGACCTGCATAGCCGTTGTTTGTCAGCAATTGGCGAATTCGGTCAAGTCTTCAAATTATCTTTAAAAGATCGTTATAACAATATCTTAACTTTCTTCCAGTGGGTTTTTTATTCATTATACTAACCGTTGCATTTGCTCAAGTTAACTATTGTTCTTCGTTTTTGGCGTCAGTCGTAATGTGGTTTCTTATTCTGTTTCTCTAGATTTCTTAATATATTTCTTAATATATAACTTAGAAAGCCAGCTTGCTCAGTGTTTGGGAGAACACTGAATATATTTACGTATCTGCTGTACAGTGCATCTTTATCGCTGACAAACAGGCAGTGATATTTCTCATTATTACCTGCATTTTTATTTTGCTCTCTCTCTCTCTCTCTCTCTCTCTCTCTCTCTCTCTCTCTCTCTCTCTCTCTCTCTCTCTCTCTCTCTCTCTCTCTCTCTCTCTCTTTCTCTCATCTTTAAATATATCTTGCTTCTCTGATATGTCTGTATCGAATGCATCTAGTTTAAGGAAGCGGGTCAAGATGATATTTGACACTTAGGCAGAAATAAGGAAATTTATTTTTATATATTAATGCTAGATTTTTCTGCCATGAATAAAATTGGATAAAACTGAAAAGTGCATTTCAGTTTTAATCTGTTTAGGTACTTCGTTGGGATAGGATTAATAAGAAAATTTCATTGAGAAATTTGGCATTATTTTATTATTAATTAGTAAAAAAAATAGTGTCTGGCCTAAAAAATTATACATTTGAACTCAATTTAGGTTTCTCATTTGTGCAGGATTAATGGCAAAATATTTTAATGAAAAATTCGAAATTATGCTATTATTTAGTGTAAAAAATAGTATCTGGCCTTAAAAACTTATACATTTTAACTCAGTGTAGGTTTCTCATTTGTACAGGATTAATGAAAAAAAATTTTAATGAAAAACTCGAAATTCTTTCATTATTAAGTATAAAAAATAGTATCTGGCCTTAAAAAATTATACATTTTAACTCAATTTAGGTTTCTCATTTGTACAAGATTAATGAAAAACAAAATTTTAATGAAAAACTCGAAATTCTTCCATTATTTAGTATAAAAAATAGTATCTGGCCTTAGAAAATTATAAATTTTAACTCAGTTTAGGTTTCTCATTTGTACAGGATTACTGAAAATAAATTTTAATGAAAAACTCGAAATTCTTCTATTATTTAGTATAAAAAATAGTATCTGGCCTTAAAAAATTACAATTTTAACCCAATTTAGGCTTCTCATTTGTACAGGGTTAATGAAAAACAAAATTTTAATGAAAAACTCGAAATTCTTCTATTATTTAGTATAAAAAATAGTATCTGGCCTTAGAAAATTTTACATTTTAAGACTTTTGCAAAAGAGCCTTTGAATTATAGCACCGAATCATCAGTCACATCTTGAAGAACATTTGAAACTTATTCTCGGCCGTGTGGATTGCAGTGTTGCATTGTTAATGAGTGAGTAAGTCAGTGATTGAGTGAAGATCCTTCATTACTACAAATAAAAATAGGGCTTAATGAGTCAGTCAGTGAGTGAAGATCCTTCATGACTGCAAATACAAATTGGGATTACTGAGTGGGTGAGTGCAGATCCTCCATGACTGCAAATACAAATAGGGATTAATGGGTCAGTCAGTGAGTGAAGATCCTTCATGACTGCAAATACAAATAGGGATTAATGAAGCAGTGAGTGAGTGAGTAAAGATCCTTCATGACTGCAAATACAAATAGGGATTACTGAGTGAGTGAGTGCAGATCCTTTATGACTGCAAATACAAAATAGGGATTAATGAGTCAGTGAATGAGTGAAGATCATTCATGACTGCAAATGCAAATAGGGATTACTGAGTGAGTGCAGATCCTTCATGACTGCAAATGCAAGTAGGGATTATTGAGTGATTGAGTGCAGATCCTTCACGACTGCAAATACAAATAGGGATTACTGAGTGAGTGAGTGCAGATCCTTCATGACTGCAAATAGAGATAGGGATTAATGAGTAAGTGAATCAGTGAGCGAAGGTTCTTGATGACTGCAAATAGAAACGGGGATTAATGAGTGAGTCAGTGAGTGAAGATCCTTCATGACTGCAGATACAAATAGGGATTACTGAGTGGGTGAGTGAAGATTCTTCATGACTGCAAATAGAGATAGGGATTAGTGAGTGAGTCAGTTAGTGAAGGTCCTTCATGACTGCAAATGCAAATAGGGATTACTGAGTGAGTGAGTGAAGAGCCTTCATGACTGCAAATAGAGATAGTGATTAATGAGTAAGTGAGTCAGTGAGCAAAGGTCCTTCATGGCTGCAAATAGAAACGGGGATTAATGAGTGAGTCAGTGATTGAGGGTCCTCCGTGATTGCAAACAGACCTAGGAATTAATGAGTGAGTGAGCCAGTGAGTGAAGGTCCTTCATGACTGCAAACAGAAATAGGGATCATTGAGTGAGTCAGTGAGTGAAGGTCCTTCATGACTGCAAACAGAAATAGGGATCATTGAGTGAGTCAGTGAGTGAAGGTCCTTCACGACTGCAAACAGAAATAGGGATCATTGAGTGAGTCAGTGAGTGAAGGTCCTTCACGACTGCAAACAGAAATAGGGATCATTGAGTGAGTCAGTGAGTGAAGGTCCTTCACGACTGCAAACAGAAATAGGGATTATTGAGTGAGTCAGTGAGCAAAGGTCCTTCGTGACTGCAGACAGAAATAGGCAATAATAGGTGAAGATCCTTCTTGACTGCTTATAGAACCTAGGGGTGAGTATTGACGAGTCTTCTGGAGCCCCAGTGGAAAGTGGATGACAGTGAGCAAGGCGTCTTCAGGGACTAGGGACTCGGGAAACCGCCAAAATTGGGGCCCTGGAACCCTAGAGCTGCATGATGATGACCATTTTCAAACCTCGTGCCCCTGCGGTGTCCGTATCCTTGCCTCCCTCGACCTCCTGCTCCATGCCCTCCATGCCCTCCCCCTCCATGTCCTCCTCCTCCATGTCCTCCACCTTTTGGCACTGGACTCGCAAGGGCTGAGGATCTAGGCCCTGGAATCCCTAAATCGGATCCCAGAAGGAGGAGGCAGAACGCCAGAGCCACGAGGATCTGGTGAAGTAAATAACAACATATGTATGTATGTAGTATGTATATGTATATATATATATATATATATATATATACATATATACATATATATGTATGAATATAAATAAAGATAAAATCCACGAAGGAAAGGGAAACACTGGAGTGCTGAGAAGCCTTTCGACTATCTATTGTCCTTTACTTAGACTGGAGAAATACAAAAGTAAGCTTACAAAGAAAGCTCGTGTTAATGACAGATGGGGACTACAAAGGAAAAAAAATATGTACCTGGAATCCAACACAGTTGAGGAATTAGTAGAACTGCTAAAACAGAGTTAAATATTTAAGAGGTTTTACCAAATATTTAACCTTGTTTTGGCAGCTCTACTAATTCTTCAATTGTGCTGGGTTCCAGGTACATATTTTTTCCTTTGTAATCCTGTAATCCCTATCTGTCATTTATATGAGCTTTCTTTGTAAACTTACTTTTATATTTCTTCAGTCTGCTAAGTAAAGGACGACAGACAGTCGAAAGGCCTCGCAGCACTCCAGTGTTTCCCTTTCCTTCGTGGATTTTATCTTCATTTATATATTCATCACGTTCCATATTTTCGTGATTCAGTTATACATATGTGTATATATATACATATATATACATATATATATACACATATACATACATACATACATACATATGTACGATCCGATGAGTCAGGGATGATAGGGCGTACTGATTTATATATACGTTATAAAAGATGTGAATTTTATTATACGTTTAAATCTCTCCTAAATATTACCACTAATTCATACCGCTACTAAGTAATAACACTGATGATAATAATTATGATATGTAAAGAATATATGACACTGGAATCAGAGAGAATTAGCAAAAGACGAATAAAAAGAAAATGCACTTACCTAGCAGGAAAATCCAAAAAAAAAAAGGAAAAAAAAAATATCTTTCTCAAAGAACTAAAATAATCCTGCTAATCTCAGGAGCCTTGCAAAATATATCTCTTTCTCCAGCAGTTGCAAACATTCTTCCAATCACAAGCACTGCAGAATATTCTCAAGTGAACCATTCTTAATTGACATCTTACCAACTTCATCGTGTTGCGAGGAATTACTGTGGGTACAGTATATTGATCACAAATATAGCTTCGACCGAAGACTCCTGACGGTTGAATAGGCTCAGGATAAACCCTGATTTCACTTTTATATTCCAGTAGAAGTTATCGCAGTTCTCGTACTGGTAGATAATGGGCGGAGTTTGGCTGTCAGTTGCCAAATATTGGGCGTTTGGGATAGGAACGTGTGCCCTTGGAAAGTAGTATGCTATGATTTGATTTGCGTAAGAGACACCGAGATATTTATATGAGGTGAGGTCATTTTTGGCCAGTATAATAGCTGCTTGCTTTTTCCTTTATTCCTTTCTCTGGGAAACTGAAGTACTATAACTGGTGATAGTTATATACGTGTCATAATGAACAATCTCTCTCTCTCTCTCTCTCTCTCTCTCTCTCTCTCTCTCTCTCTCTCTCTCTCTCTCTCTCTCTCTCTCTCTCTCTCTCTCTCTCTCCCCGACGTTAAAGTTTTCGAGATTGTGGGGTACAACTCGCGCAAGACGTCCAATTCCCATGAGAACATTGGGAAAATAAGAAATTTTGATAACATTCTTGCAGCATATGTTTTAGTTTAATGTAAAAGAAAATATAGTGCAGGCTTTTGAATGTCCGCCCGCACTTTTTATGTCCGCACATTTTCTGTCCGCCCTCAGATCTTAAAAACTACCGAGGCTAGAGGGCTGCAAATTGGTATGTTGATCGTCCACCCTCCAGTCATCAAACCTAGCAAATTGCAGCCCTCTAGCCTCAGTAGTTTTGATTTTATTTAAGTTTAAAGTTAGCCATAATCGTGCTTCTGACAACGATATAGGATAGGCCACCACCGGGCAGTAGTTAAAGTTTCATGGGCCGAGGCTCATTCAGCAATATACCGGGACCACCGGAAGATAGATCTGTTTTCGGTGGCCGTCATTATACGCTGTAGCGGCTGTACAGAAGATTCGATTGCGCCGAAGAAACTTCTACGCATTTTTTTACTTGTTTATTCATTATACTAACTATTACATTAGCTTAGGTTGACTATTGCTCTTCGTTTTTGGCGTCAATCGTAATGTGATTTCGTATTCTGTTTCTCTAGATTGCTCAGTATATTTCTTAATAAATAACTCAGGAAGTCAGCCTGCTCAATGTTCGGGAGAACACTGAATATATTATTACCTGCATTTCTCTCTCTCTCTCTCTCTCTCTCTCTCTCTCTCTCTCTCTCTCTCTCTCTCTCTCTCTCTCTCTCTCTCTCTCTCATTTTTAAAAATATGTTACTTAGTGCTGACAGACAGGCAGTTATATTTCTCATCATTACCTGCATTTTTTGCTCTCTCTCTCTCTCTCTCTCTCTCTCTCTCTCTCTCTCTCTCTCTCTCTCTCTCTCTCTCTCTCTCTCTCTCATTTTTAAATATATCTTGCTTCTCTGATATGTCTATATCGAATGTTTCTAGTTTAAGGCAGCCGGTCAAGATGATATTTTACACTGAGACGAAAACAAATTCATATTTATATGTTGATGTTAGGTTTTTCTGCCGTGAATAAAATTGAAAAATGCATTTTTACTCAATTAAGGTTTTGTTCATTAGGGTAGGATTAATAAGAAAATTGCAATGAAAAACTCGAAGTTCTTTTATTATTCAGTATAAAAAATAGTATCTGGCATTAAAAAATTATACATTTGAACTCAATTTAGGTTTCGCATTCGTAAAGGATTAATAAAAAAAAAATTTTAATGAAAAACTCGAAATCCTTTCATTATTCAGTATAAAAAATAGTATCTGGCCTTAAAGAATTGTACATTTAACACAGTTTCGGTGTCTCATTTGTACAGGATTAATGAAAAAAATGTCAATGAAAAACTCGAAATTCTTTCATTATTCAGTATAAAAAATAGTATCTGGCCTTAAAAAAATTTTACATTTTAAGACTTGCAAAAGAGCCATTGAATTATAGCACAGAATCATCAGTCATATCTTGAAGAACATTTGAAATTGACTCTGGCCCATGTGGGTTACATTGTTAATGAGTGAGTAAGTCAGTGAGTGGAGATCCTTCATGACTGCAAATAAAATTAGGGATTAATGAGTCAGTGAGTGAGTGAAGATCCTTCATGACTGGAAATAAAAAAAGGAATTAATGAATGAGTGAGCCAGTGAGCGAATGTCCATGACTGTGATTAGAAGCGGGGATTAATGAATGAGTGAGTCAGTAAGTGAAGGACCTTCATAACTGCAAGTACAAATATGGGCCTCTGAGTGAGTGAGTCCGAGTGAGTGAAGATCCTTCATGACAACAAATAGAAATAGGGACTAATGAGTTAGTGAGTCAGTGAGTGTATCCCTCATGACTGCAAATAGAAATAGATAATAATGGGCGACGGTCCTTCATGACAGCAAATATAAATAGGGATTGACGAGTAAGTCATTGAGTGAGTTAAGATCCTTCACGACTGCTAATGGAACCTAGGGATGAGTACTGACGAGTCTTCTTGAGCACCAGTGGAAAGTGGATGACGGTGAATAAGGCGTCTTCAGGGACCAGGGACTCCGGAGGGCACGAAATTGCCAAAATTGGAGCCCTGTTTGTCACGATCCTGGAACGCTCCTCGACCTGCGTGGGGATGACCGTTTCCAAACCTCGTGCCTCTGACTCCTCCGAGTCCTGGCCTCCCTTGGCCTCCTTTCCCTCGGCCTCCTTTACCTCCTCTTGCTCCTCCTCGACCTCGTCCTCCCCCTCCTCGCCCTCCCCCTCCTCGGCCTGGCATTGGGCTCGCAAGGGCCGAGGATCCAGGTCCTGGAATCACTAAATCGGATCCCAGAAGGAGGAGGCAGAACGCCAGTATCACGAGGATCTGGTTAGGTAAATAACAACATATGTATATATTATATATATATATATATATATATATATATATATATATATATATATATATATATATATATATATATATACATACATACATACATACATACATACATACATATACATACATACATACATACATACATAGGTACATATACACATGTACAGTCCGGTGAGTTAGGAAAATCTAAAAAAAATATTTTCTTTCTCAAAGAACTAAAATAATTCTGCTAATCTCAGGGGCCGTGCAAAAATATATATCTCTCTCCAGGAGTTGCAAACATTTTTCCAATCACAAGCACTGCAGAATATTCTCAAGCGAACTATTCTTAAGTGACATCTTACCAACTTCATCGTGTTGCGAGGAATCACTGTAGGTCTATTGATCACAAATGTAGCTTCGGCCGACGACTTCTTGACGTCTGAATAGGTTGAGGATAAACCCTTCACTTTTATATTCCAGTAGAAGTTATCGCAGTTCTCGCACTGGTAGATATGGGCGGAGTTTGGCTGTCAGTTGCCAAAAATTGGGTGCTTAGGATAGGAACGTGTGTCCTTGGAAAGTAATATGATAATGATTCGATTTGCATAAGAGACACCGAGATATTCATATGAAATGAGGCCATTTTTGGTCAGTATAATGAGCTGCTTTAGAGAAGGTACCAGTTGTATCTGACAGGCATTTGTTTATTGCTTTCTCTGGCGAAACTGAAGTACTATAACTGGTGATAGTTATATACGTCTCTCTCTCTCTCTCTCTCTCTCTCTCTCTCTCTCTCTCTCTCTCTCTCTCTCTCTCTCTCTCTCTGACATTATAATTTTCAAGATTGTAGGGTACAACTCCCGTAAGACGCCCAATTCCCATGAGAATATTGGGTAAATAAGAATTTTTTTATATATTTTTAAAACATTCGTGCAATATCTGTTTTAGTTTTCCGTAAAAGAAATCTATTGTGCCGGCTTTGTCTGTCTGTCTGCACTTTTTCCGTCCGCACTTCTTCTGTCCGCCCTAAGATCTTAAAAACAAATGAGGCTAGAGGGGTGCAAATTGGTACGTTGATCATCCACCCTCCAGTCATCAAACATACCAAATTGCAGCCCTCTAGCCTCAGTAGTTTTTATTTTATTTAAGGTTAAAGTTAGCCATAATCGTGCCTTTGTCAACGATATAGGACAGGCCACCACCGTGCCGTGGTTAAAGTTTCATGGGTCGCTGCTCATACAGCATTATACCGAGACCACGGAAAGATAAATCTATTTTCGGTGGCCTTGATTATACGCTGTGGCGCCGTACAGAAAACTCGATTGCGCCGAAGAAACTTCTTCGTATTTTTTAATTGTTTGGAAAATAAAATCCCTGTTGCAATAAGTGGATTGCAACGCTGTAATAAACTCATAATGAAATGTAACAGTAACCGGACCAAAGAGTTTTTGAAGGGGAATTCTATCTTTGTTAAGAGATGACGCTTTCGGTAAGTTATATTAATAATGAAAAAAGTGGTCACTGAGAGCCAGCTAGTCTATTCTGGTGGGTTCTAGCTAGGATGACGATTTTCTGAAAACAAAGGACCTTGGGTTCAATCACTGCCTCTAAGGGAAAAAAGTTTAATGAATATATATATATATATATATATATATATATATATATATATAAAATGTCACGTACACCGTGATATTTTTTTTATACACAAACAGTAACCTATAAGTATATTAAACGACATTTGTAGTTTGTAATATATATATATATATATATATATATATATATATATATATATATATATATATATATATATATATTATATTGTATCTATAAATTATCTGTACATTTATATATGCATATATATGTATATATATACATATATATATATGTGTGTGTATGCATATATATATATATATATATATATATATATATATATATATATGTATTTGTATTTGTATTTGTGTGTATATATGAGTGTAGATCTATCCAGTATGAGTAATAAAAAAACTGAATACAAAGCACATGGATTAACATGCAATTAACGTAGGAAAATGTGCGTGCAATTATAAAACAAGAAATCAAATATCCTATTCTTTAGCATAATGTTTAGTTCACCAAGCAAATTTTCCCAATTCATTTCCGAAACGGGATTAAACAGATATTCAGCTTTCATGGAAACGCATTCGACTGTGCACCGAAGAGGCAATAACTGGTTTGAACAGGGTGAATTATTCTGCTATATGAATATCTTTTACAGCTACGGATTAACACAATCACAGGTTTTGGTTCGTCTAAATCTGGCTGGCACTGGAGATCCCATAAATCTCGCAGGTCAGTGCACTAACAGGACCAGTCGACTGTGGCGAAACTGGAACTCATCGATGTCATATATTTGCTTCTTAATCTTACTTGCCTGATCTAATCGCTGATTCTGTTCTTGTGGTGACTTATGTGGAACAGCCTCCCCTCAGAGGGTGTCGTGCAATGGGAATTTCAGAAGTCCAAGCGAAAAGGCAATGCATTACTACGCTAGTACTATTCCCCTTGCATTTTAGTATATTTTTAGCGATTTATGAATTTATTAATTAATTTTTTTCTTTTTTAATAGGTGGGATCTCTTTTTTTTTTCTGTACTTCCCCTTTACCTCCTCTTACCTCTTCCTAATTATTAAAACAATATTCTTGGGAATCTTGAATTTCAAGTCAATGGTCCCTTTGGTGGGATTGTTCCATGTGAATAGGTATCATCTCCTGATTAATAATAATAATAATAATAATAATAATAATAATAATAATAATAATAATAATAATAATAGTAATAATAATAATAATAATAATAATAATAATGGAAAGAGAAACCCACAAGATTCCTGTGTATATAACTTGTTTAATTGTAAATATTTACATATTACTTGAATCTCGAGTACTTTCAGGTCCTAACTGTGACCCTTTTTCAAGAGATGTGAAGGTGGTCAGGCTAGTTGAAGGCGGCCACCTTCACATCTCTTGAAAAAGGGTCACAGTTAGGACCTGAAAGTACTCGAGATTCGAGTAATATGTAAATATTTACAAGTAAACAAGTTATACACAGGAATCTTGTGGGTATCTCTTTCCATTTTGAGAAGAAAACTGAAAGAAGTTTTTGCTTGGTTAATAATAATAATAATAATAATAATAATAATAATAATAATAATAATAATAATAATAATAGTAATAATAATAATAATAATAATAATAATAATAATAATAATAATAATAATAATATAATAATAATCAACTTTAAAAATTTCGCTTTCCACATGGATCACGGTGCTGAACCTTTAGAATCAATTAACCATCTTCAATAATCGTATGAATTTTCATGATACTCAAGTTAGTTTACCCCTGTGGACTTAGGTTTAATGAACCTCTATAGGATGCATAACTTTATTCTCCTTGAGAATACAGCAGTAAATGAGATCACTTTACATTACATATTTAAGCCCTCACATTACAAGGGCTTAAATGTGAATAAAATTTGTGTTTCTGAAATCAGAATACAGAAGGATATCGCTTGAACATCTCAAGCCTTTGTTGCAGCAAATTTTCATCTGAGCGAAAACGTCAGGAAAAAAAATTCACACATTTTGGTAAGTTTGCGACCAGTAATAGTAGCTGTGCTGTGTACAGGCTCTTAATGACCCCATTTGGTGTTGAGTACAGTGACCCAAGTTGTGTTGTCAGTACAGATTCTTAATGACCCTTATTGGTTGGTGACGTATCCTTGTGTGGTGAGCAGATTCTTAATGACCCCCACTGAGGAGTGAATCCAAACCCTTAATGACCCCCATTGGGTATTGAACACACTGTCTTAATGAGCCCAGTTGGATAGTGAATACAAATTCTTAATGACTCCCACTGGGTATTGAACACAATATCTTAATGACCTCTGTTGGATGGTGAATACAAATTCTTAATGACTTTCAAAGGGTGATGAATACAGACTCTTAATGACCCCTATTGGATGTGGTGAATACAATTTCTTAATGACTCTCACTGGGTAGTGTACACAATGTCTTAATGACCCCATTAGATGGTGAAAACAGTCTTATTGACCCCCAGTGTATGGTGAACACAGTGTCTTAATGGCGCCCATTGGATTATGAACACAGTATCTTAATGACCTCCAGAGGATTACGAATACAATGTCTTCACGACCTCCAGAGGATTATAAACACAATCTCTTAATGACCCCCACTGAAAATGGTGACGAATAAAGACTCTTTAGGAAAACAATTAGAATTAGCCATGGAAATGGTGACCGCCGCCGAAGTGGTGACCGCCAAAGTGGCGACCGCCGCCGAAGTGGCGACCGCCGAAGAGTCCAAAGCCTCCAAAGAGGCCGTGCCCAAAGCGGCCTCTGCGTCTTCCGAAGCGTCCTCGGCGCCTCCCGAAGCCTCCGAAGCCTCCAAATCTTCCAAATCTTCCAAATCTTCCAAACCTCCCAAAGTTTGGGTCGGGGTCTGGAGCAGGTTCTGGAACAGGGCTCGCCAGAGCCACTGGGACCGGTTCTGGAAAGGCCGTTGCTGTACCCAGAAGAATGCAGAACGCCAACGTCACCAAGATCTGGAATGGGGATGAATGTTAGAGTTTTATGTCACCAAGATCTGGAATGGGGATGAATGTTAGAGTTTTATGTCACCAAGATCTGGAATGGGGATGAATATTAAGTGTTTTATGTCACCTGGAATGGGAATGTATATTAGAGTTTTCACCAAGATCTGGAATGGGGATGAATGTTAGAGTTTTGTGTCACCAAGATCTGGAATGGGAATTTATATGAGAGTTTTATGTCACCAAGATCTGGAATGGGAATTTATATGAGAGTTTTATGTCACCAATATCTGGAATGGGGATGAATGTTAGAGTTTTATGTCACCAAGATCTGGAATGGGAATTTATATGAGAGTTTTATGTCACCAATATCTGGAATGGGGATGAATGTTAGAGTTTTTTGTCACCAATATCTGGAATGGGGATGAATGTTAGAGTTTTTTGTCACCAATATCTGGAATGGGGATGAAAGTTAGAGTTTTATGTCACCAATATCTGGAATGGGGATGAATGTTAGAGTTTTGTGTCACCAAGATCTGGAATGGGAATTTATATGAGAGTTTTATGTCACCAAGATCTGGAATGGGAATTTATATGAGAGTTTTATGTCACCAATATCTGGAATGGGGATGAATGTTAGAGTTTTATGTCACCAAGATCTGGAATGGGAATTTATATGAGAGTTTTATGTCACCAATATCTGGAATGGGGATGAATGTTAGAGTTTTTTGTCACCAATATCTGGAATGGGGATGAAAGTTAGAGTTTTATGTCACCAATATCTGGAATGGGGATGAATATTAAATGTATTATGTCACCTGGAGTGGGAATGTATGTTAGAGTTTTATGTCACCAAGATCTGGAATGGGAATGTATATTAGAGTTTCATGTCACCGAGATCTGGAATGGGAATGTATATTAGAGTTTTATGTCACCAAGATCTGGAATGGGAATGTATATTAGAGTTTTATGTCACCGAGATCTGGAATGGGGATGAAATGTTAGTTTTATGTCACCTAGATCTGGAATGGGACTGTATATTAGAGTTTTATGTCACCAATATCTGGAATGGGAATGAATATTAGGGTTTTTTTAAGAGGATAGCAGAGCGCCAACGCCACCAAGACCTGGAATGGGAATTAATATTAGTGTTTTTAAGAGACTGGAAGGTTCCTACCGAGTTTTGTAAGAAGAGGTAATTTGGCTGTCGGGAATGGGAAGGAATATTAGTTGCAGGCTTTTAAGGAAATCGTCATTGAGGCTTTCCAGGATTTTGACTCAGAATGAGTTTCGTTAATATGATTATTATTACTTTATAAGGATTCGGGACATTCTAATTAGGACATAAGTAATTCAGGGATTTTGTAAGAGCCATTTAGGATTAAATTCAAACCGAATGAGTAAAGCATGAAATCGGTGTTATAGTTAAACTATACCAGGATTTGGGACGTTCTAATTAGGACATGTGCAATTCAGAAACTCTTGCTAGAGATGTTAAATTCAAACCCTGAATGACTAAAACATTTAGTTTAATATTCACCCACGTCTCTGTCGAAGTATTTTTCCATCAGGAATAAAAGCACTTACACAATGTTTACATCAGAATACAACACTTCACTTGACGTCTTACCAAATTCATAGTTGCGCCAAGACTCGCTTCACGTCGAGCTGCCTGTCCTGTGTGGAAGAAAGCACCCGGAGATTGAATGCGTAGAGGGTATGTCCTGCTTTCACTTTTATATTCCAGTCACTGGAAGCAGCGTACGACTCGTCCCGAGCGGAGTTCAACTTCGAGTTGCCATTGGCTAGTTCCTTACGACGAGAACATTCGTCTTGACAAAGCCGTATCAAGATACTATAAGGGATTTGAACTCTGATGAACCTAAACGAAGAATTGTTTCAGTGAATCGAGGGGGATTCACTGAACACCTGGCCCTCTGGACGATCAGGTGAATCTAATCGGCTCGGCGATATCTGTCAACTGAGTCTGCTCTGAACCGGCTTTTAGTTCATCTTTATTTTTTTTTTTCCCCACCATCCTGCAATCATCCCGGGAAATTGTAGCCTTCGCAACGAGCGCGAACGAAGTGCTCTGGGTACAACGCAGTATACACGTTGTATAATGCCCCCGCAATACGTTGGAATTACGGAATTCTTAATATTGCAGTCATAAAAATACTCGTAGTAGCTTGAGTCTTGAAATGGAGAAACAAATCCACAGCCACGTATGGGTACACATATATTTAAAAATTAATCTGTACGGTTTTCGGGAATCTGTAGAGATTTATTTTTAATTATATTTGTACCCTACGGTTTCGGGAATCTGTAGAGATTTATTTTTAATTATATTTGTACCCGTACATGAATGTAGATTTGTTTCTTCAATATTGCAGTCAGCATCTCAGGAGTGGCCGCCTAGCAATCGTCCTGCAACCTAAAATTCTTCCTGTCTGGGGGGTTAACACAGACACGGCTTTGCAATCGTTGGGTTTTGCATTTTGCGGAGAAACAAAAGTGTTCAGAGGTAAATTCTGTGCAATCCCGGAAGGTCTCCAACTTTTAGTAGCAACTGCATGCGTTTTAGTTTTCCGTAAAAGAAAACTATTGCGCCGGCTTCGTCTGTCCGTCCGCCCTCAGATCTTAAAAACTACTGAGGCCAGAGGGCTGCAACCTGGTATGTTGATCATCCACCCTCCAATCACCAAACTTTCCAAATTGCAGCCCTGTAGCCTCAGTAGTTTTTAAAAAAATTTTATTTGAGGTTAAAGTTAGCGATAATCGTACTTCTGGCGGCGCTATAGGTACGAACAACAGAGGCCACAACCTTGTGCTTTATAAGTTATTTATATTTGTAACTATTGATCTCTTTTATAAGTTACCTCTTTCTGTATTTCCAATGAACACCATATTCTCTGGAAGCTTGAATTTCAAGTCAGTGGCCTCTTTGGGTTTGTTCCATATTAGTAGGCAGTTGGTTAAGGTTCATCTTCTTAATAATAATGATAATAATAATAATAATAATAACAACAAATAAATAAATAAATATTAGGCAGTTGGTTAGTGTATGATATTGCAGGCACCAACTGTAAGGAAGGTCGTTTTTCACGATGTCACTCATATATGTTTAAAAGGCACTTGTGCATAAAATCATGAATAAAATGATCTTATGCATTGTATTTTATCACATATTTTGCAGTGTTGCAAGCTGAATTATACACTGAATAAGATAATTTTCTAATCAAGGAAATGATTAAGCTTTATACAAGAAAGTCAGTGCGAGCGGAAGGCGTTTGATTTAAAACGAAGGTGGGAAATTTTAAACGTTTTAGTTTTCTGAAAAACTACTGAGGCTAGAGGGCTGCAAATTGGTATGTTGATCATCCACCCTCCAGTCATCAAACATACCAAATTGCATCTTTCTAGCCTCAGTAGTTTTGGTTTTATTTAAGGTTAAGGTTAGCCGTTGATCGTGATTGTGGCACCGCTATAGGTGCTAACGACACAGGCCACCACCGGGCCGCGGCAGAGAGTTTCATGCAGCATTATGCGCTGAACAAAAAACTCGATTGCGCCAAAGAAACTCCGGCGCTTTTTTTACATGTTTTTTTCTGAGAACAGAAAGGTTTTAAATCCATTGGGAGAGAACGACCATGTGGTCGGTACCTTTGGAAACATCATTCTTTCCTGAGAAATCTAATTTCCTTAAAAAACTTAGTCTTGTGAACATAAAGACTTTTAAATCAGATTTATCCCGTCATTTATACTTCAGACGAAGTATTACCTACATGACGTGAATTAAAACATATACTTTACATACTTTATATTATATAGAGTGTACGTGAGGATTCAGTGGACACTCTGGTGAAACCAGCTCTATTTTCTATACAGGTTCTTTACAGGTTGTAGAGTGTGTATATTATATACAGTTAATTATATATATATATATATATATATGTATATGTATGTATGTGTATATATATAATGTTATATATGTATACACCTTATGTGTGCGTGTTTGTGTTTATATATTATATATATAATCTTAATATTAAAATTAGCTTTTTTACTTGACTCACACTGTTGATCTACAGGAATCCATTTTTTTTTACTGCCGAATCATTAACCATCTTTAATATTCATTTGAATTTTCGTGATGCTTATTTTAGTCTTTTCCCTCTCGATCCAGGTCTATTAAAACTCAGTGGGATGTATAACTCTTAATTAGATTTATTTTACCATAGGAATATAACGCTAACCAAAATCGCAAAACTGGATTAAGTGCTTGCGTATACATAAAACTTATGGTTCTTAGAAGCAGAATCGCTTGCATACCTCAAGCTAATGCTATACTCAATAAACTGAATCAATATAATTTTGGTCTGATTGAAAACGTCAAAAAATAATTAACATTTTTGTGAACTAACTTTGGCATGGACAGATTTTGGTGGGTTGGTGACCACGATTGTAGTTGTCGTGAGTACAGATTCTTAAAAAGTGTTAATGCCCTGCTTATTTGGTTATGAATGCAAACTCTTAATGACCACCATTCAGGGTTTGTTACAGACTCTTGACGATGAATAGAAAGTAATAATGACCTTGTTTGGTGGTGAGTACAAACTTTTAATGACCCTGTTTGGTGGTGAGTACAAACGTTTAATGACCGGGTTTGGTGATGAGTACAAACTTTTAATGACCCTGTTTGGTGGAGAGTACAAACTTAGAATGACCCTGTTTGTTAGTGAGTACAAACTTAGAATGACCCTGTTTGGTGGAGAGTACAAACTTAGAATGACCCTGTTTGTTAGTGAGTACAAACTTTTAATGACCCTGTTTGGTGGAGAGTACAAACTTAGAATGACCCTGTTTGTTAGTGAGTACAAACTTTTAATGACCCTGTTTGGTGGAGAGTACAAACTTAGAATGACCCTGTTTGTTAGTGAGTACAAACTTTTAATGACCCTGTTTGGTGGAGAGTACAAACTTAGAATGACCCTGTTTGTTAGTGAGTACAAACTTTTAATGACCCTGTTTGGTGGAGAGTACAAACTTAGAATGACCCTGTTTGTTAGTGAGTACAAACTTTTAATGACCCTGTTTGGTGGAGAGTACAAACTTAGAATGACCCTGTTTGTTAGTGAGTACAAACTTTTAATGACCCTGTTTGGTGGAGAGTACAAACTTAGAATGACCCTGTTTGTTAGTGAGTACAAACTTTTAATGACCCTGTTTGGTGGAGAGTACAAACTTAGAATGACCCTGTTTGTTAGTGAGTACAAACTTTTAATGACCCTGTTTGGTGGTGAGTGGTCACTTAATGACCCCGTTAGGTAATGAATAGAAACTTCTAATGGCCCCTGTTTGGTAGTGAGTACGATCTCCAAATGACCCCCATTAGGTGATGATTGGAACTCATATGGACCACAGTACGATGGTGAGTACAGACTCCAAATGACCCCCATTGGGTGATGAATAGAAACTTCCAATGACCCCTGTTTGGTAGTGAGTACGGACTCTATATGACCCCCGTTTGGTAGTGAATACAAACTCATAATGGCCCCTGTTTGTTGGTGAGTGCGGACTCTTAATGGCCGCCGTTAGGTGATAAATACAAGTTTTTAATGGTGATGGTGATCGGTGTCAGCATGAGGCACGTGAGGGGTGTCAGGCACGTGAGGGATGTCAGGCACGTGAGGGATGTCAGGCACGTGAGGGGTGTCAGGCACGTGAGGTGTGTCAGGCACGTGATGGATGTCAGGCACGTGATGGATCTCAGGCACGTG
This sequence comes from Macrobrachium rosenbergii, assembly GCA_039081455.1. Classification (NCBI taxonomy): domain Eukaryota; kingdom Metazoa; phylum Arthropoda; class Malacostraca; order Decapoda; family Palaemonidae; genus Macrobrachium; species Macrobrachium rosenbergii. The sequence continues at coordinate 18,694,803 of JANJGK010000038.1, read as the reverse complement.
ATTTTCCGTATCCCCAGAAGAACCTGAATCCCCAAACACTCGGAAAGGTCTGAATCCGCCGTAGCCCCCAAGTACTCGGTAAGGTCTGAATCCGCCGTAGCCCCCAAGTACTCGGTAAGGTCTGAATCCGCCGTAGCCCCCAAGTACTCGGTAAGGTCTGAATCCGCCGTAGCCCCCAAGTACTCGGTAAGGTCTGAATCCGCTGTAGCCCCTAAGTACTCGGTAGGGTCTGCTATATCCCCACTGAGGATCGGGGACTGGGGCGGGCTCTGGAAGAGGGCTTGGCAGAGCCGCTGGGGCCGGCTCTGGAAAGGACGCAGCCCAGCCCAGAAGGAGGCAGCAAAGCACAGGTGTTACCAAGATCTGGAATGGGAAATTGACATCTTAGCTATTTTAACGTTACTACTGCAAGGTTTCTGTTGAAGAGCTTTTGTGATGACGTAGTTTTTAAGAGCTAGTGTGACTTTACAAGATTTATCGATAAATCCTAATAGTTTTTAAGAGCGAATGTGATTTTTCAAGACTTATAATAAATCCTATTTTGATTTTCGAGGATGGCGGCGAAATTAGAGGGTTTTTCGTTGATGTAATCTGAATTTTGCATAGGATTGTCGGGCAGTTTTTTTTAATATTTTTTGTTTTAGTTTTCTGTAAAAGAAAACTATTGTGATGGCATGGCTTTGTCTGTCCGTTCGCACTTTATTCTGTCCGCACTTTCTTCTGTCAGCACTTTCTCTGTCCGCCCTCAGATCTTGAAAACTACTTAGGCTAGAGGGCTGCAAATTGGTATGTTGATCATCCACCCTCCAATCATCAAACATACCAAATTGCAGCCCTCTAGCCTCACTAGTTTTTATTTTATTGAAGGTTAAATTTAACCATGATCGTTCTTCTGGCAACGATATAGGATAGGCCACCACAGGGCCGTGGTTAACGTTTCATGGGCCGAGGCGCATACAACATTATACCGAGACCACCGAAAGGTTATACTCTGTAGCGGCTGTACAGAGAACTCGATCGCGCCGAAGGACGTCTAAACAATTTAGGGATATATGATAGTAAAATGGACTGTTATAAGTCTTCTCGAAATTCTTAAAGGTCTTGACCTTGGATTTTAAAAGCTTACAAGGATACCGAACAAGATTAGCGTAGGGAGAGAATCGTACATTTGAATGCTTTGGAGTCAGTGTTAAATAGCAGTATAATGGAGGATGGGTTAAATTGAAGTGATTGTAAAAATGTATATATATATACATATGTATACATGTATATGTCTATATAAATAAATATATATATCTATATAAACACATATGTACATATGTATATATATATATATATATATATATATATATATATATATATATATATATATATATATATATATAATCAACACACAATCACGTGTAGGACAGAAATAAATTTATGACTCACATCAGGATCGAACCCAGGTCTTTCAATTGAAAGACCTGGGTTCGATCCTGATGTGAGTCAGAAAATTATATATATATATATGACCATGTTTGGTGGTGAGTGGTGACTCTTAATGACCCCGTTAGGTAATGAATAGAAACTTCTAATGACCCCTTTTTGGTGGTGAGTACGATCTCCAAATGACCCCCGTTAGGTGATGAATAGAAACTTCCAATGACCCCTGTTTGTTGGTGAGTACGGAATACAAATGACTCCCATTGGGTGGTGAATACAAAGTCAAAGTGGCCCCTGTTTGGTGGTGAGTACGGACTCCAAATGACCCCCGTTTGGTGATGATTACAAACTCATAATGGCCCCTGTTTGTTGGTGAGTGCGGACTCTTAATGGCCGCCGTCAGGTGATAAATACAAGTTTTTAATGGTGATGGTGATGGTG
>JANJGK010000038.1:18685437-18687937 GCA_039081455.1 Macrobrachium rosenbergii | reverse complement strand
CAATCGGGTCTCTCTTCAAATATAAAGATAAACTTGACCTACTGGCTTCAAATGCGATCTATTTATTTACTTATCCCCGATGTAATCAGGGAAAATATGTTCGATCGTCTCGTAGGCACCCCCCGTAGGGGCGTAGTGCCGTCAGTGCATCTCATGCGGTGCACTGTAGGCATTACTTAAGGGTCTTTGCAGCGTGCCTTCTTTAGGCCCCTAGCTGCAACCCCTTTCATTCCTTTTACTGTAACTCCATTCATATTACCTTTCTTCCCTCTTACTTTCCGCCGTCTCCTATTACACCTTTCAAACCTTTTACTGTCAGTTTCCGTTTCAGCCTGAATGGCCTCATAGGTCCCGGTGTTTGGCCCTTGGCTTAAATTGTACATTCAATAGTTCCTCATTGGACGGGTTGGTATCATTCTCGGCTAGCACTCTGCTGGGCCCGCGTTCGATTCTCCGACCGGCCAATGAAGAATCAGAGCAATTTATTTCTGGTGAGAGAAATTCATTGTTATAATGTGGTTCGGATTCCACAAGAAGCTGCAGGTCCCGTTGCTAGGTAACCAATTGGTTCTTAGCCACGTCAAATAAATCTAATCCTTCGGGCCAGCCCAAGGAGAGCTGTTAATCAACTCAGTGGTCTGGTTAAACTAAAGTATACTTAACTTGTACATTCAATTTAGTTCAACTCTCGTAGGCTTCTCCTCAGAGTTCGCAATGATTATCAAAGGGGAATCAGTTATCGCACCGGAGTTCGATTTGCGTCTCCAGAATACTCTGATATTCGGAACCACGCCAATAAATGTAAGTTTAACATCCAATATAAACAATTCAAAATTCTTACTAGGGCCTCTTCCCCACAACAGCTTGCGATATATGAATAACTTTTGTTTAAACAAGTTGTTCCAGAGATAAGCAGTCACACGACCGCCACCCCTCTATACATATCTGTACACACATAATGTTAACATTAAAAATGAGCTTTCGATATTGATCACAGTATTGCCCACTAGAATCAGTTTTTTGAGTGCAAAATTATTAACCATCTTCAATATTTACACTTTTATTAGTCTTTTCTCTCTCGATTCAGGTTTAACAAAACTCGATGGGATGCATAACTCTATGTAAATGTATTTTACCTTAAGAATATAATGCTAAATACAGTCACAAAACTGCCTCACATTGCAAGGACTTTAATATACATAAAACCTATGATTCTTGAAAAACAGAATCACGGTATTATATCGCTTGAAGACCTCAAGCTAATGCCACACTCGATGAACTGTGTCCATCAAATTTACATCAGATTGAAAACTTCAAAAAATGTCGTAGGTTTTTCGTGAACTAACTTTGGCATGGGTAGATTTTGGTCGATTCGTGAACACGAATTGTAGTTTTTGAGTTCAGAACCTTGAGCTATTAATGCCCCTCTTATTTGGTTATGAATGCTGAATTTTAATGGCCACTGTTTGGGGTTGAATGCAAACTATGTATGACCCCCATAGGGGGCAGATTTTCAGGGCCACTGGTTGGGGTTGAATGTAGACTATTTATGACCCCCAAAGGGTGATTACTAGTACAAACTCTGAATGACCACCATTTGGGGTTGGATACAGACTATTAATGACCCCCATTAGGTGATGAATACAAACTCTTAATGACCCCCATTAGGTGATGAATACAGATTCTTAATGACCCCTATTTGGTGGTGAGTACGGACATTTAATGACCCCCTATGGGTGATGAATAGAAAGTTTTGTGACCCTGTTTGGTGGTAAGGACAAATTTTTTATGACCCTGTTTGGTGGTGGGTACAGACTTTAATGACCCCTACTGAGTGATGAATACAGATTTTTAATGACCCCTGTTGGATGGTGAATACAGACTTTAAATGACTTCTGTTGGGTGAAGAGTACAGATTATTAATGACCCTCATTAGGTGATGAATACAAATATTTAATGACTCCTATTTGGTGGTGAATACAGACTTAATGACCACATTGGGTGATGAATAGAAACTTTTAATGATTACTGACCCCCTGTTTGGTGGTGAGTACAGACTCCAAATGACCGGTATTGGGTGAAGAGTACAGACTGGTAACGACCCCCATTTGGTGATGAATAGAAACTTCTAATGATTAATGACCCTTGTTTGGTGGTGAATAACGATTTAATGACCCTTATTGGGTGGTGAATGCAATCTCTGAATGACCCTCGATGGAAATGCTGATGAGGAAAATCTCTAAGACGACTATGGAAAATTATGATGACGAGCAAAGGGCCCATTAACGATACCCACTAAAAATGCCCATGGTCATCGAAGTGGTAGTCATCGAAGTGGTAGTCATCGAAGTGGTAGTCATCGAAGTGATGACCTCCCCCAAAGCCCCCAGTTCCTCGGAAGGGCCTGAGTCCTCCGCGGCCGAAGCGACGCCTACCTCGACCTCTGCCAAAGCGGAATAATCTTCCTAATAGCCCCCTCCGTCGGCCTCCTCTCCTGCGG
>JANJGK010000038.1:18620437-18680437 GCA_039081455.1 Macrobrachium rosenbergii | reverse complement strand
AACAAGGAAGCTGACGTTATTGTTCTTGGTCTAGAGATTATTAAATGCTAATCAAGCTGATCTGAATAAGTAGATTTCAAGATTTTTTTTAGCTGTGAAGTGCAGACAACCTTCGCTTAAGTAAGGACAAATAACCGGATTCACTGAGAACGCAAATTGGCAGAGAATTTCCTGCGTGAACTGTTGAAACCAGTGTTCTCTCTCTTGCTCAGAATTCCTGCCATTTGCTTGGGCCTCACAAACCACAGGAGAGCCGTGACCTTCAGGAAAGACTAACCTGGGGTCAACAACCCAATTGCCAGAATGGCCAGCAAGGGAGAGACTTACGTGAGGTCTCTTCTTGATATAGTAACTGCATTCTTTGATTCGATCAAAGACCACTTAAGATTTCTTAATGGTGATTCTTGTAAGATACTAGGGTGGTATCTACAAGTCGTTGCCTTGTTTTCAACATGTTTGTGATATTGATGCATGTATGGTACTCCTAATCAGTGTTTTATAAGGGTATCCAACATTTTCCAATTATTCGTTCTCCACTGATGGTGGTTGACGTGTTTCCAACATGTTTGTGATATGGATACAGGTATGGCAGTCCCAACCAGTGCTTTATAAAAGTATCCAACATTTTTCCCAAATATTGTTTCTACATTTACGGTCACTGACTTTTTTCCACGTTTTAGTGATATGGATATGATAAGTTACCGAGGTGTTACGGCGTTTTATGGCAATACCGATGGAACCTTAGAGTTTACGGAAGCTCCCTTCGTAGGAGCTTCACCAGAGTCCTTGAGACGTGTCACAGAGGTTCATTTTGACATTCTGAGGCTCCCGGCATTTTACTGTAATGTGGGTGCAACCTTAGTGTTCACGGATGCTCCCTTGGTGGGAGCTTCATTAGGGATTCCTTGAGATGTATCAGTGAGCTTCATATTGACGTTCCGAGGCGACTGGCATCTTACTGTAGTGTCCACGGATGCTCCCTTGCTGGGAGCTTCACCAGACTCCACGAATCGTATGACTGAGTTTCATAATGACCTTGTTCTGAGGCGCCTTACGAATGCCACCTGATTATTCTTTTATATAGACGTTGTAAACAAACCATCTAGATCATTTGAAAATTGTCATTAGGCTAAGAGGTAGCAGTAATTCCCAAATCCAAACTTCTTCAACAGTGAATCGAGACGATGGGACTCTTGAGAAAGGACCCAAACAGAGACTTCATTAATAATTTTACGCATCTTTTTTTTCTATCTTGTTTATTTTCATTAGTTATATAATTTCTCTGGCTATTATGATTTTTATTTCTATCATTTATTTATTGTTTTATTTTTTCTTTGATTTCTTCCTTTTTATTCCATTCATTTTCATCTCTTTTATAATTTTCTGTCTATTATTCCTTTCATTCCTTCATTCCTGTAATTATTTATTTTGTTTTTATAAATTTTCATTGATTTCTTCTTACTAAAAAAAATCATTTTTTTCCTTTTCATTCATTTTATTACAAAAACTGTTTCCAGTATGTATATTTATTTTCTGTATTTTTATTGGATTTATTTTTCCTACCTTAAAAAAATTATTTTTTCTCTCATTTTATTATCAAAAACTGTTTCAAGTATCTATATTTATTTTTTTCATTTGATTTCTTCATACTACTTAAAAAAACATTTTCTCTTGTATTAATTTTATTATAAAAAACTGTTTCCATTATCTATATTTGTTTATTTTTAGTATTTTTCTTTGATTTCTTCTTCTTACTGCTTAAAAAAATCTCTTATCTTTCATTCATTTCATTATAAAAAAAACTTTCCGGTATCTATATTAATTTTGTAATTTTTATTTGATTTCTTATTAGTAAAAAAATGTTCTCTTCATTCATTTTATTATAAAAAAACTGTTTCCAATATCTATATTTATTTTTTGTGTATTTATTTGATTTATTTTTCCTACTTAAAAAAAAAAAAAACACTTTCTCTGTCATTCATTTTATTAAAAAAAAAACTGTTCCCAGTCTATATTTTTTTTATATTTATTTGATTTATAAAAAAAAAATTTTCTCTCTCATTCTTTTTATAAAAAAAAAAAACTGTTCCCAGTATCTACCGCGAGTGAAGGCCGGTGGGTTTTTTCCCACGACCTTTATAAATCTGCTTCATTCTGGTTCCCTGATCTTCGTTTTTTTTTTTTTTTTTTTTTTTCTCTCTCGCCTCTTCCCGTTCTTTTGCTGGGCCTGTTAGTATCTTCCTGCCATCAATTTGTTATTATTATTATTATTATTATTATTATTATTATTATTATTATTATTATTATTATTATTATTATTATTATTATTAAGAGAAGTTCAGAAGACTAAATATAAAATGAACTCAAATAAAGCAGCCATCCTATTTAACAAGACATTATTATTATTATTATTATTATTATTATTATTATTATTATTATTATTATTATTATTATTATTATTATTATTATCATTATTATTTTTATTATTATTATTATTATTATTATTATTATTATTATTATTATTATTATTATTATTATTATTATTATTATTATTATTATTATTAAGAAGATGAACCCTATTCCTATGGAACAATCCCACCATAGGGGCCAATGACTTGAAATTCAAGCTTCCAAAGAATATTATGGTGTTCATTAGAAAGCATTAGCAGAAGGCAGTGGGAATTACTGAGAGAAGAAATCAGTTATTGGAAAAGAAAAAAAAATATAAATGAATAAATTTCGTAAATAAATAGTTAAAAATTTAAAGAAATTATATGAAATGCAAGGTGAGTTATATTAGGGTATAATGCATTGTATGTATGTATATGTATATATATATTATATATATATATATATATATATATATATATATATATATATATATATATAATATATATATATATATATATATATATATTTATATATATATATTATATATATATATATATATTATATATATATAATATATATATATATATATATATATATATATATATATATATATATATATATATATATATATATATATATATATATATATATATATATATATATATATATATATATATATATAATTTGTATATATACAGAAAGCAGAAACCAATTATTAGCAAAAATGTAAATTGAAAATTTCATCAATAAACAGGTAGAGATATAAATCATTTAAAATGCACAGTGAATTGTTCTAGGATAGTAATGCGTTGCATCTTTGGTCGAACGTTTGAGAATGAAACAATATTCCATTATTTTTCAATTAACGTAGAGGCATTTTTTCAAATATGGCTGCATCATGGCATACTTCATCTGGCGTACTTAGTGAGGCATCTGCACCTCTGGTCCTGAATTAATGAGGTCACTGCTCTGCGTTCATCTGAAGTGATGCTGGAAGATGCTGAAAGCTTGAAGCCAGTAGTAGCATCTGTTGCAAAATATTCACTGTAGGGATTCAGGTCACTGCTTTCTCTTGTTCTGTCATTGGTAAATTTCTTCATTCATTGATGAATTTCTTGATTGATAAATGTTTTTTTTTTTCACTGGGAAATTTATTCTGTCGTTGATAAATTTCTTCTTTCATTGATAAATTTATATCTTTATTGGTGAATTTCAGTAAGTTGTAAGGCATCAAGATATTTACTGGAAGAATTTAGATCACTGCTTTCTCTTCTGTTCTGTCAAAGGTAAATTTCTTCTTTCACTGATAAATTTCTTGAATGATAAATGTTTTTTATTGATAAATTTATTCTTTCATTGATAAATTTCTTGACTGATAAATTTCTATCATTGATAAATTTTTTCTTTCACTGAGAAATCTTTTGATTGATAAATTTCTTCTTTCATTGATAAATTTCTCCTTTCTTTAATAAACTTCTCCTTTCATTTGGAAAATGTGTCCCATTATTACAATGTAGGCTATATGTTTTTCAAAAGCCTAATCAAGGGAATGAATTCTGGTTCAGGATAGTTCCGAAATACAAATTCCTAAAGCAAGTGAAATTATTAGTATATATATGTATATATATATATATATATATATATATATATATATATAGATATATATATATATATATATATATATATATATATATATATATAAATATATATATATATATATATATATATATATATATATATATATATATATATATATATATATATATGATCATTTGCAGAAATTTACCATTGTTTGTCTATAGCCTAATTGATCTGTTTTTCAAATCTACATATGCTGTTCCGAGATATTGTTATTTAGTTGTCATGGTAGTAAGAGCGAATTTTATATTGTTTAAAGCAAGCATCGACTACACACACACATACACACACACATATACACACACATATATATATACATATATATAATATATATATACATATGTATATACATACATAGATACATACACACACACATATATATAATATTGACAATAATTTCCGTGTGGGTCTCGTCCGTCCCCGGGGTGACAGTAGGGGAATCTGGGAATCCCAAAGGTCTCTAGGGATTCCGGAGGCTTCCGGGGCTTCCGAAGGCTTCAAGACAACTACAGGCTCTGTAGCCTTTGGATTTCTTGTACAATGTTGGTGTTATAATATGATTTGGTCCTTCCTGGAGACGAAGGTCTTCGAAGATTTCTTCGGGAGAAACGGATCCGACCGGAGCCGAAGAAGGCTTCGCAGGATCCTGGAGTCTTGAAGAACTGTCTTCCTGCGCCGCTAGTGCGTATATATATAATTTTTTTCGCGATAGTCAGCTTTCACTAGATTAAGTAAATTTTCTCAGAAAAAAATGATCTCGCAGTGATTGTAGGTTATTTATTATTTATTTTTTTTATCGTACTAGGTGTGATTGTTATCTCATATATAGCATTTATATATATATATATATATATATATATATATATATATATATATATATATATATATATATATGTATATATATGTATATATATTGTATATATATTATATATATATATATATGTATATATATTGTATATATTATATATATATATATATATATATGTATATATATATATATATATATATATATATATATATATATATATATATATATATATATATACATACACATACATATATCACACACGTACGTTTTACATTTCTGGTGCGACAATCACGCATAGCGATCTAAACAAATAAATAACAAAAATAAATCTACAATCACCACAAAATCATTTCTCCTCAAAACTAATCTACTAAATCCAGAGAAAGCTAACCTTTTAACTTAATGTAGAAACAAAAAAAAAAAAAATCCCAAATGCTTTAGGCTGCACGGCGTCCATGAACTATTTTCTATGCGAACGTCATACTCCGGCAAGCTCTCACCTGGTGGAAATCCCAAGAGTTAAAGAGGTAGGTAAGGTAGGTAGGTAGGTAGGTAACATTGCTGCGCCGAGACGCAACTCCAGTTTGACCCTTCCTGCAATATCAGTCGACCTTCTTTGGAGACTGCCTGGCTTCTGACTCACGAGGTAGACCAGCGTTGCTCTCTCATGGTATATGTAATGTCAGTTCCGCTGGCAGTCATTTTGGTGACTTGGGGGAGTTTGCGTTGTTAGTGGGTTCATGATATGTAAAAGATGGGAAATCTTCAGTTTAGATAGTATATGTTAATAGATATGATTATTCAGTACACACACACAGATATATATATATATATATATATATATATATATATATATATATATATATATATATATATATATATACATATATATACTGTATATATTTTAGATATTTGTCATATGGAACTACTCTTAAAGTTATCCATATATGTATTTTTTAGTTTCTTTTTTTAATTTATTACGGCGTCAATAACCCAGGTATTGTGACGCTAGTTTTAGGAGCTGTAATCAATCAATCAATGATCAGTTCAGCTCTTAACACATTCTTTCAGGTTGGCTGAAAAATTTAGTGATTTCTTTCTTATTTAAAAGAGGATTTCCTTTACTGCTACGAAGCAGAATAAACTCCCAAATTTTTTTGAATGATCTGCCTACACACACACACACACACGACACACATATGTAACGTATATTTATAAGTATATAGATGTATGCATATATATAAAATTATATATATATGCATGCATATATATATTAATATATTTATATATATTATATATATGCATGTATATACATATGTGTATGTATATATATATATATATATATATGTATATATGTATATGTATATGTACAGTACATATATATATATATATATATATATATATATATATATATATATATATATATATATATATATATATATATATATATATATATGTATATTTTATTTTTAGCTGCACTATGGACCTTGGTTTTCTTCACTTTCCTTAGTGATATTTACATCAAATTCTCTGAGGAAAAAAAAAAAGTCACTAATAATCTTCCCACCAAACTTGATTTGGATCAAGATGTGAAATTTTTTTTTTTTTTTTTGCATTGTTGATTTGACCAGTTCAAGAAATTCTTCAGGAACTTCTTACCTAAGCTGAGTAATTTACTCCCAGCCATAAGTTTAAAGCTGAGGAAAAAAAAAAAAAAACTATTTTGGATTCCGTTGATGTTACTACAGTAGAAATGATGAAATAAATTTCATTTCTGTAACCGGGAGTATACTATCATTGATTCGTTTCTACGTTTTAGTTTTCTGAAAAGAAAACTATCGTGCCGGCTTTGTCCGTCCGTTCGCAATTTATTCTGTTCGCATTTTTTTCCGTCCGCACTTTTTCTGCTCGCCCTCAGATCTTAAAAACTACCGAGGCTAGAGGGCTGCAAATTGAATAGTTGATCATCCACCCTCCAGTCATCAAACGTACCAAATTGCAGCCCTCTAGCCTCAGTAGTTTTTATTTTATTTAAGGTTAAAGTTAGCCATGATCGTACTTCTGGCAACCGTATAGGATAGGCCACCGACGAGCAGGGGTTAAAGTTTAATGGGCCGCGGCTCATACAGCATTATACCGAGACCACCGAAAGCTTGATCTGTTTTCGGTGGCCTTGATTATACGCTGTAGCGCCTGTACAGAAAACTTGATTGTGCCGAGGAAACTTCGGCGCATTTTTTACTTGTTTAGTCTTAACCATCATGGAAGTGTTAAATGATCTGTTTCTTCTAATATGGAAATCTGTTTGTGAGTTAAAAATTGGTGATTATATATAAAATTCCTTCTTTACAGTTGCTTAAAAATATGAAAATAAAAAAAAAACAGTAACTCTCAGGTTTCTTCGGCGCAATCGAGTTTTCTGTACAGCCGCTACAGCACATAATCAACGCCACCGAAAATAGACCTGTCTTTCGGTGGTCTTGGTATAATGCTGTATGAGCCGCGACCCATGAAACTTGAACCACGGGCCGGTGGTGGCTTATCCTATATTGTTGCCAGAAGCACGATTATGGCTAACTTTAACGTTAAATAAAATAAAAACTACTAAGGTTACAGGGCTGCAATTTGGTATGTTTGATGATTGGAGGTTGGATGATCAACGTAACAATTTGCAGCCCTCTAGCCTCACTAGCTTTTAAGATCTGAGGGCGGACAGAAAAAAGTGCGGACAATAAATTGCTGACAGACAAAGCTGGCACAATACCTTTCTTTTACAGAAAACTAATAAAAACCAATAACTTTCTGATAAAGTGTTCTAGGTTATTAAACAGCAGCTTTAGCTTCGTTATATTTAATGTAACAAACAACAGCATCAGATAGATAACAGTCATGAAATGGAGGCTTATTTTTAGGAAATCACTGCAACAATTTAAAAGTTCACCAGAAGAACTGGCATCTCCTTGAAGTTCTAGTTCGTTTTTTAACCACCAGATGGTATCTCTTCAAAGTTCTAGTTCTTTGTCCAGCCACCAGATGGCTCCCATCTCGATTACTGCCAGCAGTGGTCACGCTCTCACGCCTCCGAGGTCATTCACCACTGCTGGGCTACTCCAAGGTGCCGGAAATCTCTCTCAGTGATGTCCAACGTGCGCATGCGTCTGGTCCAGGAAGTGCGTGTGGCCCCAGTGATGGTAGTGGGGGCGATGACCCCCCGGGTGTTGGTGGATCAGAACGCTAGGCCTGCTATAGTACCTCCTGCCTCCGTGGAAGCCGCTGGCTTCAGCCTCCGGATCCGGATTTGCGAGGCACAGTCCTAGCATCACGATGCACAGGATCAGGATTGCAATTGCCTGTGGAGAGATTAGGATCTTATGAAATTCCTAGTATATATACACATAAGAATATATATATATATATATATATATATATATATATATATATATATATATATATATATATATATATATTTAAATGCTGGCCAGTTTCGTCCATCTGTCCTAGACACCTTCAGAGGAAACTTGTCTGGCTATATAATCACACATGCTGTATGGACATAGATATACACACTCACCCACTCACACAGACACACATGCACGTACATGCAGTATATGATATTTATCTATGTATATTTTCTTGAATAATCAGGATAGACCTTTCAGCATTAATCTGTTTTCCTGACAAGGGTTGGCACAGAAAAGAGATTAAGGAACAGTCACTGCAGCATTCAAGTTGTAAATTGCAAGTCTTCTGACAGTTGCAAGTGACTGCTATCAGGGTAGTATATAGAAGTACTGTCTTGACAGTTCTGGCCTAGAAAGTACTGAAAGATATGGGTTCTTCTGCGCCGTATCACAAGGCACATGAATGCTAGCTCTAAGGTTGTGGATCCCTTGGAGGAGAATGTTCCCCCTAAATGGTGCATGCCCCGTAGGGGGCCAGTCTTGCACCGCAGGCATTACTTAAGGTTCTTTGCAGAGTCTCTTCAGCCCTTAGCTGCAACCCCTTTCATTCCTTTTACTGTACCTCTTTTCATATTCTCTTTCTTCCATCTTATTACTTTCCACCCCTCTCCTAACAGTAGTTTCATAGTGTGACTGCGAGATTTTCCTCCTGTTAGACATTTTAGACATTTTTACTCTCAGTTTCCCTTTCTGTGTTGAATGACCTCAAATAGCTATTAAAAATACACTAGAGGATTTTAATCCAACCAGCAAAATTGTAATCCTTTCAGATAAGCTTGTATTTAAGGTAAACACTTACAGTCTTCATGATGAACGAGGTTATTTAAAGGACGTGGCTTGAGATCCCAAGAAAGGGTCAAACGAAGTCGATCCTTGAGAGCAGAGCAAACTGGTCCCCTTGGATGAGAACTCACTGTATATATACATATATACCCAGGCGAGGGCCACGAACCCCACAACCAGTTGTGGACGAAAACAGGAGAGTTTTTGTCGAAAGGTCGGGAATTTTCGGGGTCCTACTTGACCCTGTTTAGTGGCTTTTTGCTCGGGATGGGTTCACGAGAAAGGGAATCGTCTCTAGGAAAAGATTTTGTAGAGAATTTCCCCAGAGGTCACATAGTAGTTATAGAACCTCAAGAGCTCAAGCGAAGATACAGTGCATTGCTACCCTAGAACAGTTCACCTTGTATTTCAAGTAATTTCATTTTCAATTTTTTTTATACTTTTATCTATTTGTGTATGTGATTTATTCATTTGTGTTTTTTCTTTTCTAATAATTGATCTCTTCTTTCTGTATTTCCCACTACCTTCTGTTAATTCTTTCTAATGAACTATTTATTTATGGAATTTATGAATTTCTATTTTGTCTTTCCCATTACCTTCTGTTAATGCCTTGTAATGAACGCCACATTCTTTGGAAGCTTAAATTTCATGTCGTTGGCCCCTGGTGGGCTTGTTCCATTTGAATAGGGTTCATCTTCTGAATAATAAACAATAATATATTCCTACGCTCTTCCTTCGTGTTGTATACTGATGCGCTTTCTGGCTGCTCACATCTTCCTTTCCTTAAAGGGAAGGTGGCCACTGGTAAATATAAATGAAGCCAATTATTGTCAAATAATAAGAATAATTGTCACTGCTCTAATTATCTTCCCCATGCTGATCGCTTCTTGATGTGAGTCAACTAAATGTCTGTTGATACGATTACCGGAAAACAGGTGAATGGATTTGGATGAAGCCTGATGAATACATTTACTGGTAGACACCAGAAGATTGGTTACTACTGGCGTCAGTGAATGCTTGGGGTTTTTTCCACAGTAGAAAGTAGGGTAAACGTGCACGAAGCTCACTTCAAGTTCTCTGTGTCATTCGTGATTTCAGACTTTTCAGAAACTGATGCGTGATAGCTCTACCATAAAGTTGTTCTTCTTGCGTTTCGTTACATTTTTGGTATTTATTAATTCATTAATGTATTGTTTCTTTTTAGTAAGTGAGATATCTTTCTGCATATCCCTTTACCTTTTCTTCCTAATGAGCACCATATTCTTTGGAAACTTGAATTTCAAGTCAATGGCCCCTGTGGAGTTGTTCCATATGCACAGGGTTCATCTTCTGAATAATAATAATAATAATAATAATAATAATAATAATAATAATAACAATAATAATAATAATAATACTCCAGCTGCAGATGAAACAGAAAGTCTTTCAGCATCTTTAGAGACCTAAATATCCAGAGAATATTTTCTCTTCAAATTTCTTATCCCAAGTTCCTGGCATTAATCTCTGGCGCTGTCGTTCAGTTCGCTCCTTGTGCATTCTGTATAGGATTTTAATTCCTGTGATCCCTTGCTAGTTCTCTTAAAATTTTTTCTAATTGTCTTTATTAGTTACGTCTTTACTTCTCGGTTACATTTCTAGGAATATATACATACATATATATATATGCATACATTTATATACATATGTATATATATATGAATATATATATGTGAATATAAGTATATGTGTATATATAATATTTATATATATAATATATATATGTATATATATGTATATGTACAGTATATATGTTTATATATGTATATATATGCATATGTATATGTATTAAATACTGTATATGTATATACTGTATATATATATATATATATATATATATATATATATATATATATATATATATATATATATATATATATATATATATATATATATATTGTGTGTGTGTGCATATGATATCTGGAGACGTTTGGTAGGCAGCTAAACTTATGTAAATGATAAGATTCTAAACTAAATAACTCCTAATATTATAGCAGCGGTTCTCAGACTAGGGGTAATAACACCCTTGGAGGTAATGAAGCCGTTCCCGGCGGGTAACGAGGCACTTTCTAAATTTTATTTTCTATTAATTACCAAAGAAATAATGCTTCAATTCCAATGTGTAATAAAAGGAACGATGCTTTAATTTTAAATTTTTGTCGAAGGAATAACGTTTAATATCTAAATTCTATATTTCTTAAGACTTGAGTCAAAGTAAAATTAATTTCTTACATATAAAATGCATTAGAAATCAAGCATTCCAATATTTTTCTTTCCATTATATTGTAACCTCACGCAACTGAAGAGGAATGGGGTAGGGGTATTGGTGATCTGTCACACCATTGCCGGGGGTAACGATACCAAAATATTTGAGAACCACTGTTATAGCAATAATAATTTTCTACAGTTGATTATTACTGAATAGAAAGTGCCTGAGCACGTTCAGAAGAATGAAAGCCAGTATTACCTGGATTAGGCAAAAACATGGTTATTCTGAGACATTGCTACTTTGCCAACTGGAGTTTCATTCTTTTAACCGGTTTTCTCTCTAGGAAGTTTTGTGCCATTGAAGCTTCAAAGCAGAATAAAAACTGGGCTATTCTATTTCAAGAAGCACCAGTAACCGGTTTCAAGAACAGGACTAGTTTTTGCTTGGCAAAAAGAAAAAAAAAATTGCATTCATTTTGAATGTCGATTAGTAGGTAAGAACTAGCCAGGGTTGTAGGTTAGGTAAGAATAATGGCACAGTCCCAAGGGGCCCCAATATTGAAAAAATGTCTGACACAGAATAGGAAACGTAGTATAGAATAAAGTATGAATGAAAATCAACAAATGGGAAATCAGTAAGATAAATATCAAAGCAAAATAAATTGCATACGTAATTAATATACTATGAAGTGAATCACTTGTCAGTCTGCTCAGCTAAAAAGAAGTTGCATCGAGCTTGAACTTCGGAAGTTCGAATTTTTTAACTATAGACTGAATCACATTTTTCTTCGTTTTATGGCAGAAATATATTGAATGCTGTGGAAGGAAGTTTTGATGATATAAGAAGATCAGTTTACAGTCTGATGAATGGAAAGACACCAGACATTGACAGGCTTACATGTGGGATCCTGTGGCACAGTGGTGAAAGTGTCATTCAGTGGTTGACCAGGGTTGATAAGGTATGTCTAGAAACTGCAAAGATTCCGAATGAATGAGTAAAGGGGTTAAATGTTACTTTGTACAGGTTTCAAAAAAGGACAGGAAACTGTATGAAATATGAGGTCATAAAGTTAGAGTTCTGGGGAGGGAGTACTGTGAAATTTAGCTGAGAAAGTAGGAATGATGACAGAAAATGGGATATCAGTAAAATGTGGAAAGGCTGATGTTTGCAAGTGATTGGGGAAACTAAAGACAAACTGCAGAAATTGCAATGCTGTCATGTACAAGATTAGACTCACTTGGTGCCTGCACATGGTATTAATTGACCCAATTATTTCATATCAGGTTCGTTCTAATTTTCACAAGTAACATTTGTTTTCTCTTATTTTTACGATATTTGATGCTTTAAGAGGATGTGAGGAATATTAGTGTTATTGCGTTGTATCTGTTTTCGTTTTGCAACCCAGGAAGCATTCACTGGTCTGGCTGACACCATTTTCATTATTTTGCATATTGATGCCATGCAAGTCTCTGTCGTAGATTTCTCTTTGTTTCTATTTCCAGGCCACCAAATTTCCCTTGGTAAACTGCATCGTCTCAGTTTATTATCACATCACATCCAGCCTACGTAAGATGATAAGTATAACTGCAATAAAAAATCAGTGTTCCCTTCTCCCAAAAGTGTTTCTTTGTAGGGTTAACAAGCCTGAACTGGAAGTATCTGTGCCACATAACTGTAAAATTCTTTCAGCTACTGCGCATTGTGGTTTAAACTCAAGGCAAACAGATTGGTTACTCTAGTACGTCTTGTGGGGCGTTGTCTTATTGACTGGGGTTCCTGGAATGCTTCATTGAAAACAGATTCATGATCACAATAAATCGTGAACTTAAGATTATAACACATGCCAGTATTGCCAACCTCTGAACATATTGCATACTAGCATAATATGGTGTTAATCATATGTCTTTTCAAAATTCGGTTAAAAATCACCTTTAAAAGAAAAAAAAAATTATGGAGAAAATTTTTAAATCTATGAAGTGTCTGAATATAATTTTCAATTTGCGTTTTTCCTCTCTTTACGTCGGAAATACCCAGTTCATATAAAAAGAATGGGTATTACGAAATGCTCCCTTTGCCTTAAAACAACTTTTTTACACCTTTTCCAAAAGGAAAACGGTGATTTAGCAGAATTCGTGGGAGAGACTGGCTGCTAGTAACCAGGAAATGCTGGATATTACCAGAACGGCTCTCTCAGGCGAACATGGCGTGCCCAGAGGCGGGTATGATACTGGTTTTCATCCACGGAGAATTGGGCATATTCATCTTGCAAAACAAAGTTGAACGAAAGGCAAAATGCAGTGCTTTTGCTGTGCTTGTTTCGGCCTTTTGAACGTGAATGAGTTTTTTTGTTCATGAGTTTTGATTTTCCAGAGCTTGGACAAGAACACATTACGATTTTTCCAGTGCCTGTACAAGAACAATGTATGATTTTTTCCAGTGCCTGTACAAGAAAAATTTGTTTTTTCCAATGTCTGTACAAGAACAATGTATGATTTTTCCAGTGCCTGTATAAGAACAATTTATGATTTTTCCAGTGCCTGGACAAGAAAAACTTTTGATTTTTCCAGTGCCTGTACAAGAACAATTTATTGATTTTCCAGTGCCGAACAATTTTTGTTTTTTCCAGTGCCTGCACAAGAACAATTTATGATTTTTCCAGTGCCTGTACAAGAAAATATATGATTTTTCCAGTGCCTGTATAAGAAAAATTTAAATGATTTTTTCCAGTGCCTGTGCAAGAACAATTTATGATTTTTCCAGTGCCTGAACAAGAACAATTTATGATTTGTTCAGTGCTTGGACAAGAACAATTTGTAATCACCCTAGAATGATAGAGGGTACCAGAGGTTAGAATTATTTAAAAAAAACAAAGAGTATATCTTTAAGATATTCTTACGGAAGAAGTTGCGTTGTGTTGAGATGGCAAGTAAACAGGATTATGAAAACATAATCAGGCCAGAATGGTAGAAAAAAATATGAATCCTTCTTGTGAAAGAAATTATTCAAGAGATTTCAAGCAAAATTATTTCATTCTCCCAGATTTTTTTTGGTAGTGGTTCTACCCTGTTAAAGGAATTTCAACAGAACTAACTAAAATAAGTTGGTTTTCTTCTTTTTATAATCCTTTTCTTGTTTTCTGTTAAAGAAAACTATTGTGCCGGCTTTGTTTGTCCATCCACACTTTTTCTATCCGTCCTCAGATCTTAAAAACTACCGAGGCTAGAGGGCTGCAAATTGGTATGTTGATCATCCACCCGCCAATCATCAAACATACCAAATTGCAGCCCTCTAGCCTAAGTAGTTTTGATTTTATTTAAGGCTAAAGTTAGCCATAATCGTGCTTCTGGCAACAACATAGGCCATGTCACCACCGTGCCGTGGTTAAAGTTTCATGGGCCGCGGCTCATACGGCATTATACCGAGACCACCGAAAGACAGATCTGTTTTCAGTGGCCTTGATTATAAGCTGTACAGAAAACTCGACTGCGCCGAAGAAACTTCAGCGCATTTATTGCTTGTTTCTGATTCATGTTCGTCAAAGCTCTTCCGGCTTTGTCAGATCTTGGCCTTTTTTTTGTGTTTTTTTTTTTTTTTGTCAGGTTTACTTATCTACTGGAATATTGATCCTGGTATTATTTTGTTTCCTGCTCACATGTGCTAGATTTTTAAAAATGTCGCTTGCATGATTGTGCATTTGTCATTCTCATCTATGTGTGGGATTACAATACATATGTATATACATGTAAATATTTCAGCGGCGAGTTAGGGTCCATACATATATACATATACATATATATATATATATATATATATATATATATATATATATATATATATATATATATATATATATATATATATATATATAGTAAGAGAGAGAGAGAGAGAGAGAGAGAGAGAGAGAGAAAGAGAGAGAGAGAGAGAGAGAGAGAGAGAGAGATACCCTTGTCTACCCCGACAGCGATCACAGAAATCGACCTAAGTTGAATGGATACAATGAATTTTCTTGAAAAAGAAACGAAGATGTTTTCCTGGGGAATTAAAGATAGATAGATAGATAGATAGGGAGACAGATAGGTAGAGAGAGAGAGAGAGAGAGAGAGAGAGAGAGAGAGAGAGAGAGAGAGACAAATATCCACGTGCGCTTATGTACCAGATACTACTTCAGGACCTTATCACACACACACACGCACGCACTCTCACGCAAGCACCTACCAATCACGTTTTAAGTGAACCTTTGCAAACCGGTTATATCCTCCCGAGAGGAAGACCCACGAAGGAAAACAAAAAAGAGAAAAAAAAAGTGTAATAAAAAGATACTCATGACCTCTAAAAGTATGTTGAACCGCCTCGCTCAGACAGGGGCCGTTGTGGGAAACTTTGTTCCTTCAGTGTCCTGCGTTTTTCTATGCACGCCTTTCCCAACCCCTTGGGAGGGGGGGGGGGGCGGTGGGAGGGGGGTAGTGGTGCCGTCATTGCACGTCACTTGGTCCTCCTTAGGCATTACTTGAGGTTCTTTTGCAGCGTTCCTTCCATGGCCCCTAGCTGAAACCTCTTTCAGTCCTTTTAAAATACCCTCGTTCATATTCTCTTTCTTCCATCTGATTTTACTCAACTCTCTCCTAACAATTTTTTTTATAGTACAGCAACGAGTTTTTTTTTCCCTCCAGTTATACCTTTCAAACCTCCTTTACTCTCAATTTCCCATTCAGCGCTGAAAAACCTCATAGGTCTCAGCGCTGGGCCTTTGGCCTAAATTCTAAGTTCCGGTTTCAGTGCCTTTTCCAAATTGGTAACAACAGTGGGATTTCCCTTTGCCGGTTGGAGCGGGTGGGCGAGTGTCAGTGCTCCTCATGTGGTGCACTGTAGGCAGTACTAAAGGTAGGTTGTATGCAGCGTCCCTTCGTCCACTGGCTGCACCTGCATTTCAGCATTTTAATTTGCTTTCGTTCCCACGTCCTATCTTTCATCTTGCTGTCCAGTCACTCCAGCTCGCTCTCTTCAAATATCTGAAGCCCTGAATGGCTGAATGTTCCCCAGAGCTTGGCTCTACGCCTAAATTATCATGAAGTAACCCAGACCACCGAGATTCATTTCGATGTTTTGCTGTATAGGCACTTAGGATCCTCAGCCCAGGAGTCAAGTTATATCCATATTTCCTCGGTTGAGTTCAAGTTTGCTTCACATTTCTCCTCGGTCTTGTCCAGATTGTTGTTCTCTGTCATTTCTGACGGATTTTTCTTCTCAGTTATTTCTTTCTGTTGCTGGATATATGTTAGCATGTCAGTCATGTCCCAAACTGCCCTAAAATGGAAAACTGCAGTATCTGCAAAATTTTCGAAATTGAGACATGCCACCTATTGGGCTCGTGAAACACTAATACACAAGTTACTGCAGTTTCAGAATGATCCTTCAGTGCTTTATTTAGGGGGTCCAATTCGCAGTATCTGCAAAATCAGTAGTAAGGCAAGGGAAAACTGCAGTATCTACCATTTTTCTCAGTTTTGTATTTTTGCAGATACTGCAGTCTTTCCATTTTAGGGCAGCAGACACACGGATTATATTTTAGAAGGTAATAAGGAAAACACCAGTCTCTTTGTAAACAAACGTTTCTGCCAATTCATTGAGAAACATATAACTTCTGACTTCCGTAGTGAATGTTTCCCCATGGACCCATTGAAACAGAAATCGTTGATAGTTTTACCCATTTTCAGTACAAAAATATTTCCAATTTCTCTTTTCTGAGAGATATTCTCCTTTTTGAGAGTTAAGAATGAGGGTTTTAACACACAAATAACACAGTCAACAATTTGTTTTATTAATAAAAATGTTCATAAATAAATAAATATGATTTAGTAATACATAAATAAACTAACATTAATAAGCTACCGTCATATTTTAACATAGGTTCAACAGTCAGAATTAGTCAGTGTTTATAACAATGCTTTAAAAGAGAAGTTCAGTGTTAGATTGACCCTGGTTTTCTCATGGACGACATTTATGAATCACTCCTTTTTTCTGTGCATATAAACCTCATTACCAAGTTTATTGCAAAGCCACTGACTTCAGGAAGTGATCTTTCAGTCTCATAACGTTAGCAAAATCATCTGTAGTTGAATTTAGCAAATCTGTAACCTCAGTGCAGAGTCCAGAATAAGACTGGTTGAATTTATCAGTTGTTTGGCCTCAACACTTGAGTTCAGAATCACTATTAGGACTTATGTTTAGTGGAATTTTACAATTCAGTATCCCAACACTTATTTCAAAATCAGCTTTAGTTGAACTCTGCACTTCAGAAACCTCAATGCTGGGTTCATAATCAACTTTAGTTGAATTTTACACTTTTGTAGCCCAACATTTATTCCAAAATCACCTTCAGTTGAATTTAACAATTCTGTAACCCTAATTCTAGTCCAGAATCAGCTTCAGTAGAATTTTGCACTCCAGCAACCCCACCGCTGAGTTGAAAATCATCTCTAGTTAAATTTTGCAATTCAGTTGCCCCAACGCTGAGTTCAAAACCAGCTTTTGAGTTTAACAATTCAGTAACCTCAGCACTAAGTGCAGAATCAGCTTTTGAATTTAACAACCCAGTAACCCCAGCGCTGAGTTAAAATGTTTAATTTAACAATATCCTACGACTATCTAACATGAGTATTGCATGAATAAACATTGCCGCAGTTACGGACTCTACCGGTGTTCTAGTAGTATCCGTAGTGAGTGTGCCCATAGTGGTGGTAATGGGGCTGGTACCCACCGTAATACCCGTTGTTGTAGTAGTGAGGTCTGTAGTAGTAAGGGCGTCTGTGGTGGTGGTGGTGGTGGTACCCACCGTAGGGGTATCCGTAGAAGCCAATGCCAAAGCCTCCACCACCGAAATGACGGTGATGTGGATCTGCTTCTGCCACTGCTTCTGCATCTGCCACTGCTTCTGCTTCTGCCACTGCTTCTGCTTCAGCTTCTGCGTCAGCGCCTGCTTCAGGAAACGCCAGGCATAAGCCCACCACGAGGGTGAAGGTCAGAATAACGAGAACCTGCAAGAAAAGAGAGAATGATAAAGTAATGGATCTGGGTTAGTGGTGAATAGAACTGCTTCTGCTTTTGCCTGCGTCAGCGCCTGCTTCAGGAAACGCCAGGCATAAGCCCACCACGAGGGTGAAGATCAGAATAACCAGAACCTGGAAATAAAAGAGAGAATAATAAAATAATGGATCTGGGTTTGTTGTGAATATAATGAAAAACACTGATTCATCCACACTTAAAATATAAATTGGCCCCCCAAATTTATTCGCCCCTTAAGGGTTTAGTGCCGTCAGTGTGCCTCCCCACGCGGTGTACTGTAGGCATTGCTGTAGGCAATGGAGGCGTCCCTTAGGTCACTAGCCGTAGCCCCTTTCGTTCTTTTACTGTACCTCCATTGAAATTATCTTTTTGCCATCTTAGTTTCTTCAACCCTCTTAACAATTGTTATCCCTTCAGCACTGAATGATCTCACAGGTCCCAGCTTTTGGCCTCTGGCCTGAATTTTATATTGCAGTTCCAATTCGCAAATTCTGATTAACGACCGCCATATTTCCCCTCGATAAAAAAAAAAAAACGCAGGATCTCGGTTAAATTCCAATTCCAGTTCCCAAATTCCAATCTGCGACCGCCGTATTTCCTCTCAAAAAAAAAAAAAAAAAAAAAAAAAAAAAACGCAGGCTCTCGCTTAAATTCCAATTCCAAATTCCAATCTACGACCGCCATATTTCCTCTCGATAAAACAAACCGCAGGATCTAGGTTAAATTCCAATTCCCAAATTCCAATCAACGACCGCCATATTTCCTCTCGGAAAAAAAGCAGGATCTCGGTTAAATTCCAATTCCAGTTCCCAAATTCCAATCTGCGACCGCCGTATTTCCTCTCAAAAAAAAAAAAAAAAAAAAAAAAAAACGCAGGCTCTCGCTTAAATTCCAATTCCAAATTCCAATCTACGACCGCCATATTTCCTCTCGATAAAACAAACCGCAGGATCTAGGTTAAATTCCAATTCCCAAATTCCAATCAACGACCGCCATATTTCCTCTCGGAAAAAAAGCAGGATCTCGGTTAAATTCCAATTCCAGTTCCCAAATTCCAATCTACGACCGCCATATTTCCTCTCGGAAAAAAAGCAGGATCTCGGTTAAATTCCAATTCCAATTCCCAAATTCCAATCTACGACCGCCATATTTCCTCTCGATAAAACAAACCGCAGGATCTAGGTTAAATTCCAATTCCCAAATTCCAATCAACGACCGCCATATTTCCTCTCGGAAAAAAAGCAGGATCTCGGTTAAATTCCAATTCCAGTTCCCAAATTCCAATCTACGACCGCCATATTTCCTCTCGGAAAAAAAGCAGGATCTCGGTTAAATTCCAATTCCAATTCCCAAATTCCAATCTACGACCGCCATATTTCCTCTCGATAAAAAATAAATAAAAGAATTTCATGTGGTAATAAGCACACGAATCTCGCCCCTGAACCGTAGTTAAGAAGCTTCGGAATCTGCATATACGTATGAGGGCGCCGCCTGAGGGCGTGGACAGGGACGCCGAAGAAGAAGATGACCTTGGCCAGGGCGACGAAGTCACAGATTGTCCTTCTTTAAAAGCGTCCTATCCTTGGGTTATCCCTCCATAACCAGTTTTCCGAAGATGCGATAAAAAATGGAAGACACGTGTATTAAAGCACCATGATTGAGATCGAAAGATTAAGAAGTATGTGTATAATTTATTTTTGATGGGAGGTGTTTTGATATATAACATTGTTTGATGGGAGGTGTTTTGATATATATATATTTTTTTGACGGAAGGTGTTTTTATATATAATTTTTTGATGGGAGGTGTTTTGATATGTAATTTTTTGATGGGAGGCGTTGATATATAATTTTTTTGACGGGAGGTGTTTTGATATTTAATTTGTTTTGATGGGAGGTGTTTTGGTATATATATATTTTTTGATAGGAGGTGTTTTGATATGAAATTTGTCTTGATTGGGTTTTGAAATATATATTTTTTTGGTGGGAGGTGTTTTGATATATAGGCTATATATTTTTTTTGATGGGAGCTGTTTTGATATTCAGTCAATCTTCCAAAGAACGTGGTGTTCATTAGAAAATGCGGTATTGTTTAACAAAAGTGCACTGTGTAAAAGATAGCATTATTTATATTAAGTGATAAAAATCCACAGTTACATTTATAAATAAAATGTATTAATATGCGAAAGATGATTGCAAAGACGTGTTCCTCCTCAGTTCGAAAGTGTTCGTTGTATCTTTTGCATATTAATTCAGTTTATGGAGAAACGCTTCCACAGTTATGTATGGGTACATATATATATATATTTAAAAATAGATCTCTACAGAGAGCTTTCGGGAATCCGTTCGAAACTGAAAATGGGACTCGAACGGATTCCCGAAACCTCACTGTAGAGACTACTTTCAAATACATTTGTACCTATACATAACTGCGGAATTGTTTCCCCATTTCAAGACACGTGTTACAATGAGTATTTTTTTTATAAATACTATTTATATATATGTAGATCTTTATTACTTGACAGTTTATCAACATACCGTGAATTTCATAGCAGTCATGTACAGTATTATTCACGTTGCTTGCTGGAGTACGGGCTGACTTGAAACTCAGTCTTCTGAAGAATTTAACGTACATTAGAAAGTGCGGTATTGTTTAAATAGAATTTACAAAATGTAACGTCATTTACATTATTATTCGCGTTGCTCGTTGGAGTTGGGATAAAAATTCAAAGCGTCCCTGAAAACGAATAAAATTAAGGGTTTGCCTTCAAGCAGGGTTTCCTAACACTTTGGGGAAAGTATTTGGGGAAGACTCCCTGAAAAATGTAATAAAATTAAGGGTTTCCTAACACTCTGGGGAAAGCACTTGGGAAAGACTGCCTGAAAAAATAAAATAAAATTAAGAGTTTACCTTCAAGTAGGGTTCCCTAACACTCTGGGGGAAGCACTTGGGAAAGACTGCCTGAAAAAATAAAATAAAATTAAGAGTTTACCTTCAAGTAGGGTTCCCTAACACTCTGGGGGAAGCACTTGGGAAAGACTGCCTGAAAAAATAAAATAAAACTAAGAGTTTACCTTCAAGTAGGGTTCCCTAACACTCTGGGGGAAGCACTTGGGAAAGACTGCCTGAAAAAATAAAATAAAACTAAGAGTTTACCTTCAAGTAGGGTTCCCTAACACTCTGGGGGAAGCACTTGGGAAAGACTGCCTGAAAAAATAAAATAAAACTAAGAGTTTACCTTCAAGTAGGGTTCCCTAACACTCTGGGGGAAGCACTTGGGAAAGACTGCCTGAAAAAATAAAATAAAATTAAGAGTTTACCTTCAAGTAGGGTTCCCTAACACTCTGGGGGAAGCACTTGGGAAAGACTGCCTGAAAAAATAAAATAAAACTAAGAGTTTACCTTCAAGTAGGGTTCCCTAACACTCTGGGGGAAGCACTTGGGAAAGACTGCCTGAAAAATAAAATAAATTGAGGGTTTCTCAACAATAGGGAAAGCACTGGAAAAGCACCCGACTTAGGGAGAAACATTTAAAGCAATCCTGGAGAAAAATAAAGCAAAATTAAGGGTTTGCCTTCGAGTAGGGTTCCCTAACACTTCGGGGAAAGCAACGGGAAAGCACCCGGACTTACCTTCTGCATGTCGCAACTCAGGAGGAGAACCGCTTTCCGCTGGGTCTTTCTCGCGAATAAATAGGCAGGTGCGACCGCCGACCCTGTAAATACGGGAAACCTGTTGCTTACTTGCTCGGTTGCTTGGGTCAAGAGCCCCCGAGGAGGAGGAGGAGGAGGAGGACCCGCTGAATTTGGGACCGCTAAAAGGACCCAGATGCGATGGGAAACCCCGAGTGTTGGTATGCAACCGGTCAGGGAAGAAAGTTGGTTCTATTGTGTCAGGAAGAGGAGAAGAGAGACGGGGAGAGCAGATGTTACGGTACTGGAGATTTTTACTCTGTTTTTTTTTTATTTTTTATTTTATTGTCCGTATTTTTCTTCCTGTTAATCTTTTGTCTTCCGTATGAATAAAATAGATGGAGAACATGAGGGCGTTGTAGTTTATATATATATATATATATATATATATATATATATATATATTACATATATATATAATATATATATATATATATTGTATATATATATATATATATATATATATATATATATATATATATATATATATATATATATATATATATGTAAACGTTGGCTGTAAATCCTGGCTGGTTTCGTTTTTATATCCCAGACATTTTCAGAGTTACTTTTCTCCGTGATAAAACTGCATGTATAAATCAGGTGTCAGTGTCATATGTTTATACACACACACACATATTTATATATGTATATATAAATGTATGTGTACACACACACACACACGCACACTATTGGCAGGGCCCCAATCATCATCATCTGTGCCCTCCCAGCTAAACCCAATACTACCGTACGTGCCTCGAATTATTAACCATTACCTAAGAATATATTAGACCATCCGATGCGCCCGAAGCACTCATTCTTACTCCTATCCATAAAACAATCTGTTGAGTGTATTAATTCAGCATTGGCATGATTATGTAATCTGAGGGAGCATAAGATTATATAGTTTCTTCTGCACTTTGCGTTAGAACCGCGCCTTATTCCGTTTTCTCAAAATTATCGCAAAATCACGACTTCATAGAAAACGGGGCGTTGATGTGCGTCACGCTGGGTTTACTGATCAGTCAGACGACATAATAGACACAAAGTTGAAGTAATGTCTTCCCGTTACTGAGCAGGACAAGAACACCTGTTGAATTTACAGTTCTGTTTTAGTAATTTGATGTACCAAGAGCCTAGCCAACCGCCAGTGCACTGACGCCATAAATACGTGGCGTTGGCACATTGTCTTCCTGTTGCTAGTCTGGACAAGAATAAGTATTGAACTTTAGAGTAATTTGATTTATCAGAGCCCTGCCTCCTATCTATTTGTAACGTATTAAAAAAGAGGCTGATTTGGTCGAAGATTGGCGAGGGGAATAGAGAAATGTATGGAGTATCTTTTGAATTTACAGATCTGTTATTAGAGTATTTTGATTTGTCAAGAGCCCAGCTAACCCGTAGTGGTGTAGTGCCGTCAGTGCACCTTATGCGGTGCAGTGTAGGCGTTCCTTGAGGCTCTGCGGCGTCCCTTCGGCCCCTAGCTGCGACCCGTTTCGTTCTATTTACTGAATATCCTTTCGTATTCTCTCTCTTCCATCTTACTTTCCACATTTTCCTAACAGTCTTTCATAGTTCAACTGCCAGTTAGGTTTTTCCTCTTGTTACGCCTTTTAAACCCTCTTACTCTGCTTCCTCCAGCGCTGAATGACCTCATAGGGCCCAGAGTTTGGCCTCTGGCCTAAATTTCATATTGTATTCTATTCTAGGCTACAGGATGAGGTTGAAATTCTAAATCATAAGATACTGTAGAAAATGATTAGGCACAGTTTTGAGACTATGGCTGAAAAAAGTTACTTTATTCGAGATAGCACTAGAGTTTCAAAATGATTTATGCATTTATTGTATAGATTTGGAATTAGCATTTGATATAGTGATACTTAGAGGCTTGCTCAAACTGTTAGAAAGAGTTAAGAAAGATGAAATTATTGATAACATTATTCAAGATGTATATATATACATTATATATATATATATATATATATATATATATATATATATATATATATATTATATATATATATATACTGTATATATAACAATTTTTGGGTAGATAAAGTAAATTGCTGTCTTAGGTACAACTTACATAAGTATAGTATACCCTTTCAGGATTGACATACCCACCGAAGCAATCCTGGGCCCAGATTCAGTATATGCAGAAAACCTCGTTTTTGTAAGAATAATTTATTTTGGTCAATTTTCACCAAATTCTAGATTCTATGCAGGTGGCCAATCAGGTGCCAAAGCAAGCACAATAAACAAGAAAAGTCTTGGCAAGTGATAATGCAATATATTAAGAAGCTTATATTAATGCAGAAAATAGCATGAGGATATATCTGCCTCTCTTCTGGTAGTTGTGTTTATACAAGTTGCAGCAAACTAATGAATCCCCATCACATCAATATTCTGCCGACTTTGTCTTGGGAAAGACTGTATTTGCAATTTTTGTAGTTTAAGGAAAAACTTTAAAAGCACTTGCTAGAAGTTGGCTTCATTCTTTTACAGAGCTACTTGTCTTCAAAAGAAAATCTTGATGGCAAACACCAGAACAGAGAGACTTCAGAAGCACTTGAATAGAGAGACTTTAAAAGCACTTGCTAGAAGTTAACTTCAGTCTTCTACAGAACTACTTGTGTGCAAAAGCAAAGAGTTGATGGCAAACACCAGGACAGAGAGACTTTAAAAGCACTTGCTAGAAGTTAACTTCAGTTTTCTACAGAACTACTTGTCTGCAAAAGAAAATCTTGATGACAAAACCAGAACAGAGAGATTTTTAAAAAAAACTTGCTAGAAGTTAACTCCAGTCTTCTACAGAACTACTCATCTGCACAAGAAAATCTCGATGCCAAAACCAGAACAGAGAGAAATGGATGTGCTGATTATACTGACATCCTTCGGCCTCTCTCTTCAGTATTCTGCCTTCATAAGATGGAGATGATGACAGACCAGTGTTTAAAGAAACAAATGTATTCGAGGTATAATTCATTCAGCCAGGAATTGCCTAATACACAGATGTTACTGAGCTTTGGGTTCTGTATTGTAACAGATACTCCCCTGAATATGTGTGGGAGTGAAGGATATACTGCAGTAGGCTTCAGATTTGCAAGGTAGTTTATTCACAGTTGTTTTGTCTATTGGGTAGCAATTTGTTGGAATCTTATAAAACTTTACTGATTTTAAGTAGGAAAAATCAGTACACTGAGTTTCTCTTATGGCTTGAAACACTGCTTTCTGAAGGTGTATAGTGCATATTTTAGAAAGTAATTTTTTGAACTGTATATAGCTTCTATACAAAACTATTTTCAAAGCTGCGCTAAGTTCTTAAAAAAATGGCCTAATAACCAAAAATATTGACGTACGTCATTTCCATAGTTTTATCGGAGAAGCTTAGTAAGGATACTATACAACTTTGTAAACGTTAACTCTAAAATTTAACATTCAAAACAAAAGTAAAATGTTAAAGATGGTATTAGCTGTTTTCTGATTACATCTCACATATGTATTTGCAATCAAGAGTGATACATAGAATTCTAAATGAGTCACCTGTAGTTGTAGAAACAGTGCCAATGAAAAGATATGTTTGTGTTTCTTATAGTGTTGTGGGTGGGAGATAGATATCCAGTGTCCTAGACTTATTAACAAACACATTTTGAGTTTTGGCATGGTAAAACTTCATCTCTTCCATAATTTGTACTATTCACATTTTTTTTTTAGCTAAATCTCTCTTGAGACATTCAAGAATTGCAAGTGTAGAATCAGGAGGTGGGATCGATGCAAACAGAGTAGAATCATCTGCAGAGTCAAACAGCATGTTTTCAAGACCAAACAGCAATGGGACAAGAATTAAGTTTTGAGGAATACTAAAGATTGAATTCGGGTAGTCAAAATGTTAATCGAAAATTACACTCTCCATGTTAGTTAAAAATTCATTGATAGTGCTGAGTAAGGCTTCCTTAAGTTTGAAAACAAAGGCCTCATGATCAACACGGCCAAAAGCAGCGCTGAATTCAAGACCTTGACCAGTACCTAAGGATTTCTGTACGAGATTGTAAATTGAATAATAAATTAGCTCTTCAAGTAATGAAGGAGCTCTGTATTGAACTGATAGCCTCATTCAGCTGTTCTGTTATTCCTCAAGTTTTATTTGCTCTCTCTCTCTCTCTCTCTCTCTCTCTCTCTCTCTCTCTCTCTCTCTCTCTCTCTCTCTCTCGTTAACTTCCGTGACATATGGTATAACTTACCTTTGGTTTCCTTCTACCGTTTGTCTGTCAGTTGTTAATAATCTTAGTGATCAAGTGTTTTTTCGTAAATAAAACATCAAGAAAAGCATTTCTGTTTAATGTAAATTTTTTTTTGGAAGCCCATCACTACACTGGGGTCTTGCTTGGAGATGTATTAAACATAGATACTGATCTCAGGACAATACCAACATTACTGGCCGGTGAAGGCAGTCTCCAGTTCTTGCTGATGAGTTCAGTGAGGGCATTCTCCAGTCCTTGTTGACAAGTCCAATGAGGACAGTCCCCAAGCTCTAGTTGAGGAGTCCAGTGAGGACAGTCTCCAGTTCTTGTTGACAGCTCCAAAGAAAACAGTCTCTAAGTTCTAGTTGAGGACTCCAGTGAGGACAGTCTCCAGTTCTTGTTGACAAGTCCAAAGAAGACAGTCTCTAAGTTCTAGTTGAGGAGTCCAGTGAGGACAGCCTCCAGTTCTTGTTGACAAGCCCAAAGAGGACAGTCTCCAGTTCTTGTTGACAAGCCCAAAGAGGACAATGTACAGTTCATGTTGCCAAGTCCAAAGAAGACAGTCTCTAAGTTGTAGTTGAGGAGTCCAGTGAGGACAGTCTCCAGTTCTTGTTGACAAGTCCAAAGAGGACAGTCTCCAGTTCTTGTTGACAAGTCCAAAGAGGACAGTCTCCAGTTCTTGTTGACAAGTCCAAAGAGGACAGTCTCCAGTTCTTGTTGACAAGTCCAAAGAGGACAGTCTCCAGTTCCTATTGACAAGTCCAAAGAGAACAGTCTCTAAGTTCTTGTTGACAAGTCCAAAGAGGACAGTCTCTGAGTTCTTGTTGACGAGTTCAGTGATGACAGTCTCCAGTATCTGTTAACGGTTCATAAATCCATCAGAAAACGTCAATAAATCAGTTTTTCTTCTTGCGGAAGTGGTTGATGGTACGATACCCAGGGCGGCGAACAAGGCGATTTCTGTCGGGGAAGAAAGGCCGTTGGAACTGGTTACCGGGGTTACTGAAGCTACTAGGCTGAGACTGAGGGTCGGCCCTCGGATGTGGATACCCCAAACACAGTCCCACTGTGATGCTGACGATCAGGAAGCTCAACCAGATCTGCATAGAAAAGAGTAGATTATGGAATGGGATGGAATATAAAATTTTGGCCAAAGGCCAAGCGCTTGGACCTGTGTGGTCATTCAGTGCTGAAAGGGAAGGGGCGAGTAAAAAGGTTTGAGAGGTGTAACAGGAGGAAAACTTCGCAGTTGCACTGTGAAACAGTTGTTAGGAGAGTGTGGAAAGCAAGGTGGAAGAAAGAGAATATGAACTAAGGTACAGTAAAAGGAGTGAAAGGGGTTGCAGCTAGGGGCTGAAGGGATGCTGCCTACGGTGCACCGCATGAGGTGCACTGACGGCACTGTCCTCCTTGTGGGGAAGCGGAAGTGTTCTAGAATACACTGTTAACCAGCGTTAAATTTGGGGCTTCAAAGTATTAAGAAACCGTCCTAGAATGCACTTGCAACCAGCGTGAAATTTGGGGCTTCAAAGTATTAGGAAATCGTCCTAGAATACACTTGTAACCAGCTTGAAATTTTGGGCTTCAAAGAAATTAAGGAAATCGTCCTAGAATACACTGTTAACCAGCGTTAAATTTGGGGTTTCAAAGTATTAAGAAATCGTCCTAGAATACACTTGCAACCAGCGTGAAATTTGGGGCCTCAAAGAAATGAAGAAAATCGTCCTAGAGTACATTTGTAATCGGCGCGAAATTTTCGGGCTTCAAAGAAATGAAGGAAATCGTCCTAGAATACACTATGACCAATCGTGAAATATTGGGACTTCAAAGATATTAAGGAAATCGTCCTAGAATACACTATTAAACCAGCGTGAAAGTTTGGGGTATATAAAAATGAATTAAATCGTCCTAGAATACATTTTTAACCTGTGTGAAATTTTGGGACTTCAAACAAGTAAAGTTAAGGAAATCGTTATAGAATACACTATTAACTAGCGTGAAATTTTAGGACCAGAAAAATTAGGGAAATCGTCCTAGAATACAATAGTAACCAACGTGAAAGTTTTGGGGTTTATGAAAATGAAATCATCCTAGAATACACCATTAAACCTTGTGAAATTTTGGGGTTTAAAAAAAATTAAGGCAATCGTCTTAGAATACACTATTAAACGGATTGTAATTTTAGGACTCGAAAAATTTAAGAGATCGTCTTGGAATACACTACTAACCATCGTGAAAGTTTTGGGTTTTATGAAAATGAATTAAATCGTCCTAGAATACACTTACAACCAGTGTGAAATTTTGAGACGTCAAACAAAATTCAAGGAAAAAGTTATAGAATACACTATTAACTAGCGTGAAATTTTATTGCTTTAGGAAAACTTAGGAAATCGTCCCAGACGTGAATTTTTAGAGTTTAGAAACGTTAAGGAAACCGTCTTAGAATGTACCACGAAACCTAGTGAAATTTTGGGGTTAAAAAAAAAAAAAAGGAAATCGTCTTAGAACATACTGCTAAACTGCATGGAAGTGTTTGGCTTCAGGAAAATTACGGAAATCGCCCTAGAACACACTATTAACCAGAGCGAATTTTCAGGACTAGAAAAATGAAAAGTCTAATAACCTGCCAGAAAAAAACCCCTAAAATTCAGAGTATATAAACAAAAGCAGAGACCCACCTTCCTCATGGTGAGAAGTTATAAGGACTTGCCAGATCCTCCTTCCAACCAGTCCTCCTCGCAAATGGAGATCCTTCTCCCAGCCTGATTTTCTTGCAAATAATGCAGGTGCAGCTGCATTGCAGAAGGCTTTTATACAGTTGCCAGGCGTGATTCACTTCTACAGTCAGGAAAGCGAGAGAAAGAGGGCGCTGATTACAACATCGCTGGTTGAAAATCAGCGCTTGCAGATGTGGTCAGCTGAAGTGTTGTTCAGTAAGAGAATCTGTAGGAGAACGAGATGTTGACCTTAGGGTTATAAATATTAATCGCTAAATTAGAAATTGTTTATCAATATTCAGGTTTATTTATCAATATACAAGTTTCTCCCACCCCCGAACTTCCTGATTTATGGTGAAAAGAGATCTACTGACGGTTATAAATAAGATTTTTTTTTTTTCATCTTTTTAGGGGTTTTTCATCTTTATAGGGGCCGTCGACCCCTTCAGAAAATTTCAAAAATTATGGCACGATTATGGCTCACTTTAACCTTAGATAAAATGAAAACTACTGAGACTAGAGGACTGCAATTTGGTATGTTTGGTGATTGGAGGGTGGATGATCAACATACCAATTTGCAGCCCTCTAGCCTCAGTAGTTTTTAAGATTTGAGTGCGGACAGGAAAAGTGCAGACAGAAAAAAGTGCGGACGGACAGACAAAGCCGGCACAATAGTTTTCTTTTACAGAAAACTAAAAATGTTGAATAGTGAAAAGTTAACTTTTGAGATATTTGTCCTAAAGAATACGCAAAGAATTTAAACAATTCTTGAAAATACAGTTGGCTTCAAAGTAAGAATGATAAAACTCAAGACTTATCATTGGTGAGATTTTCCCCATTGTAATACCTCAATCCCATAGTATATTGAGGACAAAATGAATATTATAAAAAAAAGTATATTAGTATGAGAAGAGCACTGGAGGATTATAGCTCCAGTGATGAAAACCTCAATTACTTCTATTTTCAAAAAAAAACTGCCCTGTTAAGGGGGTAGTTAAGTTACGCATACCTTAGTTTAACCAGGCCACTGAGCTGATTGTGCTGTCAGTGCACCTCACGCGGCGCACTGTAGACATTACTCAAGATTCTTTGCAGCATCCCTTCGACCCCTGGCTGCAACCCCTTTCATTCCTTTTACTATACCTCCATTCGTATTCTCTTTCTTCCATCTTGCTATCTACCCTCTCCTGACAGTGGAACTGCGAGGTTTTCCTCCTGTTACACCTTTCAACTTTCAATTTTCCATTCAGCGCTGAATGGCCTCATAGTTCCCAGCGTTTGGACTTTGGCTTAGATTCTATGTATTCCCTTACATGGAGGGGAAGTAGCGTTAGAAAAGGACCGTGTAATCCATGAAGCACTGCATATTGTGCTTGACTAGCCTAATGTGCAAAACGTGAAAAGTATCATCATAAAACGGGTTAATCTTCTGTATAGGCATAGAAACTGGCTTGTGGAAGTATTCTGCGCATGTAATTTATGATTGATTTTGGATTTGAATCATGAAATTATCATCGACCTTTTGATTTTTCTGCGAATCCGCAACTTATTTGAGAAAACGCTTAATATGTGGGTTTATCAATCCTACTTCAGGGGAGACATTTATTATCATATGGAACGGAATTTGACTTTTTCCCAAAGATTTCTTCTGATGGAAATCCAGATATATAACGGGACTTTGTAATAAACGATGCTATAATTGCTTGTATTCTCTCTCTCTCTCTCTCTCTCTCTCTCTCTCTCTCTCTCTCTCTCTCTCTCTCTCTCTCTCTCTCTCTCTCTCTCTCTCTGATGAAAGTAGATCACGTCTGGTGACTGGGCGGTGTATATAAACTTTCTCCACTACAAATATATCTGTTTATTAGCGGGAGACACTGGCTGGGAGAAGGATCTCCCAAGTTCTTTTACTTTTACGTCATGATGAAGGCAAGTATTGCTTCTCCATAACCTCAAGT
The DNA here is from genome assembly GCA_039081455.1 of Macrobrachium rosenbergii. Classification (NCBI taxonomy): domain Eukaryota; kingdom Metazoa; phylum Arthropoda; class Malacostraca; order Decapoda; family Palaemonidae; genus Macrobrachium; species Macrobrachium rosenbergii. The sequence goes on along the minus strand of JANJGK010000038.1, from coordinate 18,649,446 downwards.
ATTGCTCCTCCATAACCTCAAGTATTGCTTCTCCATAACCTCAATTATTGCTTCTCCATGACCTCAACTATTGCTTCTCCATAACCTCAGGTGTTGCTTCTCCATGACCTCAAGTATTACTTCTCCATAACCTCAACTATTGCTTCTCCATAACCTCAATTATTGCTTCTCCATGACCTCAACTATTGCTTCTCCATAACCTCAACTATTGTTTCTCCGTAACCTCAATTATTGCTTTTCCATGACCTCAAGCATTGCTTCTCCACTACCTCAAGTGTTCAAGGACGACTTCTCTCATTTTTCTAAAGACCCAAATTTCATTGAGAGCATTATATCACCCTAAGGTGAGCCCCCATAGTCTTACAAGCAACGAGAATAATTAGATACGTATTTTCCCGTCTAATGTAATCGATTATTTATTTTTATGCAATTCTGCTTTTGAATCATTAAGGGAATTTGCGTCAATGTCAGTCAACTTAGAAGACTGTCAACCGCCCAAGACTCTTGACTATACTCACAGGACTGAATTTGAACCGAATCATTAGATAGCAAAATGTTCTTTCTAATTTGATAGATCTGAGGGTATTTTGTCTTCAAAAAAAAACCTCTGTTCTCCTCCTGGGAGTCAAGAAGCAGTGAAATTTAGGCATTAATATGAATAATTAGTTTAGAAAACACTGAGGCGTCTCTCGAAAAAGTAACAGACGAGTTTGGAAAAATTAAGTATGAAGTGTTATGTTTTGAGTTTGGAAAAATAAGCATGATGCGTTATTTATAATATTTATACCTAAACAACCATAAGATTATGGGCCACTCCGACTGATATTACTCAGACAAGAAGAAGATTTAACAAAAACAAATAAACAGAAGCTTCCCAGTCACTGAATAGATCGGCCATATGACTCAATAATCATCCATTAATACATTAGCATCGCAATCACTGCTTGCCGAATAAATTAATCTTGTTTTTCGCAACTCCGTAAAACAGGTTGTCACGATGAGGCGATAAAATTCCTTTACAGGCCAGAGCACATTCTCCTGAAGGTACCAGTTCCTTACTCTTTCAAGCTCTTGAAAGTCCGGTGGCTAATCCAACCAGACCCTCGACAACGAGATTCAAGAGAGAATAAGTACAGGCACCTTAGGCTAAGGTCCTTGTACTTATTCTCTCTTGGATATGTTTCTCTCTCGACTAATTTCTTGTACCAAAATCAACTCGATTCTTTCAGATCTCGATTTTCCTCGTCTCTAGCACCTTAGTGGGACTGTGTCGTTCTTCCCCGCGTCCGAATGCTGCTGCCTTCTTTGGAGGAGAGGAAGAAGGCGGGAATGCGTTCGGCTCTGGCTTCGGTAATTCCTTTGGAAGGCAGAAAGGCGGTGGGAATGCTTTCGGCTCTGGCTTCGGTAACTCCTTTGGAGGGCAGAAAGGCGGCGGGAATGCTTTCGGCTCTGGCTTCGGTAACTCCTTTGGCGGACAGGAAGGCGGAAACGCATTCGGCTCCGGCTTCGGTAACTCCTTTGGCGGACAGGAAGGCGGAAACGCATTCGGCTCTGGCTTCGGTAACTCCTTTGGCGGACAGGAAGGCGGAAACGCATTCGGCTCCGGCTTCGGTAACTCCTTTGGAGGGCAGAAAGGCGGCGGGAATGCTTTCGGCTCTGGCTTCGGTAACTCCTTTGGAGGGCAGAAAGGCGGTGGGAATGCTTTCGGCTCCGGCTTCGGTAACTCCTTTGGAGGACAGAAAGGCGGCGGGAATGCCTTCGGCTCTGGCGTCGGTAACTCCTTAGGCGGACAGAAAGGCGGCGGGAATGCATTCGGATCTGGTGGTTCCCAGTCCGAAGAGGGTTCCAGCTCCGACAGTTTCCCATTTTTCCGCTTCCCTCGACTTCACGTAGTCGATCGAGTGATCTGGTTTATATAAGGTATATATTACTTATTATTTTTAGGTCTTTTATACTCGTATATAGCTATTTCTGTATTTCCCATTGCCTGCTTTCGAATGAACACCATAATATTCTATGGAAGCTTGAATTCCAAGTCAGTGGCCCCTGTGGTGGACTTCTTCCATATGAATAGGGTTCATAATAATAATAATGATAATAATAATATTTTAATTTGTTAATTTATTTGTTTTTTTAAAAAGTGAGATCTCTTCTTTCTTTATTTCCCTTTATTTCCTCTTACTTCTTCCTCATAAACACCATATTCTTTGGAAGCTTGAATTTCAAGTCAGTGGCCCCTTCGGTGGGCTTGTTCCAGATGAATAGGGTTCATCTTCTGAATAATGGCAATAATAATAATTCAATGTGATGACTTGATTTAATATAAAAGGTCACGCACTGTTTTTGCACTTGGCATCACAATGAAGGGAAGGCTCATCTAAACAGCTCATACTTAGAAAGGCTGCTTTTGGTAATGCGTATAATTGCAGACTGTCATTATTATTATTATTATTATTATTATTATTATTATTATTATTATTATTGAGAAGATGAAACCTATTCATATAGAACAAGCCCACCAAAGGGGCCATTGACTTGAAATTCAAGCTTCCAAAGAATATTATAGCGTTCATCAGGAAGAAGTAAGAGGAGGTAACGGGAAATACAGAAAGAAGAGATCCCACTTATTGAAAAAGGCTTCTGGTGTATTGATTGTCCAGTCAGTAATGTTGGTGTTGTACTGAGAACATTGTGGATGTTTAGTGTACAGCTATAAAGTGACTGTGTGATGTAATGTACAACAAAAAGTTCCTTAAGAAAATAAACAGAGGAAATTTTTTTTTGAAAGCAATGTTGGTGTTGTACTGAGAACATTGTGGATGTTAAGTGTGCAGCTATGGAGTGACTGAATTTAGTAATGTACAACAAAAAGTTCCTTAAGAAAATAAACAGAAGAACTTTTTTGAGGTTTTATTTAAAAGAGAAAACATCCAGACACTAATATGACCAACAACTTACAGCTTGAAGGGAAGAAGAAACTCGGGTAAACAGTACATTATGTGTTGGGAGTAACAAAGAGATTATTGATGCAAGTTTTGTTTCCTTATCAGCAACTGTGAATTCAGATGTAGAGAAAAATGTGAGGTTGATTATAACAACCCTGAAGTAAAGACTTAGGAAATTTATATCATTCATGCAACAGTTAGGCAAAAGTATGTTATATCGTATCTCTAGTGTCACTTCCAGTATTTATAATGTCATAAACTTACTTTACCAGTCCAGAGGGAACTCTGTGATAAATCGATACTTGCCTTCCTCATGATGAAAAAGTGGTACTGCAATATTAGTAGGCAATCTTAAATCTTGAGCAAAATGCATAAAGTTCGGTTAGTGTGACAAATGTGTCTGAATTGTAGAGGACTGACGTGCTGTACAATTCCTTACCAAGTCCTGTGCTGTACAATTCCTTACCAAGTCCTGTGCTGTACAATTCCTTACCAAGTCCTGTGCTGTACAATTCCTTACCAAGTCCTGTGCTGTACAAATTCCTTACCAAGTCCTGTGCTGTACAATTCCTGACCAAGTTCTGTACATTTTGATCCATGTTGGGCAAGAGTATGTACTCTCTATAATATGCAAAGGTGCTTCGACCTCATGGCAAAAGCTGTTATAGCGTGAAAAACATGGCCTCTACAGGGTTCTGGTAAATTTGGTAGTGGCTTCATTGTTAACTGCATATACAGTTCTTGATGAAAAATCACCAACTATGTTGCCAGCTGCCCATCCATACAACACATTAGGTAACACACTTTGTAATTTATAGTCCAATATCGCTTTTGGAAATCACGCTTTGCAAGATAATGTTAAAAGGAAAGGTTATGATTTTGTAATAAACAGCTTGTCAACTTCAGTGACATAATGAAAAAGGACATTGTCAGACATGCTTCCAGCAGTCGTTTGTCACAGGTAAATAAAGTTTTCTGGGCTACAGTCATCTGAAAAAGTGGAGCTCAAGGTGACACTTTATAACCAACAGTACGGGTCATAACACTAGGAAGTTGGTGAATACCAGGTGCAAGTAATTCCTATACAATGTATGGGTTTTCGTTTACAGTTTGCTCAAAGCTGGGCCGAGAAATATCAAAGGTTGAGACCAAAGCCAAGAGAGACAAGGTCTGCCCCATTGGGTGGAGTCGTGTCCTCTTTTTAGTTTTCTATCAAAGAAAACTACTGTGCCGGCTTTGTCTGTTCGTCCGCACTTTATTCTGTCCGCACTTTTTTCCTGTCCGCCCCCAAAGCTGAATAATTACTGAGACTAGAGGGCTGCAAATTGGTATGTTGATCATCCACCCTCCAATCATCAAATCTTCCCAAAGTGAAGCTCTCTAGCCTCAGTAGTTTTTATTTTATTTAAGGTTAAAGTTAGCCATAATCGTGCTTCTGGCAACTAGATAGGATAGGCCACCACCGGGCCGTGGTTCAAGTTTCATGGGCCGCAGCTCTTACAGCATTATACCGAGACCACAGAACGATAGATCTATTTTCGGTGGCCTTGATTATACGCTGTAGCGGCTGTACAGAAAACTCGATTGCGCCGAAGAAACCGGCGCATTTTTTACTTTCGTTATTATTCTTGTTGTGGGTTTTATCTCTCTCTCTCTCTCTTTCTCTCTCTCTCTCGTTAATTCAGCTATATACTGTACTGTATTCAGTATTGATTACTTTTGTACTTTTAGATTGTCAATTGCTGAGTACCATAGTGTTCAAGTGTTGGTTTTTTTTTTTGGGGGGGGGGGCGTAAATAAAACTTCAAGACAAGATTTTCCCTTTATTTTTTATGTTAAGAAACTTTTGTGTACACTACTGCATCTGATTCTTTCGGAGTGGTACAGTGATCTCAGTACAACACCAACATTACCGACCAGATAATCAAAACACCACGAGTCCATTAGTGACGGCCTCCAATTCCATACATTAACAAACCCAGCCTTTCTAAGTATTAGCAATGTGATAAGCCTTCACCTCTCGTTGCTCCTGTACACAGGAACGTTTCTTGATCCTTTACGTAATAGAGTTAACAAAGTACGTAGCAAGTGACATGTCTTGAATTCATAGCAAAATGTTGCAGAGAATTTTTGTAGTGACTGATCAAGTTCAAATCAGTCGGGGCATGAGAAAGAAATCGAATTGTTTGCGCAGTGCCAGTCGCCTGGCTTTGACTTCGGCAGCGCTGCGTTGTTCTCCGAATATATTGCCTAAAAAAGAACCGGACTCACTGCCGCCTTTCTGTCCTCCAGAGGAACTACCGAAGCCGGAGCCGAAAGCATTCCCGCCTTTCTGTCCTCCAGAAGAAGTACCGAAGCCGGAGCCGAAAGCATTCCCGCCTCTCTGTCCCCCAGAAGAACTACCGAAGCCAGAGCTGAAAGCATTCCCACCTTTCTGTCCTCCAGAAGAACTTTCGAAGCCAGAGCCGGAAGCATCCCCGCCTTTCTGTCCTCCGAAAGAACTACCGAAGATAGAGGCGAAAGGATCCCCGCCTTTCTGTCCTCCAGAAGAACTTTCGGAGCCAGAGCCGAAAGCATTCTCGCCTTTTTGTGCACCAAATAATTCCCTGAAGTTATAGGCGAACGAATTCTCTCCTCCGAAGAAGTCAACATTCACACCCGGAGAAGACAGACACAGTCCCACCAAGATGCTGAAGGTGAGGCAAATCGAGGTCTGAAAGAATCGAGTCGATTAGGGAATAAGAAATCAGTGTTGGTGTTGAACTTTGCTAAAAGCATCAGATCGTGCTATTTAAAATGAGATGTATCGAAGTGATGTTAGAATCGCTTAGCTGTGACAGAGACACTGTTGTATAAAGGAACAGTAAAATGTAGAAAAACAAATACAGTTTGTCTTTCTTGTGACGGAGCATGAAGTGAAAAGACTATATATATATATATTATATATAAAATATATATATATATATATTATATATACATATATATATCTATATCTATCTATCTATCTATCTATCTATATATATATTTATATATATATATATATATATATATATATATATATATATATATATATATATATATAACAGGAAAAATAAAAGGAGTACCAAGCACTTTCGTGTTATTTCAACACATTTTCGAGGTATGTATATACAGTACATATATATAATATATATATATATATATATATATATATATAATATATATATATATATATATATATATATTGTATAATATATATATATATATATATATATTGTATATATATATATATATATATATATATATACTGAATATAAGATTCCTTTATTGCTTCTCTTATTTCAAAATTTTATCATCAATTTGTTTCACTGTGCTTGATGATATTGCGTTCATCCATGATAGATTTTATAGTATGCTTTTGCCTAGATATTGAATGAATGATATTTTCATATTCAGTACTCTAGAGTTGTATTAACCGACTTTATTTTATTATTATTACTATTATTATTTCGAAGGGCAAACCAAGTCTTGGGGGGGGGGGACATCAGTGTCTTTAGGGGATCAAGTTCCCACCCCTCCCGCCCCCCCCCCCCCCCCCCCCCGTGTGACGCCCCTGGACTGTCTGCTATTAAGGTCTGTGTACTGTGCTTATTCGCTCTTGAATAAAGTTGACGATGGTTTGGTTGGATTAACCACCGGACTTCAAGAGCTTGAAAGAATAAGGAACTCGTACCTTCAAGAGAATGTGCTTTGGCCTGTGAAGGTTATCGCGTCATCGTAACAACCGGTTTTACGAAATTGCGGAAAACAAGATATAACTTATTCGGCAAGCAGTACTTACGATGCTAATGTATTAATGGATGATTATTGGGTCACATCGCCAATCTATTCAGTGACTGGGAGGCTTCTGTTTGCTTGTTTTTTGTCAAGGCCTGTTGTCATCTGAGCAATATCAGTCTGAAGTGTCCCATAATCTTACGGTTGTTTAGGCAGAAATGTTATATATAAAATACATTCTTATTTTCCAAAACTTATCTGTTACTTTTTCGAGAGATGCCTCAGTAATTTTCAAACTAATTATTAACATAAATGCCTCCGCTACATTGCTTCTTGATTCTCAGGAGAACAAAGTTTTTTTTTTCAAGGCAAAATAGCCTCAGATCTATCGACTTAGAAAGAACATTTTGCTATTTAATGACTCGGTTCAAATTCAGTCCTGTGAGAAGAGGCAGTGTCTCGGTTGATTGGAAATCGTCTAAATGAATTGACATTGATGGAAATGTCTCTTATGATTAAAAAGCGTAACTGCTTAAAAATGAACAAATAATCGATTACATTGGGCGGAAAAATACGTATTTATGGTTATGCAGAAGCAATACTTGAGCTTATGGATAAGCAATACTTAAGGTTAAGGAGAAGTAATACTTGAGGTTAAGGAAAATCAATACTTGAGGTTATGGAGAAGCAATACTTGAGGTTAAGGAAAGTCAATACTTGAGGTTATGGAGAAGCAATACTTGAGGTTATGGAGAAGCAATACTTGAGGTAATGGAGAAGCAATACTTGAGGTTAAGAAGAAGCAATACTTTAGGTTAAGGAAAATCAATACTTGAGGTTATGGAGAAGCAATACGTGAGGTTATGGAGAAGCAATACATACCTTCCTCATGATGGAAAAGTGTAAGGACTTGGGGAGATCCTTCTCCCAGCCAGTTTCTCTCGCAAATAAGTAAATATATTTGCATTGGGGAATATTTATATAGACCAACCAGTCCCCAGACGTAATCTACTTTCATCTGAAAGTGGAGAGGCAAAGGACACGAATTGTAGCATCCCTTCTTACAAATCAGTACTTGAGGTAGCCAGTGACCTACTGATCAGGAGATGGTCTTTAGAAAAAGCAACATCTTGATCGTGAGATTACAAGTATCCCTCCCGAATTAGGATTTATGTCTCTTCATGAGCTACATAATTTTAATGTTGTGGAATCTTCCGCTCTTGGTTTTCAGGACTGATTTAGCATTTAATTGATGAAGGTGGCAGTGACAATTGTTGATTTCTATCTGAATGTACAGCTTTTTAGGGTAAACAGGTTGTAGATTCAGAGAGAAATCAACAACAGTCACTTCCACCTTCATTTAAACGCTAAATCAATCCTGAGATTCAAAAGCGGAAGGCTTCCACAAAATCAGCCGATTCACCAGTTTTGTGATGACACTGCTCACGTATGGTACAGTTACTCAAGCGCACTCATCATCTATTGCCTCGTGCCACAAATGCCAATCTCCAAACTTTTCACCTTTTTACCATCCTTTATTCTCATTACCTAACTCGTACACACTTTCACTCTGTTCGTAGACACTACTAACTGCTCCCAAATAAATTATCGTCTACACCCTTGCATCTATCTATCTATCTATAGCACCTCTTATCATAATCGTTCTCAGTGGCCTTGAATATGACATACTGCCTTTCACTTCTGTCTCAGACGTTGTCATAATATGTCTGCAGCCACGAACCTCTTGCGTTTTTAAATGAACACTTCTTTTTTTTTTACTGCAAATTCTGTTCTCTTTTGTTGCAATTTCTGTTTTATTTTGGAGATAAAAGTAATGGAGGTTTTTTATCATTGGGAGCATAATCCCTCAATTATTATAGAATTCATTTAGTAGTATTATTTTTGTATATTTTAAATCTCATTAGTGATACCTGTTTAATACCTATTTAATACATGTGACTTGTTTATTTTCTTCCCGTTTTCTTTTGACGGCAAATAGGTCAACACTTAACTCTCTCTCTCTCTCTCTCTCTCCTTCTCTCTCTCTCTCTCTCTCTCTCTCTCTCTGTTACTTCCGATATAGATACTCTGTTTACCTTAGGTATTTTATCTTCCGTTTCTCAGTTTAGTGATCATATCGCTTTTGAGAGAGAGAGAGAGAGAGAGAGAGAGAGAGAGAGAGAGAGAGAGAGAGAGAGAGGAAACTGCCCAGGAAATACGCAATAGTTTACAAATATATATATTGGATTTTCGAAAATAAAACATCAAGAAAAGTTCTTCTTTTTTAATCAAAGATTTTGTTGTGCATTACTATACACGGGATTCTGAAGAAAAGATATGCCACACTTCCACTCTTGTTCTCAGCACAACCCCAAGAGTCCTGGACAGTTTATCATTAAACCTCAAAGTCCAGTGACGATAATTTCCAGTTCCGTACATTCCCAAATTAACCCTTTTTTTTTTTAGCATTAACAGTGTAATAAACCATTCCTGTAATAAACCTTTCCTCTTAAGCAGTTACAGTTTGATAAACCTTTCATTATTAGCATTTACAGTTTATTAAACCATTCCTGTAATAAACCTTTCTTTTTATGCATTTACAATCTGATAAACATTTCATTATTAGCGTTTACAGCTTATTAAACCATTCCTGTAATAAACCTTTCCTTTTATGCATTTACAGTTTGATAGACCTTCCCTTTTAAGCATTTACAGTTTGATAAACCATTCCTGTAATAAACCTTTCCTCGTAAGCAGTTACAGTTTGATAAACCTTTCATTATTAGCATTAACAGTTTGATAAACCATTCCTGTAATAAACCTTTCCTTTTAAGCAGTTACAGGTTGATAAACCTTTGTTTTTAAGCGTTAACAGTTTAATAAACCATTTATTTTAAGCATTAACAATTTAATAAACCCTTTCCTTTAAAGCATTAACAGTTTGATAAACCTTTCCTTTAAAGCATTAACAGTTTGATAAACCTTTCTTTTTAACCATTAACAATTTGATAAACCTTCCCTTTAATGCAATAACAGTTTGGTAAATCTCACCTTTTAAGCATTAACAGTTTGATAAACCACTCCTGTAATAAACATTTCCTTTAAAGCATTAACAGTTTGATAAACCAATCATTTTAAGCATTAACAGTTTAATAAACCATTCCTGTAATAAACATTTCCTTTTAAGCATTAACAGTTTGATAAACCCTTCCTTTTAAGCATTAACAGTTTGATAAACCTTTCCTTTAAAGCATTAATAGTTTGATAAACCTTTCCTTTGAAGCGTTAACAGTTTGATAAACCTTTCCTTTAAAGCGTTAATAATTTGATAAACCTTCCCTTTAAAGCGTTAACAGTTTGATAAACCTTTCCTTGTAAGCATTAACAATTTGATAAAATATCTTTTAAAGCATTAATAGTTTGATAAACCTTTCCTTTTAAGCATAAACAGTTTAATAAACCGTTCCTTTAGTAAACCATTCCTACAATAAACCTTCCAGTGTCCGTTTCGTTAGATCAAGTTATTCACTGATCAAACAACAGTCGTCGAGTCTTAAACCCACAGAAAAAAATCGCAAAAAAAATAAGTTTTCCTGTTGGCAGCGTCCGTGACCTCAGCTGACCTCAGCTGACCTCAGCTGACCTAGAATAGGGGATACTGATTGCGAAAGTAAAAGGGGGGGAGGTCGGAAGCCAGGGAATCTGTTGAAAAAGAAAGGCCGTCGGTATGGGAAACCGCCATAACCGTAGGGATATCTGAAACCTCCTAAGCCAAAGCCACCGAATTGCGGCTCAGGGTTAGGATGTGGGTGCGCTAGGCACAGTGCGGCTACGATGCTGAAGATCAGGACAGTGTAAATCTGGAAGAAAGGAAACGTCAAATTATAGGGTATTAAGTGGAGTTTATTGTACAAATTATAAGATGTTAAGTGGAGTTTATTGTACAAATTATAAGATATTAAGTGGAGTGCATTGTACAAATTGTAAGATATCAAATGGAGTTTATTGTACAAATGATAAGATATCAAGTGGGGTTATACAAATGATAAGATATCAAGTGGAGTTTATTGTACAAATGATAAGATATCAAGTGGAGTTTATTGTACAAATGATAAGATATCAAGTGGAGTTATACAATAATAAGATATCAAATGGAGTTTATTGTGCCAAATGATAAGATATCAAGTGGAGTTTTACAAATGATAAGATATCAAGTGGAGTTTATTGTACAAATGATAAGTTATTAAGTGCAGTTTATTGTACAAATGATATTAAGCGGAGTTTATTTTAGTGGAGTTTATTGTCCAAATTATAAGATAAGTAGAGTTTATTGTACAAATGATAAGATATCAAGTGGAGTCTATTGTACGAATCAGGAAGAAAGGAAACGTCGAATTATGAAATGTTGAGTGAAGAGTATAGAAGATAAGAATGAATGAATTATCTATGAAGAATAAACTTTTATAAATGAAAAGGAAATTAAAAATAATAAAGAACAAAAAATATCTAAACAAGTCCATTAATACACTGATGTAAAGGATTTAAGCTCATATATATATATATATATATATATATATATATATATATATATATATATATATAATATATATATATATATATATATATTATATATATGTGTGTGTGTGTGTGTGTGTGCATGTGTGTTAGTAATATACCAGTCATTTACTGATTTTCTTGTTGCATCTATTGTAAAGTTCGTCTTAAATTTTTTGTTATTGTTATTGTCTATGTAGATGTTGAAACGAAGAAGAAATATCCTCAAAAGCTTATCGAAAACATTTTGCAGCCTTTTATTGAGGAGTTATTTTTAGGAACGCAAAGGTGAACCTGGCCAGTGCTTTGAAGTCTAGTTTTCTTAACATATTCAACCTGCGAGATGTTACGGTATCCCCACAAGCAGTTTTACGAAGTCAAGAAAAATAAACAACCATTTATATTCAAAGCGGCACTTAGGATGTTAATGCTGTCGTAAAATGGAGGACTGCAAAAATACAAAACTGAGAAAAATGATAGATACTGCAGTTTTCCCTTGCCTTACTACTGAATTCTGCAGATACTGCAAATGGGACCCCTAAATAAAGCATTGAAGAATCATTCTGAAACTGCGGTAACTTGTGTATTAGTGTTCCACGAGCCCAGCAGGTGGCATATGTCAATTTCGAAAATTTTGCAGATACTGCAGTTTTCCAATTTAGGGCAGAATACACTGATGATGTATCATTCAGTGGTAAAAAATCCTCAGTGGTGTAAATGTAAATATATAATGGAAATATATGCATAATCGAGAGCTTTCGAGAACCTACTCGATTCTCCATCTCAGTCTAACTAAAACGTTAAATCTAAAACAATGTTTTAGTCAGCTTGCGAAGGAGAATCTAGCAGGTTTTCGAAAGCTCTCGTTTGTGTATATATTTACACCGCTGGGGGCTCCTAAGCCATTTCAGTGACGCTTGCTACTATGAGATTTTTGAAATTGTATAGTGGTATCACCAATCTGTGCTTTGACTGTGGTAAATCTGTTCATTAGTTTTCTGTACAAGAAAACTATTGTGCCGGCTTTGTCTGTCCGTCCGCACTTTATTCTGTCCGCACTCAGATCTTAAAAACTACTGAGGCTGGAGGGCTGCAAATTGTTATGTTGATCATCCACCCTCCAATCATCAAACATACCAAATTGCAGCCCTCTAATCTCAGTAGTTTTTATTTTATTTAAGGTTAAAATTAGCCATAATCGTGCTTCTGGCAACGATATAGGTTAGACCACCTCCGGGCCATGGTTAAAGTTTCATGGGCCTCAGCTCATACAGTATTATACCGAGACTACCTAAAGATAGATCTATTTTCGGTGGCCTTGATTATACGCTATACAGAAAACTCTATTGCCCCGAAGAAACTTCGGTGCATGTTTTACTTTTTTTTCCGTCAAGGTTTTTGTTATCGAGCAAAACCATTTTGAAATATCACATGAATCTTCTACGTATTCGAGTAAGAGATTATTTGGAAATGTACCGTACTTTTTTTTTTTTTATACCGTACATTCCAAACCAAACATACTGAGTATTGTTTAGTTTATCACTACCTCGTGTCTCTCAGGCAAATAATTTAGCTTCAGAATCATGATCCGAAAAAGGACATTTTCTAAACTAACTGAGTGAGTTTAATTCCACTGCTGAAAACAGAGTCAGTGTCTTGGTCAGATGGATATTTTACAAATGATTGTCAATGCCACTAAGCTTCTCTGACGAAAAAGCAGACCTTGCATAAAAGTAACGGGAGTGAGCAAACGAACATCCAGTGGTAAGAGACGGGAAATGCGTCGTTTAAAGTTGTCGTTGGTGAATTTGGACAGGTATGCTCACCTGAAAGCGACCCAGTAAACATAGACAAAATATGCTATCTAGAAAAATTAAGTAAAACGTCTATAAACACAGAGGCATCGACTTACCTTCCTCATGATGAAAAGATATGAGTACTTGGACGATCCTTCTTCCAGCTAATCTTCCTCGCAAATATGTTGATCGTTTGGACTGCCGAATGTTTATATACACCAATCTGTAGCCAGACGTGATTCAGTATCATCAGGAAGTTGAGTGTCAGAGGACATTAATAACAGCATTGCTTATTACCAATCAGCTGTTGGAGGTAACCAGTTCAAGTGTCCTTCTAGCAGAAGGAAAATGTAGAGAGAAGACGCAGTCTGGTCTGGAAGACTGTAAATGTGCCTCTGGAACTGGAATTTATATATGCAAGTGTAAGCTGTTTCTTCAGACGAGTGTAAAATGCAGAGGGGGAATCACTGGCATACTAAATCAGTCTAGAACTAGAATTTATGTATGCAGGTGTAAGCTGTTTCCTCAGATGGGTGTAAAATTCAGAGAGGAATCACTGGAATGCTAAATCAGTCAGAATAATGTAAATGTGTCTCTGGAGGTAGAATTTATATATGCAAAAAACTGTCTCCTTAGATGGGTGTAAAATTCAGAGAGGAATCACTGGAATGCTAATCAGTCAGAAGACTGTAAATGTGTCTCTGGAACTAGTATTGAAATATCCAAGTTTGAGCTGTTTCCTCAGATGAGTGTTAGATTCAGAGAGGAGTCACTGAAAGACTAAATCAGTCAGGAAAATCAAGTGCAAAACACTTCCAGAACCGGAGCCACTTTCTGTACCTGTACAGAGCATTCACCAGTGCTTACAGAGCATTCACCAGTTTCGTGATGACACATTTCACATATGGCACATTTTATTTGTAATTTTCCATTCTATCAAGTGTTTCCTGTGGTATACGACCCTTCGTTTCAACAGTTATTCCTACCTTTCCAAAAAAAGAAAATTTTTTTGGTTCCCTCACCTTTGCATACCATGAGTTCCAAATTCCATGCACTTTCCACCAGTCGAATATCCTCCATTCTTTCCACATGGTCAGACGTTTACCAGACATCCTCAGTTACCCTTAGTTTTCTGTAAAAGAAAACTATTGAGATGGCTCTTTGTCTGTCCGTCCACATTTTTTCTGTCCGCCCTTATATCTTTAAAACTATTGAGGCTAGAGGGCTGCAAATTGCTATGTTGATCATCCACCCTCCAGTCATCAAACATACCAAATTGCAGGAATATAAAAAGAGAAAGAGAAGGGGTATTTTCATTCTTTTGGGAATGAATTAGTGAGATACTTGACACTGCTTCTTAGCAAGGGAATAACGAATATAATTAAAATTAATTTTTCCCAGGGCTCGTGGCCCCCCCTGGAAATTGCTGACGCCCCCCAGGTTGAGAACCACTGCTCTAGTGACTCTTGTTCCAAGATTTCTCAAGGTCATAGAATATTACAAGCAGCGTTTCTCTCTCTCTCTCTCTCTCTCTCTCTCTCTCTCTCTCTCTCTCTCAGACAGTTCTTTCGTAATATGTCTGCAATACCACACACGAATCTTTCCTGTATAAATTGACAATTCTTCTCTTGCTAATCTGCTTGTGATTCGTCTTTGTTTCTCAATATAGACACTGGTGTATGTAGCTATATATATATATATATATATATATATATATATATATATATATATATATATATATATATATTTATATATATATATATTATATATGTATATATATAAATTTTATATATACTTATATATATTATATATATGTATATTTTTGTGTATGTATATATGAATTCTTTTTGTGATCCGGGATGGGACGTGGGCTGTTCAGTTTGTGAGCCAGTCGCAATACAATACAATCACAAGAAATCGAAAGGTTCAATTAGAAGAAATAAACTGGCTAAATATATTCAATGTCACACTTGATACTCCTCAAACAACAACAAAGTGAATACACTTTTGTTTTGTCCGGCAACTTATCGTTGCAGATTGAATAATGCCACTTGTTAACCTTGGCCAGACGAACGGATTCTGTTGGTTTAGAAATAAGTGATTTCTTGTCCATAGTTCATCATAATTTATTATTTATTGTTATTGCGTAGACGATGTTGATTAAGTTTGTACCTATTGCTTTCATTGCTTTTTTATGCTATTGGAAGTAGGTGTGATATGATAATTATTATAATTAATTTATGTTGGGCGATTGTTGTGTGGGAGAGAATTACCTTGAAAGACTGACTAGACTTTATTCTACCTTGAAAGACTGACTAGATTTTATTTTACCTTGAAAGACTGACGAGACTTTATTTTACCTTGAAAGACTGACGAGACTTTATTTTATCTTGAAAGACTGATTAGACTTTGTTTTACCTTGAAAGACTGACTAGACTTTATTTTACCTCGAAAGACTGACTAGACTTTATTTTACATTGAAAGACTGACTAGGCTTTATTTTACCTTGGAAGACTGACTAGATTTTATTTACCTTGGAAGACTGAATAGACTTTATTTTACCTTGAAAGACTGGCTAGACTTTATTTTACCTTGAAAGCCTGACTAGACCTTATTTGGGATTCAGATTCACATAACCATATACTCCAGGCTGTGCAATTAGCTTTAAATATACTTGTATTAATGAATCATTATCACTTCTGTATGACTGTCATGGACATATCTGCCCTAAAATGGAAAACTGCAGAATGTGCAAAATTTTCAAAACTGAGATATACCACCTATTGGGCTTGTGAAACACTAATACACAAGTTACTGCAGTTTCAGAATGATTCGTCAGTGCTTTATTTAGGGGGTCCCATTTACAGTATCTGCAAAATCAGGAGTAAGGCAGTGAAAAACTGCAGTATCTACCGTTTTTCTCAGTTTTGTATTTTTGCAGATACTGCGGTCTTGCATTTTAGGGCGATGTGATTTCTTGTATTTAATTTCGTAATGTTTTTGTTAATTGATTATCACTTTTTGGCTTTAAATTTCATGGGCATTCTACACATGTGTGAGTTTTGGAATGCCTGTTAACCTAACACTAAGAAACATATTCCAAATTATTCATTTACTCTAAGAAATAATAAGAGGCAAGGTTTACCCAGTTGGGTGGAGTCGCCTCCCACCTGAGGTAACTACGTAGACGATGACCTATCTTCGAGGTACCTACAAGGCGGATTTTGGGCGAAGTGAGCAGACCTTCTCTTTCTCTTGGCCTTGGTATTAGATTAATATACTTTGCTTTCGTAGACACTACCTTTAACCAAGTAAAAATGGGCCGAAGTTTCTTCGACGCAGTCAGGTTTTCTGTACAGCGTATAATGCTGTATGAAACTTTCAGCCGCGGCCCATGAAACTCTTAGCCACGGCCCATGAAACTCAGCCACGGTCACGTGGTGGTCCCAGCCGCGCCCCATGAAACTCGACCACGGTCCGGTGGTGGCCTGTGTTGTTGGTACCTCTAACGGTGCCAGAAGTGTGATTATGGCTAAATTTAACCTCAAATAAAATAAAAACTACCGAGACTAGAGGGCTGCAATTTGGTATGTTTGATGATTGGAGGGTGGATGATTAACATACCAATTTGCAGCCGTCTAGCCTCAATAGTTTTTAAGATCTGAGGGCGGACAGAAAAAGCGCGGACGTACAGACAAATCCGGCGCAATAGTTTTCTTTTACAGAAAACTAAAAGCAGGTGAAACCCAGGCAAACAGTACAGAGATAATTTTCTGTATTTTTCGTAAATAATCACGAAATATCAATGACAGGAGTCGGTAGGGGGCTAGCGCCGTCAGTACACCTCATGTGGTGCACTGTAGGCATTACTTGAGGTCCTTTACAGCGTCCTTTCGCCCCCTACCTGCAACCCCTTTCATTCCTTTTACTGTACCTCCGTTCATATTCTCTTCCTTCCGCCTTACTTTCCTCAACCCTCTCCTAACAATTATTGCTTCATAGTGCAACCGCTTTGAGGTTTTCCTCCTGTCACACCTTTCAAACTTTTTACATCATAGGTCCCAGCGTTTGGTCTTTGACGTCAACTCTATATTCTGCGGTCACCAGTCTCGTTGTGTAGTATTCTGCCCGAAGGGGGCGAAAGGCCCCATTCCAATACAGTGAATACCAAAGGAGAATGATTGATAAAAACTAAGGAATACCCCAGTGGCCAGATGTTTTGACAACGGAGTCTGTGCCAAGTCGACTGGAATAAATAGCTCCACTGGTGAGTTTGTAATTATTCATTGCATCCGTCTCACTCTCATACAGAAAAAGGATATTGTTTTCACTGTGTGGATCATTCAGTAACGCCTACGTTTGGCAGATCGTGAGGAATTTGGTCATTCAAGTCAGGGCAGAAATGATAAGGAGTGATTATTTGGTATTGGTTTAACTCTGCTAATTACACTTGGCTTTACTGTTGGCATAAATATTTTCGTATTAGGAAAATATTACCTGGAAATCTTTGTTAATGTATATATATATATATATATATATATATATATATATATATATATATATTGTATATATATATTAAATATATTTTGATATTTATATATATACATATTTCTATCTATCTATCTATCTAACCATATATATACACACATACACACACACACACACACACACGTATATATATATATATATATATATATATATATATATATATATATATATATATATATATATAACTCTTTATTGTTTGTAGTAACATGCTAAATGTGGAGGCTTGTCTTACAGAGAGCAGTATGAGTGTAATGCTAATCCCGTATACAGGACTTCTGTTGATGTTGGAAAATCTTACAAAATTCCATTTTTTTTTTAATGTATTTCCATCTGTAATTTGATATGACCCGATTGAAAAAAAATCATACGATCACAAGCAACAATTACTGTAGAGTTAAGGAGAAACAAATCCACAGTTATGTACGGGTACAAAATATATTAAAAAATCAGAGTAATGTTGGATGAATCGTAAATCCAATTACAGTCAGAATCGTGTGATCCGTTACAAACCTCCGTCTCCAATCGCGGGTACTAACCCCCCCCCCCCAAGCCTTGTTTACCAGTTTGAACCAGCACGAAAACTCGCTGGCCTGTTGCTTTGGGTCAGAGTTGGATGACCGCGGCCACTACCGGGTTCTTTTATGGCATTTTTTTTATTTATTTTTTTTTTAATTCTTTTCTTCTTCATCCGGGAAAAAATACTGACGTCAGGCCATAAAGGTGGCAGAGTTATATGACTTGGTCAGAAAGGGAGAGATTTCTGAGCTTTTGGTGTTGTTTTGATTTGTTTTTCAGTTTTGGCAGTCTGGCGTTTGGTGGCAAGGTGGAGATATCTGCGTTACGTATATGGTGTTTGTCACGTATATGTACATATACATGGGCATGCATATAAAAGTATATATACATATGCATATATGTGTATGTATACATATATATGTGTACAGTATATACAAAATATATATAATATATATGTATTTAGATATTATGTATATATCGTTTGATGTCCAATTCACGATACCTCGGGAATAACTTAAACCCAAATGGAATCGTATTTGACAATTGCTGTATTACCCTATCAATTGTAGTTCCCCTTGGGCGTAAGATATATATATATATATATATATATATATATATATATATATATATATATATATATAGCCTATATACTTTTGATTTTTCATATGAAATGAATCAAGCAAATCAGCTTTCCAAGCAAAGCAATGTCTATCGCATTTTGTTATCTATTTCTTCGCTTCGTCGACTCTCATCAAGAGAGAGAGAGAGAGAGAGAGAGAGAGAGAGAGAGAGAGAGAGAGAGAGAGAGAGAGAGAGAACAGGTTCTTGTCTTCAAAACGCATTTGCTCTTGCGAAGTTAACATTCATTTCTTCTTCCTGGTATTCATGTTTCCAGAGGGGTCATTACCAAACCAAAACAATCTTGGCCTTCAGACAGAGTTTAATGATGGCTCTGACCTAATATTCCCCTTACTAGGAAATGCATTCTGAATACAATCACGTGCACGAGAAACGTGTATATCAGAGTCCCCGTTGCGGGTTAGTGCCGTCAGTACACCTCATGCGGTGTACTGTAGGCATTACTTAAGGTTCTTTGCGGCGTGCCTTCGGTCCCTAGCTGCAACCCCTTTCAATCCTATTTCTGTACCCCCGTTCATATTCTCTTTCTTCCATCTTACTTTCCACCCTCTCCTAACTGCGAGGTTTTCCTCCTGTTACACCTTTCAAACCTTTTACTGTCAGTTTCCGTTTCAGTGCTGAATGACCTCATAGGTCCCAGCGCTTAGCCTTTGGCCTAAAATTCTATATATTCTGTGTTCTGTATATCAGGAAGGGACAAAATATTCATCATGAAAACAACAATTTTATTCATACTCTAACATTATTGGAACCACAGGATTGGCCCTGAGTTTTTGACAGAGAAGTCGAAGAAAATATTGTCAAAGTATTTGACGATATTTAGCGTAATATATATATATTTTTTTTATCAAAACAAACACAGGTAAATTCAAATATCTGTTTGGATCTGGTGGAAATGTATAAACCACTGATTGCAAACAGATATTCTTACGAACAGTCATCTTATAGATTAAAGAGAAACTGTACAGTAAAATATATGTTGAAAAAATCCACATTTTTTGTAGTGACATGTGATTATATATTTTTTTTATAAATACAAATTAATTTTCAGTACAAAATATTGTGAGAAAAATCCAAATTTTTTTTAGTGACTCATGTGATTATAAATTTTTTTTTTTTTTTATAAAGTGCAAATTAATTTTCAGTACAAAATATTGTGAGAAAAATCCAAATTTTTTCAGTGACCCATGTGATTATAAAATGTTTTTTTTTTCATAAAGTGCAAATTAATTTTCAGCACAAAATATGGCGACAAAATCCAAATTTTTTTGTAAGGACGTGATTGCAAGATTTTTTTATAAAGTAAAAATTATTGCACACCTAATAATAAATAGGAATACTGACACAAGACGAGATTTGCGACTGACAGACTCTGCACCTTATACCTACAAAAGATTGCTTGGACATTCCCATTCCTAAAACCCCTGCAAGGAACGTCTCTAATATCATTCCATTCCTCTTGGAATCGAGGCAGAAGCCGAGTTCATTTTGTCATGCCCTAAGATGAAAAAACCCAAGCAACATCTGGCAACCCCTTCTCCTCAGTGGATATGCCCGTGAACTTGAGGAGCTACAAAGTGCGTATGCCCGTAATGGTGGTAGTGGGGCAGGTGGCCCCCTGGATGCTGGTGAATGTAGGTTTGGGAATACCCAAAATCAGATGGGTAGTACCCGAAGTCCCCGTCCAGGTGGCTTGGGTCAGGGTATGGGTAGGCCAGGCACGATCCTACCATGAGGGTGAAGATTAGAGTCAGGAGAATCTGCGAAGGAAACGAAGGAAACGTTATTTACTTACTTTTAGGAAATGTTTCTCTTTAAGTCGTTTTACCCCCGCTGGGATCGATCTCCGGGGCACTTGCTGGTAAGCCAAGGTTGTATGTGTGTGTGTGTGTTTGCGTATAGAATCTGTGAAGGAAACATACTAATGATGGTTATGCTTACTAACACTTTTAGGAAATGTTTTACCCCCGTTGGGATCGATCGCCGGCGCCCTTTGCTGTTATGGCAAGGTTGTGTGCTTGTGTGTGTGTGTGTGTGTGTGTATCTAAACACTAGAAGTCATTCTCAAAGCTTCATAAGTTCGATTTTCTTATGCACACGCCTAATATCTTAATTCTTATGAGACCTTAAAAAATTATTGTATACAATGTAAAGTAGACTTAAAATCTAGTGAATATTAATAAAAATGTAAAATATTCCATAGATATTGTGAATCCCTTGCTAAGATTGGAAACTAGAATAAATAAACACAGAGGCAATTATAAAAACATGACTCACTTATTAACAGTTGAATGCACAAGTTGCTGAACAGATTAAAGAAGAAAAAAATACAATTTTTTGTATGCAATTGTTACACAAATCAAAAAATCATTATTTTTCCTAATCATGCAAAATATATGAGTGGAAAAGTGTATGATACCAAACATCCCTCACTAGCAGCGTGTGAACTGGCTGAATTTCTAACATAGCAACTCTCAGTGAATAATGGGATCATGCATAAACAAGTCGAAAATGCGCCGAAGTTTCTACGGCGCAGTCGACTTTTCTGTACAGCGCATAATCAACACCGCCGAAAATAGATCTATCTTTAGGTGGTCTCGGTATAATGCTGTATGACCCGCGGCCCATGAAACCCACAGCCGGCCGTGGTGGCCTGTGATGTTGCGTTTCCAGAATCACGATTATGGGTAACTTTAACCTTAAATAAAATAAAAACTACTGAGGCTAGAGGACTGCAATTTGGTATGGTTGATGATTGGAGGGTGGATGATCAGCGTATCATTTTGCAGCCCTGTAGCCTCAGTAGTTTATAAGATCTGAGGGCGGACAGAAAAAAGTGCGGACGGACAGAAAGCTAAAAAATTGAAAACGACACAGTTGTCATGTCCAGTTCAGCATCTGTCAGTTTCCCGGAAGGATTTCTCTATCACTTATACAACCGGCATTTCGCATCTCTTGGTTTCACCTTAAAGGATCCCCGAGGAAATAAATATCTGTTTCGTCTCAAGTCCATTTTGACACCAGTACCATCTTGAACCGAACAGCAAAAGATGTATTAACTGCACTTACCTTATTCATGATGGTGTGTTGGCAGTCACTCAGACGTTCCTTTGAGACGGCTAGCTTGCTTCTGGTGTAGCTGGGAAGCCCATGGTTGTGTTTATATACGTGTCTGAGAGAGAAGAAAGAGAAGAGAAGAAGAAGATTGGGAGAGAGAGAGAGAGAGAGAGAGAGAGAGAGAGAAAGAGAGAGATATCTTCGAATCCGTGCGACCAGGAATCAGGGCAGAGTAAGCCTAATAGGCACACAGAAAGAGAGAGAAAGAGTAGAAAAAAGTTGAAGAAATGTGCCTCCGTTTAAAAAAAAAAATATGAAACCGGTTTCGGATGAGGTTCCATCGCTTCGTTCGACAAGCAAGAGGAGAACCGTCAGCCAGCGCATTCGCTTACGCATGCGCTGTTTTTTTTGTTATTTCAACCAGTTCTCAGGAGAGACTTGGGTCTGTAGTCATGAGCTTCTTCTTATTGGTAATTTCGGTGGATGTCAAGTGATGTCTTGAGGTGAATAGAGGCAGGCATATATATATATATATATATATATATATATATATATATATATATATATATATATATATATATATATATATATATATATATATATACACACACACACGTCAAAACAATGTATAGGAAATGGCTGATGCATGTTGCAAAGACTTCTGCCTTTACAGAAGCATGCCTGTGTTTGTGTATACTTTGTGTGTGTATGTCTGTGTGTATGCGTTCCTTAAACTTTCTCCTGCTATATTTCTGAGTATCCTTAAGAACACTGGCAGAGAGGAAAGTCATATCTTTTGTGTCCTATCTATTGTTTATGCAAATGTGCACTTACGAATATGTGTTGAAATTCTCCTATTCTTATCATAGGGAATTTCTCACATACTTACAGTAAATTTAACTACTCTTTCTCAAGGAATATTGTGTTAGAAGGCCAAACGGTTTATATATGACAGGCAGGTAGCGAAACCAGGCATTTCGCGAACTGCCTGAAATTTCAGGGAGATAGCGAAATGCACTAAGGGGCATTTGACCCCCCCCCCCCCCCAGGGCCTAGTACTAACCATGGCGAAACAGTGACTGACTTAAACGGTTTCGCCATGTTTAGTACTAGCCTCTGGGGGTCAAATGTATTTCGGCGTGTTTAGTACTAGCCCCTGGGAGAGCAAATGTCCCTAAGTGCATTTCGCTGTCTCCCTGAAATTTCAGGCAGTTTGTGAAATGCCTGGTTTCGCTATCTGCTTGTTACATACACACACACACACACACACACACACACACACACACACACACATATATATATATATATATATATATATATATATATATATATATATATATATATATATATATATATATACACATACACACAAATACAATAGTTTGGTAGTGCCGTCAGTGCACCTCACGCGGTGCACTGTAGGCATTTACTTACGGTTCTTTGCAGCGTCCCTTCTTTAGGCCCCTAGCTGCAAACCCCTTTCACTCCTTTTACTGCACCTCCATTCCTATTCCTTCTTCCATCTTACTTTCCACCCTCTCCTAACAATTGTTTTACAGTGCAACTGCGATGTTTTCCTCCTGTTACACCTCTGAAACCTCTTACTCTCAATTTTCCTTTCAGCGCTGAATGACCTCATAAGTCCCAGCACAGCCTGGCCTTGGGCTTAAATTGTATATTCTATCTATCTATCTATCTATCTACTTATCCTTATCCCGGGTAACCTGTTCAAAGCGAGAGGTTACCTGAAAAATAAACGCAAACTTTGTTCTACCTCAGGTGATTCTCTGAACCCACTTGGTTTGGTGTCTGGGAATACCGGATTGATCCGCCTCAGAATACCAACGTGTCATGATGTAGAATACTAGAAACGCCTTACAACTGAGGAAATTGCTCTTGGCAGTAGATATTCATCTCTGTTCGTCTCTTGCTGTGCGTAATTTCATGTTGTTTCTGTTGAACGAGTCCACTCATCAGGTTTGGTTATCCTTGAATAAAGGTCATTTGAGGATAATTACTTTCTTATTTTATTATCTTAAAGAAGTTTCTAGTAATAAATGAGTATTTTTTCATCAACAAAACAAGTAAAAAATGCGCCGAAGTTTCTTCGGCGCGATCGAGTTTTCTGTATAGCCGCTACAGCGTATAATCAATCTCTCGGTGGTCTTTGTATAATGCTGTGTGAGCCGCCGCCCATGAAACTTTAACCACGGCCCGGTGGTGGGGTATCTTATGTCGTTGCCAGAAGCACGATTATGGCTAACTTTAACCTAAAGTAAGATAAAATTACTGAGGCTAGAGGCTGCAATTTGGTATGTTTGATTATTAGAGGCTGGATGATTAATGTACCAATTTGCAGCCCTCTAGCCTCAGTAGTTTTCAAGATCTGAGGGCGGACTGAAAGAAGGCGGACAAAGATATAAAGGATTATTTTTAAAATCTATGGACGCAATAACATATTTTTTGCATTTTATATATTGTGGGAAACACCTCGTAGGGGGGTGGTGGGTGGTAGCGCCGTCAGTGCACCTCACGCGGTGCACTGTAGCCACTACTTGAGGCGCTTTGCGGAGTCCCTTCTTCCCTTAGCTGGAACCCCTTCCATTCGTTTGCTTCAGTTTCTTCCATCTTACTTTGCATCCTCTCCTGACAATTGATTCAACCATTTTCAACGCCAATTTTCGTTTCAGCGCTGAATGACTCTCACCATAGACCCCAGCGCTTGGCATTGGGCCTAAATTCTCTATTCTGTTCTATTCTTCTGTTCTTTGTGGGGAAACATATCAGAAATCAGTGTCCCGTTATATTTCAGAGTTTGCGTATCAGTCCCAGAATGGAACATGACTTGGTTTGGAGAAAGATTCGAATTGCGAAATAATATTTGATGTAGGAGTGAGGAAATTATAAATGTCATGGAGATGGTAATGTCAGTTATGATAAAGGACTTCCTCCGTCTTTTGGGATTTCAGTAGCTGAACGGGGGATTTGTCAAGCCAAGGCTATCCACTCAGCCACGGAATGTAGAGACACAAATACGTGTATGTATTGAAATAATATATATATATACAGTATATATATATATATATATATATATATATATATATATATATATATATATATATATATATGAATATATACATTTTATATATATGTTATATATATGTATATATATATGCATATATATATATATATTTTTTTTTATTTGTCTATATGTGCATATATCTATATTTATATATTTTTTATTTATGTATATATATTATATATATGAATATCTGGTTTTGACATATGTGTATATGTAGAAATATATACATATACTTATACATACATCTGTATATATAAAAGTATACATATATACATTAAAATCAAGCTTCTTGAAATGGAAAACCCCTTATGAAGTTGTTCTTGTGCCAATAAAAAGATTAAATGAATAAAATCTAAATAATTTTCGCGTGTAAAAATATACAGTTTCTTGTGTTAATTCATGAATATAATTTTATCTGGGAAAAGATGAAGGAAAAAAAAAATAATTAACATTTTTTTTTATAAGGTCCTGATATCTGATCTATTTCATTCCCCCACTGAATACTGCCCCACGAATCAGATCCCTAAAGGTCGGTGCAAGTAATTCATACCTTTTAGTTTTCTGTCTTTTTTTTCTGTCCGCACTTTTCTGTCCGTACTTGTTCTGTCCGCACTTTTCTGTCCGCCCTCAGATCTTAAAAACTACATAGGCTAGAGGGCTGCAAATTGGTATGTTGATCATCCACCCTCCAGTCATCAAACATACCAAATTGCAGCCCTCTAGCCTCAGTAGTTTTTATTTTATTTAAGGTTAAAGTTAGCCATAATCGTCCCTCTGGCAACGATATAGGCCAGGCCACCACCGGGCCGTAGTTAAAGTTTCATGAGTCGCGGCTCATACAGCATTATACCGAGACCACCGAAAGGTAGATCTATTTTCGGTGGCCTTGATTATACTCTACAGAAAACTCGATTGCGCCGAAGAAACTTCGGCGCATTTTTCACTAGTTTGTAATGTAGCTTGACTGACGCTTGGGTAGAGTATGACATAGGGTAATTTACTATTAAATCAATCAATCATTATAGGCCAGTATTCAGTTCGAATGCCAGTGTTGGACAAAAAAAAAAAAAAACAAAATCTGACATTAATTTAATTTAAAACAAGTAAAAAATGCGCCGCAATCGAGTTTATGACATTGCCGATGACATGTTTATGGCATCTGTTGATGACCTATGGCATATGTTGATGACTTGTTGATGACATGTTTATGGCATCTGTTGATGACCTATGACATATGCAAATGACATGTGTATGACATCTGTTGGTGACAAGTTTATCATATCTGTTGATGACTTATGGCATATGCAAATGACATGTGTATGACATCTGTTGGTGACAAGTTTATTATATCTGTTGGTGACAAGTTTATTATGTCTGTTGATGACATGCTAATATCATCTGTTGATGGCATGTTTATAACATCTGTTGATGGCATGGTTATAACATCTGTAGATGACATCTTTATGGCATCTGTTAATGGCATTCTTATGACATCTGTTGATGGCATGCCTATGACATCTGTTGATGACATGATAATGATATCTGTTGATGACATGTTTATGACATCTGTTAATGACATGTTTATGACATCTGTTGATGACACATCTTTAGGAGAGAGAGAGAGAGAGGAAGAGAGAGAGAGAGAGAGGGAGAGGTTCAAAGCCAGTTATGCAGAGCAGCAGGAATCCCGGGCCAGGCTTTCTAACAGTGGCAAGGGGTATACGTGGGATGGAAAGGCCTACCTTAAGAAAATCCATTATTCACGAGCGATAGAGACGACATGGGGGATTTCCCTTAATCATATTTTTTGTGAGTGTCGTCCTGTAATGGACAGCCGAACTCCCTCATTATGCTGCCGGAGAAATTCCGGGAATGGATTCTACGTGTGGCTTGTGAAAAAGATAGCGTCTACTACTGCCTTTCGCTTTTATGTGGTGAGAGAGAGAGAGAGAGAGAGAGAGAGAGAGAGAGAGAGAGAGAGAGAGAGAGAGAGAGAGAGAGAGAGTCCTTTTTTCTGTTGTCCAACAGAGATCTTGAAATTTAACGTCAGAATATGATTGAGAGAGAGAGAGAGAGAGAGAGAGAGAGAGAGAGAGAGAGAGAGAGAGAGAGAGAGGTGAAAATGTCCTTTTTTCCCGTAGTCTAACAGAGATCTATACATTTAACGTCATAATATGATCTAGGGAGAGAGAGAGAGAGAGAGAGAGAGAGAGAGAGAGAGAGAGAGAGAGAGAGAGAGAGAGAGAGAGAGAGAATGTCCTTTTTTCCTGTAGTCTAACAGAAATCTATACATTTACCGTCAAAATGTGACCCAGGTAGAGAGAGAGAGAGAGAGAGAGAGGTGAAAATGTCCTTTTTTTCTGTAGTCTAACAGAAATCTATACATTTAGCGTCAAAATATGATCCAGGGAGAGAGAGAGAGAGAGAGAGAGAGAGAGAGAGAGAGAGAGAGAGAGAGAGAGAGAACGCCCTTTGTACTGTAGCCTGACAGAAATTTAGCCATTTAACGTCAAAATTTGATACAAATCATGTATGGTGTTGACATCTTCACGTTTTGAGGTATCAACCAGAGAGATTTTGATGCATTTTTGGTAAACACCATTATTCCAGCCATTTTCCATAATTTTCCAGATATTCTGGTTACAAGAGAACTATGAAAATTGCCTTCACACCGAGTACAGAAGGCCATTATTCACGAATTATTATATTCATCTCCTAAGATATATCATAGCATCTTAAGAAAACCATGGTTTCCAGCATTCCTGTGTTCTGGGGTCTTACAATAATTTATTATTATTATTATTATTATTATTATTATTATTATTATTATTATTATTATTATTATTATTCAGAAGGTGAACGCTATTCATATGGAACAAGCCCACCACAGGGCCAGTGACCTGACATTCAAGCTCTCAAAGAATATGGTGTTCATTAGGAAGAAGTAAGAGGAGTTAAGGAGAAGTGCAGAAAGAATAGATCTCACTTATTAAAAAGAAAAAAAATAGAGAGTAAATAGATAAAAATGAATCAAAATGCAAGGAGATTAGCATTAGGGTAGCATTGCATTGCATTGGTATCTAGCCTAATGACCTTGCCCTGGGCGATATGGTATCTCGGAAGCCATTAACGAAATAGATTTAAACTTATTTCTGAGGTTCCGAGTACGACAGATAAATCGATTTCATTATTGACAAGTTAAAAATGCGCCGGAGTTTCTTCGGCGCAATCGAGTTTTCTGTACAGCCGCTACAGCGTATAATCAAGGCCACCGAAAATAGATCTATCTTTAGGTGGTCTCGGTATAATGCTGTATGAGCCGCTGCCCATGAAACTTTAACCATGGCCCAGTGGTGGCCTGTCCTATATCGTTGCCAGAAGCGTGATTATGGCTAACTTTAACCTTAAATAAAATAAAAACTACTGAGGCTACAGGGGTACAATTTGATATGTTTGATGACTGGAGGGTGGGTGATCAACATACCAATTTGCAGCCCTCTAGCCTCAGTAGTTTTTAAGATCTAAGGGCGGGCAGAAAAAGTGCCGACGGACAGACAAAGCCGGCACAGTAGGTTTCTGGTATAGAAAACTAAAAAACCCAGCGCAAGTGGAGTCTGGCTAAAGTAATTTCCCAGCGTGTTAAGAACTCTAACACCATGCAATGCTTATGTAATAAAATATTCGTCTTTATTCGCGAGCCAACGCCTCTCGCTTGTACTTTGTTAAGTGGGTACTGGGAATCTCCCGCGCTCGCGCAATCTGTTGCCGAATCTTTGACCTTGAGAGAGAGAGAGAGAGAGAGAGAGAGAGAGAGAGAGAGAGAGAGAGAGACCCAGCCCTTGGCAGAGGGCCAAGCCACCTGTGACTGCCGAAAGGCGAAAGGCGTTTCACCTACGGGCTGTTCATGAATCTTGCGTATTTTGCTTCTTGCGTTATCCACCTTCATCACAGCCCCCCGTAGGACCGTGGCACCGTCAGTGTACCTCGCGTGGTGCACTGCAGGCATTACTTAAAGGGTCTTTGCAGCCTCTTTCATTCCTTTGTATATACCTCGGTTCATATCCGCTGTCTTCCATCTGACTTCCCACCCTCTCCTAATAGTTGACTCATAGTGCA
>JANJGK010000038.1:18612937-18615437 GCA_039081455.1 Macrobrachium rosenbergii | reverse complement strand
TGGATTGAAAGCTCAGATATCTTGATTTTATTCTGTTCTTAATTTTCTTAGCTCAGTGGATGACAGATCGAATATAAAGAAGTATTGGACTTCTGAAAACACATTATATAAAAAGCATATATACACACTCGTATACATGCATATATATATGTACACACACACACACACACACACACACACACACACACACACACACACACACACACACATATATATATATATATATATATATATATATATATATATATATATATATATATACACACTTCTACAACCTATGGTGTTTCATCCACCTACACGGAAGGATTAGCTTCAGTTGATCTGAACCACCTACACAAGCACACTTGGCTGAAAGGCTTTATCTTCCAAGCACTTCCTTGCTTTCGGGATATTAGACCACGCCTTTGCAATACCTTTGTTCACTATAGGCATTGCTTAGAATTCTTTGCAACGTTCCTTCGGCCCCTAGCTGCAACCCCGTTCGTTCCTTTTGCTGTACCTCCTTTCGTCTGCTACATCTTTCAAACCTTTCACTGTCAATTTCCGTTTCAGTGCTGAATGACCTCATAGGTCCCAGTTCTTGGCCCTTGGCCTAAATTCTGTATTCATTTCAATTCAATACCTTTGTTGTGACATATATCCAATACTTTGCAGGTCTTGAACTCCACTTACCTCTTGACATTTCTGAATGATATGCTCATTTCCTTATCACGTCATATTCTGTTCTTCCTACACAACCAAACCACCTTGTCCCACTGAGATCCATCCTTTCATTTGTGATAAGCGTTTTACCACATCTAAGTATCTCTACATAATTTTTCCTTTTGTTTGTTCTCAAGCCACCTATACTTCGCAAAGATTTAACCTTTTTATTTTCCGTTCATATTAAGATCCAAACTTCAATCCTAATAAGAGTAGTTGGCTCAACAATTCCTCTGTAAACTTTAACCTTGGCTGTCATTGAGTCTCCAAGTTTCTTACCACTCTTCCACCTTTCAACTACCAAAGTATTTCTTACCTATGTGTGTGTGTATATATATATATATATATATATATATATATATATATATATATATATATATATATATATATATATATATATATATATATATATATATATATATATATATGTTTGTATATTACAGACTCATTGATCAAAGTTGCTACTGTTGTTAGATCAATCAGACTTTGTGGTCTCACGGGACCTTGCTTATAAGGGTGGGTTTCCCGCAATAAAAATTTGGGCATCAGGTTTTGCAGCTTCATTTTGCAGTGTAATTTGGGTTAGTTAAGAAAAAGTACACAGAAATTTTGCAATAACAAAATCGCACGATAACGAAAATGGTGAGAAAACTCCAGGATTATTCTGATGGTTTTAGTTTTCTGTATAAGAAAATTACTGTTCCGGCTTTGTCTGTCCGTCCTCACTTTTATTCTGTCCGCACTTTTTTTCTGTCCGCCCTCAGATCTGAAAAACTACTGAGGCTAGAGGGCTGCAAATTGCTATGTTGATCATCCACCCTCCAATCATCAAACATACCAAATTGCAGCCCTCTAGCCTCAGTAGCTTTTATTTTATTTAAGGTTAAATTTATCCATAATCGTGCTGCTGGCAACGATATAGGATAGACCAACACTGTGCCGTGGTTAAAGCTTCATGGGCCGCAGCTCATACAGCATTACACCAAGACCACCGAGAGATAGGTCCAGTTTCGGTGGCCTTGATCATATACGTTGTAGCGCCTGTACAGAAAACTCGATTGCGCCGAAGAAACTTCGGCACATTATTTACTTTTTTTTTTTTTTTTTTTTTTTTAATTAAGACGAAAACCTTTACACCTAAATCTTCCTTCCTGGTTACGAAAAAAAAAATTCCCAAGGTAAAACATCACCACTTTCGGAAATACCTATCAACACAACCTTCCGGAAATACCTGATGAATCAGTTATCCTCCTTTATGGGTCTTTATTTATTTCGAGGAGAAATCCATATATTCCTTCGATTACGTATTAATGAATGCGTTCTTCTTATTATGTAATGTTTACGTTTGTATCTGTCTGTTTGTCTGTCTGTCAGCCACTTTCTCTTCTGATCTCATGATGGAGTAATAATCTTAATAATCCACATTGTTGTTTGTCAGAGCTGTTGTAGGTAGCAGCTGATGACGGAAGAGAGAGAGAGAGAGAGAGAGAGAGAGAGAGAGAGAGAGAGAGAGAGAGAGAGAGAGAGAGAGAGAGAGAGAGAGAGAGAATCTTTCATTCGTAATATTTTCCACCTTATTCATAATGAATCTGTTATGAAAATCTGCCAACTTTAAATATTTTTTTTTCTATTTTCAAAACACATGAATTAGCTGAGAGAGAGAGAGAGAGAGAGAGAGAGAGAGAGAGAGAGAGAGAGAGAGAGAGAGAGAGAGAGAGAGAGAGAGAGAGAGAGAGATCATTCATTCGTAATATTTTCCATCTTATTCATAATTCTAGGGGTAATGAATGTGTTATGA
>JANJGK010000038.1:18582937-18610437 GCA_039081455.1 Macrobrachium rosenbergii | reverse complement strand
GCAAGAATATTGAAAGCTGTTTACTGTATAGTTATAAATGCATGTACTTTTACTTATTTGTTATTAATATTATCGCTGTCCACCAATTCCATCGAAAGTGGACAAGATAGGTGCAAAAAGTTATTTATTTTTAGTTATCTAAAAATACATAGTTCTCTTCAGCAGGATTACCAGATACTTTGAAAGTATACATATAATTCATATAGAAAAGGGGTAATATTTTCAGACCAATTCTGTATCAAGGTATCCGCATTCTGCATATGTCTAGATGAATTTAGAATTTTTTAATATTTTCATACAAGTTCTGTATCAGGTTCTCCGTGTGTCGATGTAAATGAATTCAGATTTGCATATTTTCATTACCATTTTGCCAGTCATGGTAGACCTGCCGTGGTGCATGTACACAAAGAGATCTAAAACCGGTCCTCGTCATTCTACTTTTGTCGAGTTTAAAGATATAATGGTACCCTTATCCTGAGGGTGAGTTTTGATAGATTTTTAAGAATGGGCTAAAAAGCATTGAGCTTAACGTTGAATTTTGACAGAAAAACAGGCAGACAGAGAGGAACGGAAAAAGATGCCTCTGGGTTCGTCATTTATCGGTGATTGGGTACAGGTTGGACTTTGCACGGGTTCCAGAGAGGTAGGGCCGATCGCGGGTTTTCCAGGTTGAGAGGTTCCCCGGGTTTTTCCAGCAGAATCCTGCCAGCTGACAGAGAGTCGCACTAAGAACTGGATCTGTATATTACGATGCCTTGATTACAGTTGTAAATTTTTCCCAAAGCTTTGCAGCAGCAAGTTCTTGTACGAGCGTCCAAGAGAGTTATCTAATCACTGTGATTTCAATGCCTTGTTGTAGCTTAGGATCTGGGAAGCGCATAAAAGAGAGAGAATTTTTTTTGTTTTTCTTTCTCACGCGTCGAGTAAGTTAACCAGATTGCTGCCATTTTGCCAGTCCACCGTCCGTATACCCTGCTCTCCCCCCCATCCGTTCCCATCCATACCCCTGCCACAGCAACCTCGGTTGCTACCCATTCGGTTGCCGTTTTTTTTTCGGTCTAGCGGGGCGCGCTGAATATATATAAATGCCAGCTGCACCAGCGTGTAGTTGCCACAAGTCGCGTGTACTCCGTGGAGGTTGGAACGTAGTATCAGCCCTTTCTGTGATCAGCAGATAACTACTTCGTGCAGTCCACCATGAAGGCAGTGAGTTTCATTAGCAAGTTTGCAATATGGATTTTCATATATAAGCAATTTTGGAAACGATAAACAGGTTATAAGTTACTAAAATTAACTTAAGAATCAACTTAAGAAAAGCCGCGTCTCACGTTTGAGAAAATTCTCTCTCTCTCTCTCTCTCTCTCTCTCTCTCTCTCTCTCTCTCTCTCTCTCTCTCTCTCTCTCTCTCTCTCTCTCTCTCAAGTTTGCAGTACGGATATTCATGTACAAGTCGTAATCAATATTGGAAAAGATAAACAGGCCATTAGTTACTGAAATAAACTTAAGAAAAGCCGCGTCTCACTTTTAAGAAAACTCTCTCTCTCTCTCTCTCTCTCTCTCTCTCTCTCTCTCTCTCTCTCTCTCTATCTCTCTCTCTCCTCTCTCTCTCTCTCTCTCTCTCTCTCTCTAATATAGTCTTTTAAGTCAACATGAGTCGAATTGTGTACATAAGTAATGTCATGTTGTTTAGATAGTGTGATTCCCAAAGGGTACATGTACATGTATGTAGCGACACCATTACACAAACGTCTTTGTCTCTGTGTTTTTGTTTGTGCGTGGGCGTGTATGTGAATGTGTTTGTTTGTGTGCTGTATCAAATGACAGATCTACTTGAAAGATATTAGGGCATTATTTGTCAACGAATTGAAGTAAAACATTAATCCAAATGTTTACAACAGACAGTATTGCGTAGGTGTATTCCAATTTGTAGTGATGACTGGATTTGATTAAGTGCAGTATCTTTTATATATATATATATATATATATATATATATATATATATATATATATATATATACTGTATATATATGTATGTATGTATGTATATTGTGTATTTATGTATATATATATATGCATATATATATATATATATATATATATATATATATATATATATATGTATGTATGTATATGTATATTTCTTTTTCAAGGAGTTTCCAGTTCTGAAAACCTAAATGAAATCATGTATCACATTTGATTCCATCCACAGATTCTTGACCAGCAAAGTGCTATGACATTCCATTTTTCCGCAGCTCATTTTGAATTCCAGTGCTGTCTCTGAGTTGTAATGTATTCCAGCTCACTGGAGCGCATTCATCCAAGCCCTTTTGCCAAACAACTTATCATTCATTCCCCTTTCAGTCCTGTCTTTGATGGTTTAGAGCAGTGGTTCTTAACCTTTTTATTATCACGCCCCCTCTGAGAGTTGCATCACGAATATAATTAGAGAATTTTTAATTTTTCCCAAGGGCTCGCACCTCCCAGCTTAAGAAACACTGGTTGAGAGAGAGAGAGAGAGAGAGAGACTGAGACTGTGTGTGTGTGTGTGTAACATGTCCTTGGCAAGGGCCCAGCTCCAAGTATCTATCCCAGTCATCAGAAAACAAGAAGTGGCTATATTTCCAGTTCTGATGTTCCCAAATTCGGCCATTTTTGCTGACCAGTTTCTGAAAAACTTTTTTTTTTTTTTTTTTTTTGTCTCAGTTCTTCACTTCCTTATGTTGCTGCCAAATTAGACCTTTAATTTTAATAATTGCTTTCGTTTGTCAAACGACAGAAGGGATTTTACTTATTTTAGGTATCTTTCATACTGCTTTCAGTTAAACCAAAATAACTATACAGCTAGGCTGTCGATAATAATAATAATAATAATAATAATAATAATAATAATAATAATAATAATAATAATAATAATAATAATAATAATAATAAGTAGCAACAGCTTCATCAGCTGCTTTCAATTTATTTAGAGTTTTTCCTATCTTTCTGATAACTGATTTTTCAGCAATCATATAGTTAGAGAATAATAATAATAATAATAATAATAATAATAATAATAATAATAATAATAATAATAATAATAACACCCTCAATCTTCAATTACAGGCTTTCGCATTCCTTGTATCGTGCCTATTGTTGGGCATTGCCTTGGCGTACCCATACCCCAACCCGGAAGCCGAGGCCAACCCACAGTTCGGTTACAGAGGTTATGGCGGTTACGGAGGATACGGCGGTTACGGAGGATACGGCGGTTACGGCGGTACCACTTACATCCACTCTCACCCAGGCGGTCACATTCCTCACTACCACCACTATGGACATACCCACTTCGTCGGTTAGAGGGTTCGAACGCCTGGAGATGCCCGAATCGCAAAGGAACACACTTGCACGGAGGCATCTGGGAGCAGGAACGCGACCGATCACAGCTAATTGTGCTTCTCTGTATATTGTCTGAAATCTGTCATCATCAAATACCTGGATATTTTCTGTGATCCTTGTAGATCTTTTTCTGATATGTGTCACAGCTATTTATGCTTTTTGTAGATTTATCTGATATCTGCCATCATTAAGTCCCCGGATATTTTCTGTTACTGTTTGTGGATTATCTGATCCCTGTCAACATTAAATACCTGGATATTTCTAGGATTGTTTGTGGATTATCATATCTCTGTCTTCATTAGATTATCAGATATCTATCATTAAATACCTGGATACTTCCCATGATTCTTTGTAGATTATCAGATATCTGTCATCATTAAACACTGGGACATTTTCCATGATTCTTTGTGGATTATCAGATCTCTGCCACCATTAAACACCTGGATATTTTTTAGGGCATACAAACGTTTCCTTCTTCTGGACTGAAACGTTTCTTTGACGTAGGATACCAAAAACAAAAAAGAAAGGTCTTTCAAGATTTTTGTAGATTCCTTTTTTTCTCTGTGATGTTAATTCTGTGATTTAATAAATATTCTTATATAAAAAAATCCTCTTTGTTTATGATAATTCCTCTGTGACTCCGGATGGTTTTAATTGCTGCTAAATTGTCCCAGTGATTTGGGCAATGTGAATGTGTGATAGGGAGTTTTATTTATAAAGGAAATTGTTGCAAAGATCAAAAATTATTATAAAGAATAACGCAATTAACTTTGAGTGTTTTTATCATTCAAATTTATATATCAGAGTCTCACTCATTTTATTATTATTATTATTATTATTATTATTATTATTATTATTATTATTATTATTATTATTATTAAAAATCCACCGTTATAAAAATAAATTGTATTAATATGCAAAAATACAAAAACATAATACAGTTTATTTACATAAGTGTGGATTTTTATTAAATAATAATAATAATATTATTATTATTATTATTATTATTATTATTATTATTATTATTATTATTATTATTATTATTATTATTATTATTATGCAGATGATGAACCCTATTTATATGGACCAGGCCTACAGGGGGCCACTGACCTGATATTCAAGCTTCCAAAGAATATGTTGCTCATTTGAAGGAAATTATAGAAGATAATAGGAGGTGCAGAAAGAGAAGATAAACTTATTGATATTTGCTCTCCGAATTTGGCTATTTCTGTTCCTTTTATATTTCAGATACTGAGTAACTTACAGATTGAATATATTTTGTATTTCACCTGTAACTTAGTATTTGAAATGTAAAAGATACGGTAATAGTCAAATTCGGAGAGCAAATGTCAATAACTTTATATATATATATATATATATATATATATATATATATATATATATATATATATATATATATATATATATATATTTCAGGGAAAGGTGTCAATTGAGAGAAAATTGAGTGAATATGAATGTTGAAAATTATATCTTTGATTATCATTTATATTTGTAATATTTCACGAGGGACAATATAATGACATAGAAAATAAATAACAGTAAAGTAAAATAAACGTACTGGAACTAAGACAGTTATCTCGAGAATAAAATAGACGTGTTAGAACTCAATAGATGATATCGGTTGTCATTAAACAGAGGATATATACTCGGACTTTTGATGTTAATATTATATATGAAAAAGGTAATTACGACTGTTTATACATTGTCACTGGTTTTTGTAAAAAAAAAAAAAGTCCTTATTGTTAGATTAAAAAATGTTCTAAAGCTTAATGGTAATGTTTGCAAAAATAATTTAGTTAAAGCACAGTATATTATTATATAATTATATATTATAATGAAAGTTGCAATTAAAAATGTAAACCCGCTCGAACATACGCTGAATAATTTATAACAATAAGGAAGATCAGAAAATAGTAGATAGGACCAATAAAAAAAAGTAAAACATGCTGAGTGATTGGTAGGCATTTCTCTAGTAATTTCAGACGGGAAACGACCTAACCAGACTTAGCTTTACCTAACCTAACCTTGGACGCCGTGCCCTTTGACCTGGCCTGGGTTTTTTTTGGGGGGGGGGAGAGGGGCCGGTGCCTGGATCCCCCAAAAGTAAGTCCTGACCCCTCCCAATGCATTCCACCCGATTTCGTTACAGTTCGTGCAAATATCCCTCGGTATGACTGAAATAGTATAGTTATCTATATGTTATCGTAACATTTTCAGTTTTCTCTCGTATCAAACGTTCCCGTTTTCTTTGAAGACGAGCGTTCAAAATCATGGGATACTTTGGTATTTTTTATTCCACTACAGTTCTGAAGACTAAAAAGTGAAAGGCATATTTGAGATGTCCTGTGGATTTTGCTCTTTATTTTCGAATACATTTGGTGCAGCAATGTTTGTCTTAAGTAGTTAATGTTTCATGAAATTCCTAAAACGTTCGTAAGTCTTGTATATGGAATTTTAAGTGAGCGCTAGAAATGGGGAGTTGTTGTAAACGTGAAAATGATTATCTTGGAAGCATTATTATTATTATTATTATTATTATTATTATTATTATTATTATTATTATTATTATTATTATTATCAGTTGTAGTATTAGTAGTAATGAGTTGTGGCTTTCAACTGTTAATGTTGTAGATATTGATTTTTAATAACATTGGTGCCATTATTTTCAAAATCGTTGATATGAAAACAGCAATTTTGATGGCTGGAACATGTTTCACAAACAGTTGCATGGAATCAAGTCTCATTATTTTCCACGCTGACGAGGAGACGTAATGTCTCGAAATTCTTTGTGAAATATTTACCATTCCTCGAATTATATATATATATATATATATATATATATATATATATATATATAATATATATATATATATGTATATATATATATAATATATATATATATATATATATATATATATATATATATATATATATATATATCATTTGTTGGACATCGATATTAAGCTTCTGAAATGAGTGTTGTTGTTCTATGTCATAATTATTAATATTATTATTAATATACTTTGCTCCATAACACTATATATGTGAACAAAACATTAATAAATTTAGTTATGGAATATGATGGGTACTGGAGTGTAATACCAAAGCTTTCTCATCATATGGTAGTAAAGAAGCTTTGTCATTTAATTTAAGAGTTATGTAAAGCAAAGGCATATTGTTTCAATACTTTATTGGCGTGACATTTTGTTGAAAGACGAGAGAGAATAGAATGAAATGGAATCAGTATATTGGATTAGGGGCCAAAAAATAGAAAATAATAATTAAGGAAGAGAAGATTCACAAAATCCAATACAATTCTGGTTTTACAGCTCATAATCTTTCTTAAACTTTTAAGATTAGGAAGGAAATATTAAGTCCTTTGTTTTTAACGTATTTTCCAATACATTTCAGCCATTTTGGGTCGTAAAATATAGTAAGAGGCTTACTGATTTAATGTGAAAGAAGATTTCCTTAGTTTTTATAACTTTTTTTTTTTTTTGTAGAGAGAGAAATCCTGATTGTCCTTCCCAAATGTTTACATCCGTTCTCTGCAGAGACAGAAATCCCGATTGTCTCGCATTTGATTACAAGAAGAGACCCTAGACGGACGTGTCTTCTTCTCTCACTATTCCTCAGGGAAGTCAATTGCCCTGTTCCTCTTCTCGTAAGCTTCCCTTTGTCTCTCCTCCTCCTCTATTCTCAGCTGGAGGTTAGTCTCTTCGTAGATAGTCTCAGCCTCTGAGCAAGGGAAGGCTTTCCTCTGGTGGTTGCACAGGAGGAGTTCCTGGTCGAAGATGGTGTTTGGGCCACACATGAAGGTGTAGTGGCCTACCAGAGTCTGTGGGAGGGAAGATTTCTGTCTGAGAAGCAAATGAGGTCAGCAGTGTAGGGTCAACTAATGTAACATGGGTCGCTTTTCATCTTACCTGTTCAAATTAATTTAATTTGTTCATATTCATCTGACTTGTCCAGATTCATCAGACGTGTCATATTCAACCTCCTTGTTCATATTCATCATATGTAGAGTAAACTAATACAACATGGGTCACATTTCATTTTACCTGTCCATATTCATCTTACCTGTTCAAATTAAGTTTACCCATCCAAATTCATCTTACCTGTCCAGATTCATATTACCTATCCAAATTCATCTTACCTGTCCATATTCATCTGACCTGTCATTCATCTTCCCTGTTCATATTCATCTTGTGTAGGGCAAACTAATATAACTTGGGTCACATTTTATTTTACCTGTCCGTATTCATCTTACCTGTTCAAATTAATTTTGTCTGTCCAAATTCATCTTACCTGTCCAGACTCATGTTACCTGTCCAAATTCATCTTACCTGTCCAGATTCATCTTACCTGTTCATATTCATCTTCCTGTTCATATTCATCTGACCTGTCCAGATTCATCTTACCTGTCCAAATTCATCATACGTGTCCATATTTGTCATACCTATCCATATTGATCATGCCTGCCCAAATTCATCTTACTTGTCTATAGTCATTGTACCTGCCCAAATTCATCTTACCTGTTCAAATTCATTGTACCTGTCCAAATTCATCTTACATTCCCAAATTCATCACACCTTCCCAAATCAATTATGCCTATCCAAATTCATCTTACTTGGCCATATTCATCATAACTATCCTCATTCATCATGCCTGCCCACGTTCATCTTACCTGTCAAGACTCCTTTTACCTTCCCAAATTCTTCATACCTGTCAGTACTCATTATACCTTCCCAAATTCATCATACCTGTCTATACTCATTTTTCCTGCCCCAAATTCATCTTACCTTCCCAGACTCATCTTACCTGTCAGCATTCATTATACCTGTCCAGATTCATTATGCTTGTCCATATTCAGTATAAAATTCATCATAACGGTCCATATTCATTATACCTTCCCAGACTCATCTTACCTGTCCACATTCATTTTACCTTCCCCCAAATTCATCATACCTTCCCAGACTCATCTTACCTGCCCGTATTCATTATATCTGCCCAAATCCATTGCACTTGTCCATATGCACTGTAAGGTTCATCATAACTGTCCATATTCATCATACCTTTCCCAGACTCATCTTACCTGTCCGTATTCATTATATCTGCCCAAATCCATTATACTTGTCCATATTCATCGTACCTTCCCAAATTCACCATACCTGTCCAAATTCATCATACCTTCCCCAATTCATCATAACATCCCAAACTCATCATACCTGTCCAAACTCATCCACAACCGGTTCGCAGACGTGGTATGCCCTGCAGTCGTTGGCAACGTCGGCGTAGAATCCGTAGAGGCGCCCTTCGCAGGAGAATCCCGGATTGATGCGGAATCCTCCCGCGATGAAACCTGCTAGTCTGGAGGACGACGAAGCCACCAGTAAAGCCAGAATGACGACCGTAGATCGGATCATGATGATTTCTGTCTGGAAAATGACAGTCGATTGTTTAGGTAGTGTGGGAATTTGTTGTGTAGCTTGGGCGGTTAGCGGTTTATTTAGATACAATGTTAGCCGTTGTATTAATATGCATATATATATATATCCCCAGGTCAAAATTACATAATATTTACACCACCAAATAGTACAGCCTGGCCTGATATGTTACACATAAAAAATCAAATTGACCACATTGTACGGATCGTTTCAGCCCCAGTAATTCTAGAATTACTTAATAATATTGAAATTCTGAGTTAATGTATATATGTGTATATATATATATATATATATATATATACTGTATATATATATATATATATATTATTTGTTTATAGTCGCGGCAATGTTAATTATAGAGAAGATGGACCCCTGATGGCTTTCCACTTCCGAATATCAAGTAGATTTTTGTGATAGATTTGTGAGCCCGAAACGGCTTCCCAACCATTTCTGCCATTTCGTTCAGACGACGAATAAAGCCCTTTTAGTTCTCTGTTAAAGCAAACAGTTGTGTCGGCTTTGTCGGTCCGTCCGCACTTTTTCAGTCCGCCCTCAGATCTTAAAAACTACTGAGGCTAGAGGGCTGCAAATTGGTATGTTGATCATCCACCCTCTAATCATCTACCAAATTGCAGCCCTCTAGCCTCCTCAGTAGTTTTTTTTTTTTTTGTTCAAGGTTAAAGTTAGCCATGATCGTGCGTCTGACAACGCTATATGACAGGCCACCACCGGGCGGTGGCTGAAAGCTTCATGGGCCGCGGCTCATACAGCATTAGATGCTGTACAGAAAACTCGATTGCGCCGAAGAAACTTCGGGGCATTTTTGTTTTTTTTTTTTTTTTGCTCGCACACTTTTGGATGATTAAGATTCTATAATATGTCTTTTTATGTATGTTTTTATTTCTTATTTTGCTCATTGCAATATCTTCAATCATTTTTTTATCATTGTTTATTGGTTCCCTTAATTGCATAAATTTTTCTATTACAATACAATGATTCTGTAATGCTTCATTTTATTTATATTTTTATTTTATCCATTTTTACTGATTTTAAATTTTTCTATAATTCTTTGCAATTGTTTATTGGTTTCCGTATTTCCTGCATTATTTTCTCTATTTATATTATTTGCTTATGCTATTTATCTATTGTATGTAATTATTTGACTTTAATTCATTTGATTTCATCTCCATTATGTGTTCACTTCCTCCATTTTATTTTCTTATTTTCTTTATATTATCTACTTTCTGTATGAATCACTTTTATTTAATTTATAGATATTCATTTTTAATATGACTTTTATCTCATCAGTTTATTCAATTCGTATATTTACATCCCAGACAAGTAGCCATCTCAGTAGTTTTCTTCTACAGAAAACTAAAAAATGAGCAAGAAATTGCAGGTAAACAGACTAACAAGTATGGACACCAGAACACGAAAGCACGCATTGTAAGCAAGTATTAAAAGCTATGTGGCACCTCTTCAGATGAAGCCTTAAGTTCAAGGGACTTTTCCCCAGAAGGCTGTCCGTGAGTGACTGAGATTCGCCGGGATATGCTGCGTGTTTTTAAATCTTGAATAGTCTCCGCTTTGGAAAGTTGTCGACCGTGAACTCTCCTAACGGGACTGGGATAGAGTACATCGTTGCATTTAAAGTATGTTGTCTTTGTACACGAACACACACATACATAGGTGCAGACATGAATATATATGTATATATAATTATATGTATATGTATATATATATACATACATATAATTATGTGTATATGTATATATATATATATATAATATATATATATATATATGCATACATATATATATATATTTATATTTGTGTATATATACTGTATATATATGTATTTATATACATATACTGTATATGTATTTATATAATTTATATAATTATATATATATATATACATATAATATATATATATATATATATATATATATATATATATATATATATGTATATATATATATATAT
Organism: Macrobrachium rosenbergii; assembly: GCA_039081455.1. NCBI lineage: Eukaryota > Metazoa > Arthropoda > Malacostraca > Decapoda > Palaemonidae > Macrobrachium > Macrobrachium rosenbergii. The sequence continues at coordinate 18,599,605 of JANJGK010000038.1, read as the reverse complement.
ATATATATATATATATATATATATACTTAGACTATTATTTTCAATTTTGCATATTTTTTTTTATACAAAAACTTTCATTTAGAATTTGAGTTTGTTTCTCTCCCGTAAATCATAGTGTTGCTGTAACCTTTTCACTCCCGAGAATTCATACTGATAGTATGATCAGTAGGATGATCAGCTGATCGAAGCTGACTGCAGCTGCAAGGGTCATGTTCCTTTGACATCTTTCATTCCGGTATTGATAATGATGTGAGTGATAGGTTTAGATACTAATAACAAAAGCAAAATCGACAACAGTCATAATTGTTTCAAGGGCATTATTATTCCTATTGTCTTCCATCGGTCAGACATCCGAATAAAAGTTGCTAAATGTCAGAAAGTTTATCTCTCTCTCTCTCTCTCTCTCTCTCTCTCTCTCTCTCTCTCTCTCTCTCTCTCTCTCTCTCTCTCTCTCTCTCATACACACACACACATTAGACAGGATTTTATTCATTCTAGACCTCATGTATAATGTTGAATGTCTGTGGGATATGAACCTAGCCTCTCTCTCTCTCTCTCTCTCTCTCTCTCTCTCTCTCTCTCTCTCTCTCTCTCTCTCCAAACACATACACCGGACAGGACTTCATGCGAGGCTGTACCTCACACATAATGTTGAATGTGTGTGGGATATAACTCAGCCTCTCTCTCTCTCTCTCTCTCTCTCTCTCTCTCTCTCTCTCTCTCTCTCTCTCTCTCTCTCTCTCTCTCTCTCTCTCTCATACACACACACACACACACAAATTAGAGAGGACTTCATGCGAGCTGTACCTCATGTTCATTGTTGAATCTCTCTCTCTCTCTCTCTCTCTCTCTCTCTCTCTCTCTCTCTCTCTCTCTCTCTCTCTCTCTCTCTCTTATTTAATGACAATGAATTTAAACTAGATTAAAATGTCTTCACGCTAACAGGAACAGTGTTGAACCGTCTAAAAAAGAGAAAAAAACTGGAATTAGTTGTGTATTCCCATTACATGGATACCAGGAACCTAAGATATGAGAACAGAAAGGATATTTCAGACCTGGATAAAAACAGACCAGAGATAATGATGTAATATTGTCAGCCATTGAAAGCAAAGGAAAGTGGGGTTGTTTACAAACTGAACAGCGTCATGACTTTTCACAGCGCTGTCTGCGAGCCAATATCTTTTTCCTGTCTTTATCTCTGATATACTGGTTGTTTTTCCCTCCAGTGAATTCCTAATTAGCACCCTCAGATATGGATGATTTTAAATATTTCCTCCCTTTCTTGTGAATCGCGTAATTAACCGTTGTCTTTTTAGTTCTTCCTTTTCTGTGTAATCGAACGTAGCATTCATAAAGCTTCTTTTCATTTCTCCTCTTTGAAAATTATTTTCATTTGTACGCAATGACCATCATCACCATCATCTATTATCTTGACACCCAAAGGACGAAAGGGGACTTAATTAATTTTCATTACATCATACTTTCAAGTAACCATGCCAGCCTTCTTCACACCTTTCACCTGAGGAAGGTGTCACACTAGACGGTACCTGGATTCTGTCCCCGTTTCTTCTTGAACGTCAAGACTAATTAGCGGTTGAACATTTTTAAAAATTCTGGTGTGAAAATTGAGGTCACGCGTTTTCGTTAAGGAGAACAAACTAGACGTCAAGATTTCAGATTTCCTCTAAGATTTGGTGGTGAGTGTTAGTCCACACGACAGTAAAACATTTCATAAACACAGTGTTGTAACGTGTCTCTTATATATCACAAACAGGCTGGAAATAAGTGGGATAGAATAGAATGTAGAATTTATGCCAAAGGCCAAGCGCTGAGACCTATGGAGGACATTCAGCGCTGAGACCGAAATTGACAGTAAAAAGGTTTGAAAGGTGTGACAGGAGGAAAACCTCAAAGCAGTTGCACGGAGAATCAGTTGTTAGAAAGTAAGGTGGAAGAGAGAGAGACTATGAACGGAAGTACAGGAAAAGTAACGAAAAGGCTTGCAGCGAAGGGACGCTGCAGAGAACCTTAAGTCATGCCTACAGTGCACCGCATGAGGTGCACTGACGGCACTGCTCCCTGGATAACCGTTTGAAGTGCTGATTGGAACTGCCAATTGGCTTTCAACTTTTATCCAACCTGTTTGTGCTGTCTGTACTTATGACATTTTGCTGTAGCGTGGACGCATCAAAAAAAGTTGAAGGCATTAATGATAAAATGTCAAACCGTGCAGTAAATGTGCCCACGCTGTCGAACTTCTCAGTTCCAGAGGTCCCGTTATTCCTCAGACCATTGAACTGTGAAACAGCCTCCCAGAGGAAGTTGTGTAATTGGAACTTCAGAAGTTCAAGCGTAGATGCAATGCATTACTAATCTAATGGTATACTCCTTGCATTTTAACACATTTTCATCTGTTTATCAGTTTATTAATTTATTTTCTCTCTTTTTTTTTAATAAGATCTCTTCTTTCTGTATTTTCCTTTACCTCCTCTTACCTCTTCGTAATGAACACCTTAATATTCTTTGGAAGCTTGAATTTAAAGTCAGTGGCCCCTTTAGTGGGCTTGTCCCATATGAACAGGTTTCATCTTCTGAATAATAATAATAATAATAGTAATAATAATAATAATAATAATAATAATAATAATAATAATAATAATAATAATAATAATAATAATAATAATTCTTTAGTTTCATCTGTCAATTAAGTCCGGTTACCTTATGGGCGGCTGATTGAATACTTCAGCCTAAATCCTTTCAAGTTTTCCAGCGTGGCACCTCTGCACAAAATCCCGGTTTAAGTTAACTATACTTTAGTTTTACCAGACCACTGAGCTGATTAACAGCTCTCCTAGGGCTGGCCCGAAGGATTTTAAACTTATTTTACGTGGCTAAGAACCATTTGGTTACTTAGCAACGGGACTTACAGCTTATTGTGGAATCCGAACCACATTTCAGCGAGAAATGAATCTCCATCACCAGAAATAAATTCCTCTAACTCTTCATCAGCCGGCCGGGGAATTGAACTCTGGCCCATCGAGTGACAGTCCGCAGCTCTACCGACTCCCCCAACTAAGAGTCTAATCCCGGTTTAAGGTTCAGGAAAATTTGTGAGGCTCATTGTAGGTTCAGGAAAATTTGTAAGGCTCATTGTATCTATGAAATATGTTCCCATTTCTCTGTATATGATATTCCTGTGACTGTACCAAAATGACTTTTGAAGATCGGGACGTTCGGTTTATTTTTGTAATAATCGCGGGTATTTCAGAGACAAAATCAGTCAGAAAGAAATGCATAAGTTTTAATCCTGGATTCCTTCTGGTTATTTTTGTTAATGTTTGTTTTTAGTGCGATTTAGAAGTTTGTCACTCAAGTCCCGTACGTTGTTTACACTATTAAAACTTATTTTTAAGTTTTATGTAGATTTCCAGTCGAATCTATTCGACCGTGTACTACAGAGCCGATTGACTTCAGATCTGTTTTCATATTTTTGTAAGTGATGTATCTTCGTTATTTCAAGTTGCCTCCTTCAGTATCCTTCGGACACAATTATTATTATTATTATTATTATTATTATTATTATTATTATTATTATTATTATTATTATTATTATTATTATTATTCAGAAAATGAACCCTATTCATATGGAACAAGCCTGCAAGGGCCATTGACTTGAAATTCAAGCTTCCAGACGATATTATGGTGTTCATTAGAAAGTGACAGAAGGTAATGGAAATACTGAAAGAAGAGATCACTTATTATGAAAGAAAAAAAAATCAACAAATTAATATTAAATGAAAAAAGTATTTATGTATTTTATTAAAATAAAAGAAATTTACATGGGTAGAATAATGATATACAAGCCAGTCCTTCCTTATGAAATAAGGTCTAGACTTGTTTACGTTGTATTGTTTTTAGTAATACTCTCTCTCTCTCTCTCTCTCTCTCTCTCTCTCTCTCTCTCTCTCTCTCTCTCTCTCTCTATATATATATATATATATATATATATATATATATATATATATATATATATATATATATATGTATATATATATGCTTACATACATATATATACGTATCATACATGTATATATACATACATATGTGTATATACATACATACATACATATATATATATATATATATATATATATATATATATATATATATATATATAGATATATAGCCTATATATGTTTGTGTGTATGTTTGCATATTTGCCATTACTAATAATCTTTGTACAAACTTTGTACTTTATCCTATCGTAAATTTTTATCCGCATCTATCATATTAAGATTAGAAGCCAGTGCACCTTCGGCACCTAGCTGCAACCCCTTTCATTCCTTTTACTGTACCTCCGTTTATATACTCTCTCTTCCATCTTACTTTCCTCAATCCTCTCCCAGCAAGTGCTCCATATTGCAACTGCGAGGTTTTCTCCTGTTATTTCCCTTTCAGCTCTGAATGACCTTGTAGGTCCCAGCGATTGGCCTTTGGCCTGAATTTTCTATTTCAGCGTTATATTTCATATTCAGTGTCTCCACACTGAGGAGGGAGCAGTACATTTGTTCTTCAGTCTGTGGCTTTTTTTTTTTTTCAAGTTGACTTTCTAATTGACCACCATTTTTACATGGACGAAAAGGACAGCAGCTTCTTAAGCCCGACGTGAAAGCAATTGATGACGCAGTCGATTAGAATGGCCACCAAGAAACACAGGATTTACGTCTGTGTTGTGACTCATCCCTGTAACCTGTAATCCCCGTAACATGTAGCAGAAATCCTATACCGTTTCTGTAAAGGCAGGCCTCGCTCACTTTCTGGCAAGGATTATGTAATGCTTCTTCAGCTATCGAGAAACAACACACTTTCACTCGCCACATTGTTTATGGTAATGATTTCCAGCAGAGAATTTTCTGAAATTTCCAAGGAGCTTTTACCAGTGAAAGCATGCAGTGATGGGAGTATATGTCTGCGATTGTACACACACACACACACACACACACACACACACACACACACACACACACACATTATATATGTGTTTGTGTGTGTGTGTGTATGTGATAGATATAAATATATAAATTTACAATAGAATAAAAATTTGTTAGCTTTCATAAAGATTACTAATAATAGCAAACATATACTTGTATACACACACTATATGTGTATATATTTTTGTATGCATATATATGTGTGTGTATATATACATACATTATATATATATATATATATATATATATATATATATATATATATATATATATATATATATATATATATATATATATATATATATAGAGAGAGAGAGAGAGAGAGAGAGAGAGAGAGAGAGAGAGAGAGAGAGAGAGAGAGAGAGAGAGAGAGAGAGAGAGAGAGAGAGATAATAAAAAAATATCAAAACGTAAACATTAATATGATCCACGGACTTAACAAATTCACGAAGAAAACAAAAATCTCAGAAAACTTACTTTCCTAGAGAGGATCCTTCTTGGGGGTGGAAATCGAGAGAGAGAGAGAGAACCTTCCGTGGGCGAGAATGCGCGGGCACTGAAGGATGTCGCTGAGTCCTTTAGGACCTAAAGACGTTCGCCACCGGAGGAGATGTCCCAAGGACAGCCAGTGAAAGGAAGATGATCATCCCAGTCTCACCTTTCGACCTTCCTCCTCCTCCTCCTCCTCCTCCTCCTCCTCTTCACGAGTCACCTTCCCACGAAATCTCCAGCCGTTTATTTACATTCCATCGAGTATTTTGAAATAAATAAATAAATGAATAACACGGAACCCATTCATCGTTATTCATTGTTGTTCATCAAAGACCAAATCATTTTTCCTCTAGATATTTTGAAAATGACCTGATGTCACATCGTTTTTTTTTTTATAATTCAAATTATTTTCGAATTATTGAAAAACGCGAAACCCATTCATCGTCATTCATTGTTATTTATCAAATGACCGGATCATTTTTCCTCTGTGTATTTTGAAAATTCAAAATCCTTTTGAATAAATGAATAACACGGAACCCACCCACCTTTATTCATTGTTATTCAACCAAAGACCTCATCATTTTTCCTCTAGATATTTTAAAAATGACCTAATGTCACTTGGTTTCTCCTTCATAATTCAAACACCTTCAGACATAACTGTTTACAGTCGACCGGCTGGTGTTGAGTTCATTCCTTTATTGAGGTCTTGTGTTTTAGTTGACCTTCGGCCTATCATGAAATTCTTACATTCTAAAATAATAAAAATGACTCGTGTATGCTTGCATGCTTTCCCACACGTGCACACACACACACACACCACACACACACACACACACACACACACACATGCGCGTTTATATCTGGCCGTTCCTGCGTGGAAGAGTGCGCTTGTGATTGCATGCTTGCAATTTTTATTTCTTAAAATTAGCAATAGTAACTTGGTGGGTTTGTGGAGGTAAACTAAACGGGATACACAAACACATACTGTATATGTATATGTGTGTTTGTGTGTATGTGAGTGTGTATGCATGTATATATATATATATATATATATATATATATATATAGAGAGAGAGAGAGAGAGAGAGAGAGAGAGAGAGAGAGAGAGAGAGAGAGAGAGAGAGAGAGAGAGAGAGGGAGAGAGAGAGAGTACTGAACTAAAGCTCTGTTTCACACGATATATATATATATATATATATATATATATATATTATATATATATATATATATATATATATATATATATATATATATACAGTGACACAGGTAATCTTAGCGCCCACGCAAGATAATCTTCATTACAAGCATTCACATCAACTAGATACCTGTCACCAACTTTCAGCATTCGATCGAGACCATCTTCAGAATCACCTCCCTGTCTCGACCCATCATCTCTGCAAGGATAAAAGTGAACGGTAGAGAGGAATATGATAAAAGGAATGCCGTTACAGAAGGCTGAGTCCTCCAGGCCGGGCAGGATTCGTGAGAAAGGCGCGAGTGTTGAGAATATTCAGACTTTGAAGTGAGTGGAATGTCACTGCTTAGTTACTTCCAGGTTTTGATGAGAGAGTAGTTTGGGAGGACTGGTCAGATGCGCAGTTTAAACTGCCATATCGAAAGCGTTGTTTGTGGTCTACTAATGTGGTAGAAACTGTATTCTTTTAATTTAATTTTTCCCTTTTTTTGGGGGGGTCACGTATGTGATAGAAAATGCATTATATTTTAATGGTATTTTTTTTGTGGGGGTGTCCAAGTTGATATTCATTGCGAATATGAAGAGGCAATGCATTACTACCCTAGAATTATTCACCTTGTATTCTAATAATTTTTTATATATTTATTTATTTATGAAATATATCAATTTATATTTTTATCTCTTAATAACTGATCTCATCTTTCTCTATTTCCCATTACCTTCTGTTAATGCTTTCTAATGAACACCATATTCTTTGGAAGCTTTCTTCTTCAGTCAGAAATGTAGGAAAATTAGTCGTCTCTTTCATTTGACTGGAAATTGGGCCTAACTTGTCTGACATCATCTTTTGGTTAAAATCAGATTACGAATTCAGGAATACGAGTCTTTATCTTCATAAACCGGCCTTCTGTTTTGTCGATGTGTCCTTTTAAGTAGCTCAGGAGAGAGAAAACTAAACAGAAAACTATATGATACCTCGCAGGTAATTGCTGAAAGGGAAAGCCTTGAATCACTGTATTTGTTGATTATAATGTTTTGTCCTTTAATGTGTTGGCATTTCAGCAACAGGACTGAGCTATTCCAAGTAAGGTAGGTGTCGTTAGGTAAGAAATGAGACAAGGTAGGTAATAAATATACAACTAATAGCTAAAAACTTAAAAGAGACATCATCACAATTTGTTCCTGAAATGTCAAATAACAAGATTGTGACGAGGAGGAAAACTGATCTATCATGTTTGCAAGAAACAGGAAGGACTGGTGACTCAGGTGATGGTTATAAAACTAGTCTAGAAATGAGGAAGAGGAAAGGGAATAGTGTTGAAGGTGGGTTTAAAGGAAGAAGTTACGTGTTGGTTGTGAGAAGTCAACTGATAAATTGATGAGGTTATTAACACTTCGAAATGCGGTAGATATTCGGGCACTACTCCGTAGGGGGTTAGTGCCGTCAGTGCACCTCACGTGGTGCACTGTAGGCAATTACTTAAGGGTCTTTGCAGCGTTTCTTCGGTCCCTAGCTGCAACCTCTTTCATTCCTTTTACTGTACCTCTTTTCATATTTTCTTTCCTCCTCCTGACTCTCCACCCTCTCTAAAAATTGTTTCATAGTGCAGCTACGAGGTTTTCCTCCTGTTACGAGCCTCCTTACTGTCAATTTCCCATTCGGGGCTGAATGACCTCGTAGGTCCCAGCGCTTGGCTTTTGGCCAAAATTTTATATTCTGTTCTGTTCATACTGCACGTGTGGATTGTGCACACAAAAAGAAATAATTGCTTTTGGAGAACTGTTTTGGAGGATTAAAAAGTTATGGAGAACTTGGGGAAATTAGGAGAAAATATATATGACAATTCCACTATGTGACATTTCCGTTATTTCGGATGTACAGGGAGACTCGGGCACTTCAACTCTTCATTTTGCATTTGTGGAATGCACACACACTAGGGGAAATAAAAGCTTCAGGAGAACTTGAGGTAATCATGAGAGAAAATAAATAACAATTCCACCATCTTAGGTACCCGTTAATCTGGACGAACAGGAAACAGGGAGATTAGCCCCCGAGTATGAAGATGTACATTGCAATCTCTGGTTAGAAGGGAGAAAAGACAGGGTAGTGAGAATGAAGAAAGAGACGAAGTCAGTGACTCTGTGTGCAGTCCAAGGAACAGGATACTGTACTTCAATTGTTTCCCCGCTACAGTGGTTTGAATTATTTGGAGAAATGCTCTCTTTAATAATACTCTTCGTGACTCTTTGCAGCGTCCCTTCTGCCCTGGCTGCAACCCCTTTCATTCCTTCTATTATACCTCTATTCATATTATCTTTCTTCCATCTGACTTTCTACCCTCTCTTAACAATTGTTTCATAGGGCAACTGCGAGGTTTTTCTCCTGTTACACCTTACGCCTTTAAAACAGTTTTACCCTCAATTTCCGTTTCAGCGCTGGATGACCTCATAGGTCCCAGTGCATGCCTTTGGATTAAATTTCATATTCCAATCCCAGCTAACGACTCCGGCCTCATCCACGAAAGATGACTGCGCGGAACGACTTCAAAGCGAATAAAAACTTCGATTCGATCAGCAGCTGCTGAGAATCGCTTGTCAAATCTGCCAGTCATCAGTGTCAACACGGACGATTTCGCCAAACTGACTCAGTCAAAACTCGAGTGAACTTTTCCTTACGGAAAAAATAAACTAGTAATTGGCCTTGCGTTCCAAAATCTGCAGTAATTACTATCCCTAATGGCAGTGATTTCTGTAGCAGAGGCGAAAAAGAAAACTCGTTCAATCCTTCCCTCATTAAGTCCCTCTTATATTGGCAGTCGGCAGCAAAGCCCCCACCCACTTCTCCATTTTCTATATGTGAAAGAAAACGGATCCTCTCTTGACATTTTATGGGTAACTAAGTCTTCATAAAATTTGCCAATTGCAGTCATCTCACGAAATGTTAGCGGATAAATGGATAGAATCCTTTTTTTTTTTTTTTTTTAGTTTGAGATCTTCCTGTTATTTTATTATAGTTATCATTTAAGTTCCAAACAAATAATACCCACATTTATGTCTATGAATGAAATATCCTCAACATAAGTTTTTATTTTTGCTGTTTGCATCAAATATCCATGTAACTAACCAACTATACACACACACACACACACACACACACACACACACACATATATATAATATATATATATATATATATATATATATATATATATATATATATATATACTGTATATGTATATATATACTGTATAAATATATATGTATTTATATATATACTTATATATATTTTACTTATGTATTTTTTATTTATTTATTTATCCGTATATTGTGTATCTATTCAGTCTCTTATTTATTTATCTCTTCATATTATATATCTACTCATGTATTTTTTTATCTGCCTATCTAGTATTTATTTATCTTTATTTATTTGTTATTTATCATTATTGTATTCATTCATTTATTTATTTCACGACTCACAACTGTTCACAGACTGCCTGTTAAGTTCTCGGAATTAGAAAAAGAGTCGTATTTCCAAGGATTAACTTACCCCAGCACCACGTACGAATTTAATTACGATTATCTTTATTTTAATTTTCCATCTTCCCCTTATATCATTAAATATCAAGTGGCCCTCGTAGAAAACAACTTTAAACCGCCGAATAACCGAGGTTTCAGCAGGTTCCCTCACACAACCCTTGTTTCATTATGTTTATATTATGTGTACATTACAGTCATTTTTTTCTGGGAGGGTTGCAGAGTGGAGACGCGCTAGCAGACGATTTATATTAATCTTCCTAATTACTTATTTATGTCTTTTCCTAATTGGTCTGGACGATGTAATTCAACATGAATAAATGCTCTGGGACGAGGAGGAGCGCAAACATTTCTTTAAACTCGGTATTATTGGGGAATGAAGTGTAATGTTTGGGGTGGTAATTTGTACAGTCTCCAGTGGCTTCTGAGGAGAAATTTTTTATTTTTTTATTTTTTTTTTTTTTTTACAGAATTTAGCACAGTATTTTTCGACTGTTCCAAATGCCAGTGTTCACTCCTGGTCTAATAACTTGAAGTCTTTCGGTGAAAATCCGTAAAAAATCGGCTACTATCAGTATTTTTCATTTTTACTGTCAATTTCTTTGCAACTCAGTGCAAGGGCGAACGATGTTGGATAGCAAAAATAATACACAGTTGCTTCCTGCTTCAGAGTTCTCCAAGAATTAGCTGAATGGTCATTGAAAATCGACTATTGTCAGTTTCTTAATTTATATGATTATATTCTTTGCCCCTCCATGCAAGGGCGGAAGATGTTAAATAGCAAAAATAATGCACAGTGGCTTCCTGTTTGAGAGTTCTCTAAAAATGAACTAAATGGACTTTGCGCTTGTTGCTTAACCCTGCATATTTCTGGAGATGTCCCAAGGTTTGGTGCGAAGTGTGATTTGAAAATGATAGGCAGGGGGGCATAATATTAGAATTTCTTTTTGTGATGAGCTTATGTAGTTAGATAACCTTATCTCTTTCTTCAAAATTCTTGCAATTCTCCTGACTTCCACTTTTTATTTGGTTATTTGTAGTTCACTTCGCAAAGTAAAAAGCTGGTAGGATTAGGAAGGAAGTTTCAATAACTCTGATTCCCCGTTGGGGTTTGGTGCCGTCAGTGCACCTAGTGCGGTGCACTGTAGGCGTTGCTTAAGGTTCTTTGCAGCGTGCCATTGGCCCCTAGCTGCAACCCCTTTCGTTCCTTTTACTGTACCTCTTTTCATATTCTTTCTTCCGCCTTACATTCCACCCTCTCCTAACAGTATGAATCAACCTTTTAAACTTTTACCGTCAATTTCTGTTTCAGCGCTGAATGACCTCATAGGTCCCAGTGCTTGGCCTTTGGCCTAGATTCTATATTCTGTTCAGTTCAATTCAATAATTCTGATTAGCCTCTGGCAGTTATTGGTAACTCTTCCTCCAGTCTATAGTATTCAGGGCGTTTGTTTAATTTCAAGGTACGGTGGGTAACAATCTACAATATTTGAATTCAGTAATTCGGGCGTTTGTGTAATTTCAGGGTCCAATGCTTAACAAATCCCCTGGGCGCGACGGAACTCGTCATCTCCCGCAGCGGTTTTGTCAGAGTCTTTTGCCGAGACAGTTTCATTCCTTTGCATCCCATTCCTCATTTTAGTATACTACTTCTCTTATTTGGTGTGACAGACCCTTCCGTTTACTACTGAGGCTAGAGGGCTGCAAATTGGTATGTTGATCACCCACCCTCCAGTCATCAAACATACCAAATTGAGTCCTCTAGCCTCAGTAGTTTTTATTTTATTTAAGGTTAAAGTTAGCCATAATCGTACTTCTGGCACCGCTATAGGTACAAACAACAGCCAGGACCGGACCGTGGCTGAAAGTTTCGTGGGCCGCGGCTAAGAGTTTCATGGGCCGTGGCTGAAAGTTTCATACAACATTATACGCTGTACTGAAAACTCGATTGTGGCGAAGGAACTTCGGCGTGCAATGCATTACTACCCTAATACGATTCTCCATATATTTTAATAAATTACTTACATTATTTTTCTATTTACATATTAATTTAATTTATTTTTTCTTTTTTAATAAGTGACCTCTTTCTGTATTTCCAAATACCTTCTGTTACTTCTTTCTAATGAACAATATATTCTTTGGAGGCTTAAATTTCAAGCCAGTGGCTCCTGTGGGCTTGAGCCATATGAATAGGGTTCATCACTTGAATAATAATAATAATAATAATAATAATAATAATAATAATAATAATAATAATAATAATAATAATAATAATAGTGAAATGGCCCCTGTGGGCTTGTTCCATATGATTAGGGTTCATCCGAACAATAATAATAATAATAATAATAATAATAATAATAATAATAATAATAATAATAATATGTCGGTGAAGTCCCATTTTAATGCTAAGATATTCAGAATTCTTGATGAAACAAAATTGATTTTCCATTTATTTATTTATTTATTTTTTTTGTTTTTTTGATAAGCCGTGCTTGTTCTTCCGGAGGCCACGTCGACAAACCATTACACTAAGAAGAAACTCCAACCATTACGGAAAAGAAAACTCGTTGAACTTTTTATTTACTTCTTTTTTAAGTGCAAAAGCCAGTTTTACTGACAACCCAGTGCTCTTATCTAGCCCAAGCCCGAAGTGGCTAAGACAGTGGGAGGGAAATTTAACAAGTAAAAAATGCGCAATCGAGTTTTCTATACAGCCGCCACAGCGTATAATCAAGGCCACCAGAAAAATAGATCTATCTTTCGGTGGTCGCGGTATTATGCTGTATGAACCGTGGTCCATGAAACTTTAACCACGGCCCGGTGGTGGACTGTCCCATATCGTTACCAGAAGCATGATTATGGCTAACTTTAACCTTAAATAAAATAAAATCTACTGAGGCTAGAAGGCTGCAATTATGTTTGATGATTGAAGGGTGGTTTTCTGTCCGCAAATTTTCTGTCCGCCCTCAGATCTTAAAAACCACTGAGGCTAGAGGGCTGCAAATTGGTTTGTTGATCGTCCACCCTCCAGTCATCAAACATACCAAATTGCAGCCCTCTAGCCTCAGTAGTTTTTATTTTACCTAAGGTTAAAGCTAGCCGTAATCGTGCATCTGGCAACGATATAGGATAGACCACCACCGTGCCGTGGTTAAAGTTTCATGGACCGCGGCTCATACAGCAGTATACCGAGACCACTGTTTCCGGTGGCCTTGATTATACGCTGTAGCGGCTGTACAGAAAACTCGAGGATGGAATTATTGCCAGTGCTTCTTAGCTTAACTGTACATAATAAGCTTACAAATGCTGACGACGAGGATAATCCAATAATGGGGAGCTTTTTAACTCCAAAAAAGGGGAGCAAATGCTCTAGAAGCATTGAACCCCCTTGTTGTCAGAGAAAAACGCATTTCTTCATTTAGTCCTCTTAATAACCAATTTCCCTCATCTTGTTAACAAGGAAAATATCCAAAGTATTGATACTGAATGGCGTATGCTTCGGAACACTCACTCAGATATTGTGTTGGATGACCCAAGTATAACACCAGTCAAATTTTGGGTGAAAGTAAAACATTCTACGACTGGTGATGGAGCACCATCATTCTTTCCAAACCTTGCTTCTTATTTCATGATCTCTCTACTCAGTCTTCCGCATTCGAGTGCTACAGCTGAGAGGGTGTTCTCCTCCATTAACAGAATGAAAACAAAGACTAGGAATCGACTATCGACTGAAACTATTTCTGGATTACTTCATACAACGCGTCTTATGATGAACAGTTCTTGTTATGATACTGAGGTGACAAACAAGATGATTAACAAAATGAATGCCGACATATACAAATCAACTGATGGGCTTCCAGGAAATAATTAAGGTTAGTATTTCTAAGGAATCCACTGATGTTAATAATAATAATAATAATAATAATTATTATTATTGTTACTGCGTTCGTTTGTTCTTCTCATGTTACAGTACCTTCTTCTGTGGAAGCTTGCAATATTAATGTGCCCTTTCCATTTCCATAAAAACAGTATCATTACGGGTAAAAGTAGTAATTTCATCAGCGATGTCTTGTCAACCACAAACTTCTGAAGGACCATAAGCTATGAAATAAACAGCTGATTCGATCTTATCAAACTATCGCTGAATCTTTCTTGTAAGATTCGGTTATTCAAGGATCATTCTTTTCACGGATCCCTGAATCTGGATAAGTAAGAATAATTGTTAAGTTGTGTCGATTTGCTTTCTTCATTGTAAAATTAAAAATCAATTGCTTGAGTCAGAATATGGCCCCTGTACTTAAATTGCTCGTCTAAATCTATGTATTATTACTATTATTATTCGGAAGGTGAATCCTATTCAGAAGGAACAAGCCCACCTTAGGGGCCATCGATTTGAAATTGAAACTTCCAAAGAATAATATAGTATTGAGTAGAAAGAAGTAACAGAAGGTAAAGAGAAATATAGAAGGAAGAGATCACTTAATAAAAGGGGAAAAAATTAATTAACAAATTAATAAAAAATAAGTAAATTAACAAACTGATAAATAAATAAATAGCCTATGTCTCTATTTCTCAACTTTTTTGCCTCATGCTTTCCCGTGAAACAAATTGACATAAGTTTGTCCAAGTCCACCGTGAGTTACCCCTCAGTTTTAAATTACCCAAGAGAGAGAGAGAGAGAGAGAGAGAGAGAGAGAGAGAGAGAGAGAGAGAGAGAGAGAGAGAGAGAGAGAGCAGTCCTACCAGTTGTAGCAATGCAGTCGTAAGTTTCACTTAGCTCTCTCTCTCTCTCTCTCTCTCTCTCTCAATAAAGTAGAGAGAGAGAGAGAGAGAGAGAGAGAGAGACATGCAAGATGCCTGCAATTTTATTAATCTCTTTCTCCCGGCATTCCTTGAATAACATATTGGGGGTTTACCTTTGTTTCCCGAGGCCAACATTTCAGTCTAGTCTCTGTAGCCATTAAATGCATTCCGCGACCGAGGCCCCGTCGACGTTATTGGGAAATTGGCTCTGCGAGGATAGGTATATTGATGCTAAGATTTCTTTGTGTGTTAGAAAGCTGAAATAATTGTCTGGTAGATTTTTGGATCTACACACACACTATCATTATTATTATTATTATTATTATTATTATTATTATTATTATTATTATTATTATTATTATTATTATTATTATCCAGAGGATGAACCCTATTCATATGGAACAAGCCCGCCACAGGGGACAGTGACGTGAAATTCAAGAGGCTTCCAAAGAATATTAAGGTGTTCATTAGGAAGAGGTAAGAGGAGGTAAGGAGAAATGCAGGAAGAGGAAATTCACTCATTAGAAAAGAAAAAAATAGATTAAAAAGTGAACAAATAGATAAAAATACAAGTAAATTATCAAAATGCAAGGAGAATCGTACGCATGTGTATCAAATGTACTTAAGGAAAAACCTACAAAATCCTCCTCGAATATCCACCCCGAGTTTTCACACGTTCTTGCTTGGGACACAATGTATCACTTGGGACCCCGAACACAAAGGTCTTTCCAAAGTTTCCTGTGCATCTTTATTCTGCCAGTTTATGTTCATGCGTGCTTGCGCGTGTAGCTGATGTGAAATTGTCTCTTTTTAGTTTTGTGTAAAAGAAAACTATTGTGCTGGCTTTGTCTGTCCGTCCGCACTTTATTCTGTCCGCACTTTTTCTGTCCGCCCCCAGATCTTAAAAACTACTGAGGCTAGAGGGCTGCAAATTTTTATGGTGATTATCCACCCTCCGGTCATCAAAAATACCAAAATGCAGCCCTGTAGCCTCAGTAGTTTTTATTTTATTCAAGGTTAAATTTGCCCACAATCATGCTTCTGGCAACGATATAGGATAGGCCACCACCGTGCCGTAGGTAAAGTTTCATGGCCCGCATCTCATACAGCATTATACCGAGACCACCGAAAGATAGATCTATTTCCGGTGGCATTGATTATACGCTGTAGCGGCTGTACAGAAAACTCGATTGCTCCGAAGAAACTTCGGCGCATTTTCTGCGTGTTTATTATTTATTTCAACACATTAAAAACAATTTGAATTCCAATTTTGTTTCAAAAAGTTGCCACGGGAACATAACCCAATGATTCATTCATAATTTATGTGGCCGCTTTACTAAACAAGCCTCGTAACCATTCATTGACTTGGCAGGTCATTTGTAAAGGTGCTATCAGTAGTTTACTCTCGTTGTCTGATAATTACGCCCAGATAATTACATCGTAATTGATGTAATTGATTACATCAATTACATCAGCTATTAAAACGCCTCTCTGTTTTCCTGAGACATTTCTTACCTTTCTGTTCTGTGTTTTGTTAAGGCGTTCCTTGTGATTACATTCTCAACGTTGCGAAATCATTTACAAAAAGTTATAATTCATTAAGTTTTTTATCATTATTTTGATTCAAGTCTTATGTTCTGATATGGATTTTAG
>JANJGK010000038.1:18570437-18580437 GCA_039081455.1 Macrobrachium rosenbergii | reverse complement strand
CAGACGTTTGTATTCCCTCACGGGGCTGACTGGCCGGTCACTGGAACTGCCAAGCTTTTCCAGAGAATCTTGACTTCCAGCGTGTACTATTTTGCTATCTGTGCTATCCTCGTCTTCTCTTGCGTCCTCTGAATCTTGCAGATTTTTTATCCTACTTCTGAGTTCGTTCATTAAAGCGTCCTGCCCTCCTGAACGGTTGCTAGGTGATGGTGAAGGAAGAGGACTGCTGTCACTGTCGGACTGGTCTGGCTCCTTGACTGGTATGATGAAGAATTTGTCTACTCGCCGGGCAAGAGGGCTGTCTGCTGAAGAGGGCGGGATTTCGTCAAAACTAGAGCCTCTCTTGAGAAGTTTAGTAGGGTGTCGCCTCGATACTGGAGTGTTCGGGACACTACTTCTAGTAGTGAGAGCACTTGGTGTTGTCGGAGAAGACTCTGAATTTTGAACTGGGGAAGTAGATCGACTTAAAGGAGCGGACTTTGAAAGGACTAATGGCTCAGGTTTCTTTCTATCAACTTTTTCAGAACCGGCCAGAGGGTTTTCATTCTCATGGTCGCTGTCAATTGCTGTGGCTTTTGGGACACTCTGGAGAAGCTGAGACATCACTATGGCTAGTGATTTCGGCATGCTGTTTATCCTTGCCTGCACTGATTTATCCCTTTCGGCATTATCATTCTTTTGTTCTTCATCATTTTCACTTTCAGCACTGGCAGTATCTTCACTCTTTTCACCATCAGCTGGACTAACAGAATTCTGTAACTGCAACTCAGCTTGTGAGTCAATGCCACCAACTGAATCTGGTAGATCGTGTTGTTTTGTTTCTTCGCTTGTGTGGGCTACCGAAACCACACCCTCTGGTGCACTGCTGGTAACATTTTCCAGTTCCATCTTTTCAATCTCATCATCATCTAGTTCGTTTGGTGGGAGAGAGTCGTTAACTACGTTATCGAGTGATTCTAAAGCCTTCTGAACCTCATTCTCCTTTTCTTCTGCATCCGGAATGTTTTTCACAGCTTCTTCAAGTACCAGAGGCGATATAGGTTTAGGTGGCTTCTTTTCTATTCTGTTCACCTTTGGGGTATTAGGTGCAGTGCTGATTGGGGTAGCCAGCTGAACATTGATTGTGGGAATAACGAACGGGCGCAGCCTACCTGGATCACCTGGGTTGTCAATTCCAAATAAACGCCCTTTTGCTCGAAGTTCCTCTGTGCTGTGGAACATTCCGTAGAAGAAGTAGATGGGAAAACCTGGCATGAAGGAATGGTAGATTTAGTCTGTTGGAAACTAACTGGAGGTTATTACACGAGATTTTTGACACTTGGTTAAAATATTCACAAAGAAAAATCCTACTTGGTTAAAATATTCACAAAGAAAAATCCTACTTGGTTAAAATATTCACAAAGAAAAATCCTACTTGGTTAACATATTCACAAAGAAAAATCCTACTTGTTAAAATATTTAAAAAGAAAAATCCTACTTGGCTAAAATATTCAAAAAGAAAAATCCTACGTTGACTACTTGGTTAAAATATTAAAAAAGAAAAGTCCTACTTTGAATATCAATTTGCATATTCCGAAATCAATGTAGAAGCTTAATTGCTAAATGGACCTGCAGTGGCAGTGTATTCTAAAAGTTTTGATGTATATTGATGATGAACCAGTTGTCCTTAGAAGTGACATTTTTACCTCATCGACTTATTCAACCAGTACATATCGAAAATGTAATTCTTTTCCGTTTCTTGTAATGATACAATTTTCTCTATCTATTTGTGGAGGCTTGCATGAATATATCCCTTTAAAGAACCGGATTTCCATGGAACATTTTCACTTAATTGATAAAAAAGCATATTATTAAGCTTACAATAGCACATAAATCATAGCTTTTCCTAAGTTGTCTATTCAGTATCAGATTCTTTTCTGTGGTGAAGTACTCACTACGCCTGACTGACTTTTCCACTTGCCATCCCAATATTTTCCCTCCAGTCGTATTTTAGACTGATCCAACTCTAAGTTTTAGGCAGGAATTGAGCTCATCTTGATTGGGTTTCATAAACCCTTTACTTTCATTTCATTATTTTGAGGCAAAATAGTGAAATGGGCCTGTGTTTCCAGCCTGAGAATCACGGAACCAAAAATGAACTCACCGATTGCCATCCAGATAGCGAATCGAATCCACGTGTCTGTAGACAAGTTGAACATGAGGTAGAAATTGATGAAGGCACTCACTGCAGGCATCCACGGGACCAGAGGAACCTGTGTCAAGGAACCGTGCTTTTTACGATAGACATTTTAGAATTTGTGTCTTAATTGAAACGTTCTTACCCAATATTCACAAACGGTGTCTTTTTCGATCAGTAATTTCATGGTCAGGGCTCTTGAATAATAATAATAATAATAATAATAATAATAATAATAATAATAATAATATTATTATTATTATTATTATTATCATTATTATTATTATTATTATTATTATCATTATTATTGTTAATAATAATAATAATAATAATAATAATAATAATAATAATAATAATTATTATTATTATTTTTATTATTATTATTATTATTATTATTATTTCATGGTCAGGGCACTTGTCACTGTAGTTGAAATCAATAATAATAATAATAATAATAATAATAATAATAATAATAATAATAATAATAATAATAATAATAATAATAATAATAATAATAATGCATGACATCAAGGTTTCTCTCCTAATCCGTGCTTAATGAAATCAGTTTTCATAACTATTTATTGCCCCAAAACGAGATATCTTAGCCATTAACTGCACTCTACAACAGTGATACTCAAATGCAGTTGCAGATCAAACGCTGTGATCATCTTATCAAATTTCACATTCACATCAAGTCGGGTGCTTTAATTAAGTCTCTGCCCTCTACAAGAGGGAAAATGTATATTGCTGTTGATGTCAAATTATTTAATATTTTTCCTGTAACCATAGAAGACTCAAGGTCATTCTGCTGCTGCCTTGAAAAAACATGCCAATTTGCTGCCCTCTAGCCTCAGTAGTTTTTAAGATCTGCAAAGTGCAGACGGACAGACAAAACCGGCACACTAGTTTTCAGAAAACTAAAAAACAAAACGTCCAGTTAACGTACCTTGAAGGAAAGAACTTTCTTGGACTCTGGCTGCATTGCAAGGATTAAAATATTGATGACGTTGAGAACCGCCATGATAACAATGCCGACAATGGCGCCAGCATCTCCCTGGGAGAGAGGTTCTCGAAGTATGACGAGCAGGCCGCACAGGATGGCGATCAATATACCTTCAAACGTTAGATGAGAAAGAATCCATCATTAAGTGGCGAACAGTTGTATCTAATGTAGCTAACTACAATAAAATGTATGGCATATGCCTTCGTGGATTTGTTCAGCTTGGTATAAGAAAAATCTAAAAATGGTTGAGAGTAAAGGCACATAAGACTAGGGTTGCGTTGACACTACTTCAAAAAATGTCGTAAACAAACTGGCATCTTATTGCATACTTGTAGCAAACAGTTTAAAAACAGGTCAGCGACTGGTAAGTGGAGAACTAATCTTTGGCCAGTAGTGGATAATCTTACGAAGTATTGGTTAGGATTGCCAATAAGTCGTTGACTTGTATTCAAACTGTTTTTGTTGTAAATCACATGCAGATCGCAAGCATGTTGAATACAAGTCAGCGCCTTGTTGATAATTCTACCCAAAGCTTTCGTTCTCTAAGTACGGTCGTTAATGTGTTTTCAACCTGTTTGTGATATATACGCAATAAGTTATCAACATGCGATTATCACACGGGTTAACATAATGTGGACACACCCTACAAAAGGTAGGTGAGATACACTGGTGAAGTTAGGTGGCTGTAAGATTGATCTTAAACACCTTAAATTTACAAAGTTAGGGAGTTGGTTGTCAGTCCTTCGATATTGTTAAAATGAGCTGTTGAATATGTAAATGAAAACATTTATTTAAAAAGGATTCCTAAATCTGGAGGCGTTAGAAGAGCAGGTATAAACTCTCTAAATCTGATTTGTTTTTAAGTTGTCAGTGGGGAATGGGTATCCTTCCTGAAATAAACAAAAATCTTAAGATGTAGTGTTAATTAATGTATGAGCTGAAATTGTAGATTCACTCAAATATAACCAACCCCTAAATCATGGATATATGTCTCAGAAATTATTGTGTATAACTCAAAATGAGAACAGTTAGGCAACAGTAGCAAAAGCCCATTACTGACAATATACCAAAGTCCCACAATGAGCTGAAATTGTAGAGTCACCTAATTACAACCAACCCCTAATTCATGAATATATGTCTGAGGTATGATTGCATATAACACAGTGAGAACAGATTAGGCAACAGTAGCAAAAGCCCATCACTGACAACATACCAAAGTCCCACCGTGAGCTAAAATTGTAGATTCACCTAACTATAACCAACCCCTAAACCATGAATATACTCGTATGTCTCAGAAATGATTGTATACAACACAATGAGAACATATTAGGCAACAGTAGCAAAAGCCCGTTACTTACAATAAACCAAAGTCCCATAACTTGCCACAGAACTAGAGAGCTCTGTAGGTTCACTGTGCTTGTCCAGGTTGAATAACTGCCTCATGACCTGATTCCTAGAGTAAGATTGGGGACTCAAGGAGAGTTTCTTCTTTGCCGTTTCCATCAGACTCTGGGGCTCCTCATCTTCTGTATCTGGGGTGAACCTTTATTTTCAGAAAGGAAATTGAAATGAAAAACAGATCCTCAGTACAGCCCAGGCATCAGACTTGTGTCCTCTTGGTAGTGATGAACAAATTTAGTGATTGATATTTATGTTAGATATAGTAGATATTTGTGGAACATTCATTTTGATATCTATATGTGAATATTAGTATTATTTTAGCGTAGGGAATTTACTACTGGCACGACACTTAAACACACATATGCAGTATATATATTGTATATACTGTATGTATATATATATATATATATATATATATATATATATATATATATATATATATATATATATATATAAGCCGTATCATGCTTCTCAGTTAGCTAAAAGAAGGATCCACAGTAATATATATATATATATATATATATATATATATATATATATATATATATATATATATATATATATATATATATTATATATATATATGTATGTATGTATGTATGTATGTATGTATGTATGTATGTATGTATGTATGTATGTATATATATATATATATAAATTTTTAAATAATATATATATATATATAAATTTATATATAAACGTGTGTGTGTGTGCATGTGATTTTGTTCATAATTTTTGTTTTCCTTTTCCGGAGTTTCTTAGATGCAAGAGAAGAAGAAGAATAAGAAGAAGAAAAACAATGGAAACCTGAAATTGTATCTACGGTTCTAGAGAGTAACTTGCTGTGCTGTTTCAGGAGATAAGCTCCAAAATTCTCCATTCAGGAACGTAATATTCCCAGAATTATAAAAAAAACAAACTATTTGAGTTCTACAAAAAGTGTATTTGTGACGTTTGAAGACACTGCACTACCTGAGAAGCATTACAGATACTGCTACAAGTGACTTTTGAAAAAACTATTACCTGAGAAGCATTACTGATACTGCTACAAGTGGCTTTTGTAGAAACTGTACTACCTGAGAAGCAATACTAATACTGCTACAAGTGACTTTTGAAGAAACTATTACCTGAGAAGCATTACTGATACAGCAACAATGGTGTATGCCATCAGAGTTCCGATACTCATCATGTCTACCAGAGCCTGCAGATCGAATAACATCGCCAGGAGCCCTGTAGAAATAAAAGTCACAGCATTTATCTTATCGTATGATAAGTGGTAAAAAGTATTATACTTACATTTTTTATTTATTTATTTGTTAATTCCTCTGTTTTTCTAATAACTGGTCTCCTCTTTCTGTATTTCCCATTACCTTCTGTTACTCCATTCGAATGAACGCGTTAATATTCTTTGGAAGCTTGAATTTCAGGTCAGTGGCCCCTTTGGTGGGCTTGTTCCAAATGAATTAGGTTCGTCTTCTGAATAATAATAATAATAATAATAATAATAATAATAATAATAATAATAATAATAATAGAGAAACAAATCCACAATTATGTGTATGTACATATATTTAAATATAAAACTATATGTACAGTTTTATCTTTAAATATATGTACACATACATAACTGTGGATTCGTTTCTCCATTTTAAGACTCATGCTACTATGAGTATTTATTAATAATAATAATAATAATAATAATAATAATAATAATAATAATAATAATAATAATAATAACTGGATTACTGAAATGGGGACACCGTGGGAGTGTAAGAAATCAAATGCTAAAACTCCCAAGTGTAGAAGTTGAGAAGAATCTCTTGAGAGAGAGAAAGCCAGAGGTGTTGGCTCTTCTTACCAGCGAGTAGCCCAGTGAGGAAGGTGGCAAGTATAGGCGTCTTGAATCGCTTGTTGACCCTGGAAAGGAACCTGAATATGATGCCATCATTCGCCATGGCGTAAATGATCCTTGGAAGAGGCAAGAGCACGCCAACCATACTGGAATGGGGGAGAAAGGTCTGATTGAGTAAAACATCGTCCCGAACAGGTTGGATACAAGTCAACAACACTGCCCCAAAATGGAAGGCTGCAGTATCAGCCAAAATACAAAACTGAGAAAAATGGTAGATACTGTAGTTTTTTCTTGCCTTACTACTGATTTTGCAGATACTGCAAACGGGACCCCCTAAATAAAGCATTGAAGAATTATTCTGAAACTGCAGTAACTTGTTTATTAGTGTTTAATGAGCCCAATAGGTGGCATATGTGGCATATCTCAATTTCGAAAATTTTGCAGATACTGCAGTTTTCCATTTTAGGGCAGAACAGTTCGGTAATCTTAACCAAAGCTTCATAAGATAGTCCTCCATTGGCCAATGATTCGTTTTTGCACTTAATGCCGTTGACTTGTTTTCAACCGGTTTGGGATGTGTGTGTGATAAGTTACCGACATGTTTTCCTGACTCATTCAAACAAGCCCATTCATACTCGTTGAGGAATTCACTGTAGATTAACAGGGCGATATCTTTTACCGTTTGGTGTTTAGTTATGCGAATTATTATCGCTTTTAATATTTATTGATTAACTGAAGTAATTATTAAGTATAAACACTTTTTATATCAAAAGTAATTTAATCTGTAATTATTGTAAGATGACCATAATGAGCAAAATAGTAAAAGAAATAACGATGCATCATTGAACATTGCTATTCATAAAAACTGGAAATGATCTAAGGAGAATTGGCCCCGTAGGAGGGTAGTGCCGTCAATGCATCTCATGCAGTGCACTGTAGGCATTACTTAAGGTTCGTTGCAGCGTCCCTTCGGCCCCTAGCTGCGACCCCTTTCATTCCTTTTACTGTACCTCCGTTCATAATCTCTATCTTTTTATTCTTACTTTCACCTCTCCTAACAATTGATTCATTGCGCAACTGCGACGTTTTCCTCCTGGTACACCTTTCAAACATTTTTACTGTCAGTTTCAGTTTCAGCACTGAATAACCTCATAGGTCCCAGTGCTTGTCCTTTGGCCTAAATTCTATTTCCAATTCCATTCACTCAATCATGAAGAATACGAGGTTCCTGTTGTTTGTCATAGTCTCTACGAGATGATTAGAATAACTTTCGTTGATTACAATTGGGACTTACCAGTGTTCTTATCAAAAGGCCAAAGGTATGACTTCTGATAATAGTGAGTATTACCGATAGGATAAAGTTTAATAACAGTAGCCGATTACTCAGAATTCCCATTAGATAAAAAAAAAAGGTAATATTTTTTAATATGATATGATTTTAATACGTCCAAGCAATGTGTTGGAACTGATATTTACACAACCGTACATTTGCATAAAGACATTCTCATACAGATATCTTTGATATAAAAGGTCGTATGTTTACTTATTCATACATACGTACATACATACAGGTACGTCAATTGTGTATCTAAATGCATGCTAAGTTGAGTTGAGAAGCGAAGCTGATATAATGCTGATATAACACTGATAAAGATAGCCAGATTTGGCAATTGTTATCAGGCCCTCATCAGCATGAGAGAGAGAGAGAGAGAGAGAGAGAGAGAGAGAGAGAGAGAGAGAGAGAGAGAGAGAGAGAGAGAGAGAGAGAGAGAAATTACCTGGCAGAAAATCCGAAAAGGGCTCCAATGCTCACAATCCATTTTGACACCTGCATATCTTTGTCGTTGAAATAGGCCACTAGGGCGGCGTCTGGATCCTGGGTGGATAAATAGTCGATGAAATAGGTGAATGGATGTAATGGGGGACATTATTTTGCCGACATTAATATTGGCGTTGAACTTAAATGTGAAACATGTAAACCTGTTTTGCAGATATTAATATTGGCATTGAACTTAGATGTGAAACAAGTGAATGGGCGTAATAGAGAACATTATTTTGCAGATATCAATATTGACATTGAATAAAACAGGTGAATTGGCATAATGGAGAACATTATTTTGCAGATATTAATATTGGCGTCGAACTTAAAGGTGAAACAAGTGAATGGGCTTAGTGGGGAACATTTTTTGCAGATTTTAATATTGGCATTGTAATTAATATTGGTATTGAAAGTAATATTGACACTGAAAGTGATATTGGCACTGAAATTGATATTGGCACTGAAAGTAATATTGGCATTGAAATTAATATTGGCATTGAAATTGATATTGGCACTGAACTTAAATATGCAACTGTGAATGGGTACAGTGGGGAATAATATATTGCAGATGTTAATATTGGCATTGAACTTGAATATGAAAACGGTGAATGGACGTAATGGAGAACATTATCTTGCTGATATAGATATTTGCATTGAACGTAAATGTGACTGGCTGTGAGTGTACTCTGCCACCACGCACATGAACAGCGAATTAATCCTTGCATTCCCTCAAGTGCTGAGTGGAAGTTACAAGCACGAGAATCGTAATTTTATTTATTTATGAATATTAACGGAGGGTTACAGAGTAAATTGATAAACTAAGAAATGGACAAATGTTAGGATATCAAGAATACCTCGTGATTAATTGACTTAGGAGGGTTATAAGCTTAAATTTTTCGCTCGTGTAAATGCAATAAGGTAATTCACTTGAACTTTAAAGGGACCGGAGGAGACATTGAAGATAGAAGACGTATAACCGTATACACAAGAAATGGAAATATTAACGATATTAGATGAAACAGCAGAAATGTAAAAGCAGATGTGATAAGGTATTGAATATTTAATGAATAAGTAATAGATTGTATAGCAGAAGCTTAAATAGTGAATGAATATTAAAAAGACCTGATGATTTTAGAATTAACAGAGAATCGTGCTATGCTATCAACTGCTAATGAGCGATGCAAAAATGGTTAAACGCCATGTATCATTATACGATAATTTGAAGCGTAACAGTGAAAAGGTATACAAAGCTAAAAGGGTTCGTAACTAAGGGAGGTACAGACTCACGCTAATTGCCAATTTACCAAGGATTAGAAGGGGAAAAAAACCTGAATGAATTTGCAAAGGAGAATGGAAATGACAATGAGGCTGTATTTAATATAGAAAGAACGCCATTGAAAATACAAATAAAAACTTAGAGACTCATTATATTAAAAGTCAATAGGAAAACGTGACGTATGAACCCAGAAAAACAGTTTGTTTACAGATGCAAAACATCGTTAACAAAACTGTTAACAAAACTGTTTACATCTAACGCAGACGTGAATATATCTTGGAAGGAAATTCAGGAGAGTTAGTATACATAAATCATACCAGTGCACAGTAGGGCACAGACAACGTAACAGTTGCAGACATTCCGAAATAAGCCAAGAAAATGACCAATAGGGAGACGCTTATCGATAGTGGGATGTTGCGTGCTGGGTTGATCGCTTCCTCGCCTGCAAAACAAAACGGGAAAGACAGTGTTAA
>JANJGK010000038.1:18535437-18557937 GCA_039081455.1 Macrobrachium rosenbergii | reverse complement strand
AGCTATTAATTAATATTGCTGATATTTTAAGTCGTGATACGGGGTTATAGATGAACTCATCGTGTTGGTACGTTTTAACCGATTGAAGAGAACAGATGTCAGATGAATATTGTGTATGTATGTATATATATATAATATTAATCTTGACACCGGCTATCTCTTCATGAGATTATTGCAGCTCTTAAGGTTCAATATCAAGTTTAGGTTCAGTATCAAGAGATCTTCGAAATACGAAGGCCATAATATGTTTGTAAAGCTATTTACAAAACATTTCAAGAATGTTCAATGTTACATAAGCATCAGCAGTGAATTACATCTCTAACACAACCAAATAAAACTTGAGAATTATCCAAACATCAACAAAAGCATTTTTACGTAATTGTTTTATCCCAAATTTTCTTAGCAGAAGAAGAGACTTCCCAGAAGAACCTTGTATACGAGTCGGCCATTGTACCTTATTAAATTTTTCCATTATTATTATTATTTCTCTCCCGCACTCCCTTTATGCACATTCGACGAACATAATTCCCCGAGTCATTCTGGTAGATGGAAAAATTTACATAAAGACCCTACACAGGGCTTTGGAGGACAATAAAACACATTTTGTAGATAGAGTTGCTCATATTCACCGAATTGTGTGTGTTCCGTGTGTGACGTGTTCTCGTGTAATTTTCTCTACTCTATAGGGCAGTGGTTCTCAACCTGGGGGGCGCGTGCCCCTAGGGGGCGTCAGCAATTTCCAAGGGGGGCGTGAGCCCTATGGAAAAATTAAAAA
Source organism: Macrobrachium rosenbergii (assembly GCA_039081455.1). NCBI lineage: Eukaryota > Metazoa > Arthropoda > Malacostraca > Decapoda > Palaemonidae > Macrobrachium > Macrobrachium rosenbergii. Next base: position 18,557,162 of record JANJGK010000038.1, on the reverse strand, counting down.
TTCTCTAATCATATTCGTTATTCTCTTAACAAGAGTCGTTAAGAAGCTGTGTCAAGTATCTCACTAATTCATTCCCAAAAAGAATAAAAACACCCCTTCTCTTTCTCTTTTTTTATTCCACTTTTCTTTAAATCTGGGAGGGAATTTTACCCATAGATGGAAGGGGGGCGTGGAGGGAAGGACCAACTCTTAGAGGGGGCGTGGCAATAAAAAGGTCAAGAACCATTGATGTGCGTGAAGTGTTCTGGTGTTGTTTCGAAAGAATTGCTGTAACACCAATGTTTTGTCTTAGCTCACTTAAAAACATTGATTATTACTGTACAAGGCTGTTGGTTATCGGAATGCTATCCGTTTAAGTGTATCCACCCACGACTGTTAAAGCAATTTGATCTCAGTGACTTGGATAGGCCGTCAAAAGCTTAATTCAGTAAATCTATAGGGAGACTTAAGTAGTAAGTAGTATCTATGTATTATCCGTCTCTGGCAGCAAGGAAAATGCGCCCTATCAACAAATAGAATTGTTGAGAGAGAGAGAGAGAGAGAGAGAGAGAGAGAGAGAGAGCATCTGACACAGAGACATTGGGATTTTTCTTGATTTTTTTAATTACACACATTTTTTTAAATAATCTTTTATTGCTATCAGTCATTAATGCAGTACAGAGAGAGAGAGAGAGAGAGAGAGAGAGAGAGAGAGAGAGAGAGAGAGAGAGAGAGATTTTTTTTGGTAAATATGGAACCGAACATCAGCGATGAAAAATTCTTCATTTTGGTCATATTATTAATTCGATCTGACAAAGGATTTACTTAAGCATTTCGGAATGTCATTACAAAACGTCAGCTCTCTCTCTCTCTCTCTCTCTCTCTCTCTCTCTCTCTCTCTCTCTCTCTCTCTCTCTCTCTCTCTCTCTCTCTCCTGTATTAACGCCTGATAACAAAATATTTTTAGGAAAACGACTTAAAAATTAATTGGATAAAAACTCTCTCTCTCTCTCTCTCTCTCTCTCTCTCTCTCTCTCTCTCTCTCTCTCTCTCTCTCTCTCTCTCTCTCTCTCTCTCTCTCTCTGTCCTAAAACTCTTAAATTAGCGGCGGAATCGACTGAAATTGAAATTTATAGTCGGAGTAAATCGATTACTGAAAAGGAAACTCCCTCTGCCTCGAGAAGAACGGAAAAACGCGACAAATTCAAAAGGATTTCGGGAACACCTGCAATTGATGGCTAGCGATCGTATTAAAAAAAAATAAGCTTAACTTGACTCTTAACAAGTGCATTTAATAGGAAGAGAAATGCAGTTTTTTTTTATATATTTCTTTATTTTTTAATATTGCAGGGTTTGGTATGGGGTTATACTGTGTATGTATATATATATATATATATATATATATATATATATATATATATATATATATATATATATATATATATATATATATATATATATATATATACTGACACATACATATTACAAATGGGACATTCTCTCTCTCTCTCTCTCTCTCTCTCTCTCTCTCTCTCTCTCTCTCTCTCTCTCTCTCTCTCTCTCTGTCAGTCAGTCTTTGCCTAGATGTGTTTGAAATGTGTTAGTAAAGATTTTATTAGTGAATGGAGAAGGATGAAAAAGTAAAAATGCAATTTTCATTATAAATTTGCCAACAGACAATTTCATAAATGAATAAAATGAGTATTATATTTGCAGCTTATATATATATATATATATATATATATATATATATATATATATATATATATATATATATATATATATATATATATATATATATATATATATGCTCGCATGCAAACACCGTACTTTTTACAAAGATAAAACAATATAAAATAATTCAAAATCCCTTAGTCACCAAAATAACACTATTATCCCAGGAAAAAAACGTTCATTAATACCAGCCCAGAATACTAACATTACGAAAGTACCTCCTACATTAATGCCTTATTCCCATCTTCTCCTTCACCTTCTTCCTCCATCACTCAAATAACCCCTATTCGTCAGCACTTCTCATCACACACGGAAAAGTAATAAGTGCTCGACGGCGCTAATAGGAAGGAAGGGGGCCACTTTGCACCACAAAAACAAGGTCGTGGAGGAGATAAAGCGAGGCAGGCTCTCGGCCAGAACACTTCTATGGAAATTGAAACGCGAGAGGAACCAGTTTCTCGCCTTGTGGGAGGGGGGTGTTGATCCATGTCTAAGGATGGAATCTGGACACGAGATTAGGTGATTTGAATGATTTGTGGTGATGAGGAAGGCGTGTTTATTTATTTTTTATACGTTGTCTTGTCTCAGAATATATATTATATATTATATAGATGTGTTTATAGATAGATAGATAGATAGATGGAAAGATAGGTATGTATATATATATATATATATATATATATATATATATATATATATATATATATAGAGAGAGAGAGAGAGAGAGAGAGAGAGAGAGAGAGAGAGAGAGAGAGATACACACACATATATCTATGTGTATATATAATATATATTTATATACACATACAAATATACGTACATACATTCAAAGAAGTAATTACACACTACACCATTTATGCATACACCATATACACGAATGCGCTTCTATTACTAATATTGCTATAAAAACCCGCAGGCAATATCACTGAATTCCCTAATTTGCTCATGATCACCCGGTATATTGCAGCTGTGGAAGGTAAATACAGCAGTATAGTGTCACTATACATTTCAAACACTGTATCGTCGCAATGAATATATGAATATCTCAAAATGTCATCATATTATTTTCTTACTTAATTTTGCTAACATCAGATAAAATCAGTAGTTGCATGGTCTATGAATTCATAAAAGTTAAAAATACACATGCACAAATGAATCAAATAAATAAGTGCACAGTCTATGAATTGATAAAAGCACATTTAAAACTACAAGTGAATTAATGAATAAAATCAGTAATTGCACATCTATGAATTGATAAAAGCATATTTAAAACTAAAAGTGCATAGATATTTCAGCAACGATTCATTTCGGTAATAACAGGTGCAAATATTTCACTTCCTGTGTAAGCAAATTATGATTAAATGCCCAAGTTGTTTACCCAATTTGGGGTTTTTATGACAAAACGACTAGAAGAGATTAGCAACGAAGGCTGGTCAGGAACCGATCGCAGGGGATTCATTGACGATAAAAAAAACTTAATATCTCGTTCGTAAGAGTATAGATAATGCTATCTGTGGTGTACAGTATTTGATCAAATTCTTCTTCGTCTCCAGCTGATAACGTAATGGTGGATAAATATATGTAGGTGTGTGTGTATAAAAATATATATATATGTATATATATATATATGTATATATATATATGTATGTATATATATATATATATAGTCTATATATAAATATATATATATTCTATATATATATATATATTATATATATATATATATATATATATATATATATATATATATATATATATATATATATATATATATGATGTGGATTTTCGCAAAGGTGGAAGAGAAGAGCAGTAATCACTTTGTGGGAAAATTCATGAATGAAAGAAAAAATAAATCCTCGAGTGCTGAATGGGAACACATGGAAAGGTAGAGAAGCCTGCAACTACAATTCGGTTAGGGGAAACTTGAAGGTGATGATGAAATACGTTCAGAGTGAAATGTTTCAGACTTAGTTAAAAGTAAAGGGTTAGAATTTTGAATGCATTTTCGAGTCGTTATGATAGACGAGGTAGTCACTTTTCAGTTTTCTGTAAAAGAAAATTATTGTGCCGGCTTTGGCTGTTCATCCGCTCTTTTCTGTCCGCCCTCAAATCTTAAAAAATTACTGGGGTTAGAGGGCTGCAAGTTGGTATATTAATCATTCACCCTCCAATCATCAAACATTCCAAATTGCAGCCCTCTAGCCTCAGTAGTTTTCATTTTATTTAAGGTAAAAGTTAGCCATAATCGCACTTCTGGCAGCGATATAGGATAGGCCACCACCGGGCCGTGGTTAAAGTGTCATGGGCCGCGGCTCAAACACCATTATACCGAGACCACGGGAAGATAGATCTATTTTCGGTGGCCTTGATTATACGCAGTAGCAGCTGTACAGAAAAATCGATTGCGCCGAAGAAACTTCGGCGCATTTTTTACTTGTTTTGTCTGATTCCAGAACGCTTGCAGATTTCCTTTATTCACAAAATCTCTCTCCTGGGTCCCTTTACGTAAAACAAATCTGTTTTCACTCAAACCCATTTTCTAAAAGAGATATACAAAGCATGCCGCCTCCTGTAACCACCCCTCCCCCCCTCCCACTTGCCCAAACACACATCCCACGCACCCACCCACCCTGGACTTCTCTTGGAAGTAAGAATCAAATCATATTCTATATACCTTTATTTTTTCTCTTGTGATGGAAATAGATAAATCTCGGAGATTCAGGGAAGTTTGTTTTTTTTCTTCTTGTGATGGAAAAAGATTAATCTCATCGATTCAGAGAAGTAAAGACGTTTTATCCACGCATGCAAACGTTTCCAAAACTCGGTTGCATAAAATGTAAACATAACCTTCTTCTTCTTCCCAGAAGTTTTAGGATATCAGGGTCTTTCTTCGTCCTGTTTCTTTTTTTTTTTTTTCTGTAAAAGAAAACTATTGTGTCGGCTTTGGCTATCCGTCCGCACTTTATTCTGTCCGCGCTTTTTCTGTCCGAACTTTTTCTGTCCGCACTTTTTCTGTCCGAACTTTTTCTGTCCGTCCTCAGATTTTAAAAACTACTGAGGCTAGAGGGCTACAAATTGGTATGTTGATCATCCACCCTCCAACCATCAAACATACCAAATTGTGGCCCTCAATGCTCAGTAGGGTTTAAGATATGGCAACGATATACGATAGGCCACCACCGGGCCGTGGTTAAAGTTTCATGGGCACTGGCTCATACAGCATTATACCGAGGCCACGGAAAGACAGATCTGTTTTCGGTGGCCTTCATTATACGCTGTAGCGGCCGTACAGAAAACATCGTTTCTTCGGCGCATTTTTTACTTGTTTTTCTTGGGCCGTCCTGAAAGGTTTGTGTGTGTGTGTGTGTGTGCGCGTGTATTCACAGTGAAAATGGATTTCTATGTCGAAGATCTTAAAGGATTTATTTTTTTGGGTTGGAAAAGTGGAAAGTTTGACTCTACTTCCACTTTCTATCTCTTCCAGCTTATATCACAGGCTTCGAAGGCTGTCAATTTTTTCCGTCTTTTCATACGAACAGAAGGGAATCAAAATACATCCATTGTGAACTGTTCTTCAAGGTCTTCTCACTTGCGAGGTAGGTAGGCGTTTGCCCCGATGCTTGTTGGGTGACTGAAAAATATTTAGGTTTTTTTTTTTTTTTGTTATATAAAGTAAATTGTGATGATACATACCCTTGAAAACTATCAATTCTTTCATGAAATTGTTTCATTCATAGAAAAAATAACAATGTAAATTATGTATATATACATATATATATATATATATGTATATATATGTATGTATGCTTAAAAAATCACAGTAGATGCACGTGACTTCAGTGTCTAAGCGAATCCTACAGGAAATACACACACACATACATACATACGCACACACACACATATATACAGTATATATATATATATATATATATATATATATATATATATATATATATATATATATATATAAAGATATATATGTATGTATATGTATATATATATATATATATATATATATATATATATATATATATATTATGCATTGTTATTATTTTTATGAATGAAGCACTATTTCATGAAAGAATCGATGATTTTCAAGGGTATGTATCATCATAATTGTATTTATACAGTACATATGTATATATACATACATATACATATGCATTCATCTATATATATATATATATGTATATACACACACACAAACATACATACATACATACATACATACATACATACATACATACATACATACATACATACACACATTTATGATAGTTTTCTAATTTCACACATCTTATATCTTCACGTATGAATCCGCAACTAACAGATTGATGTAGAAATCGTTTGACCTTGGAAATAACTTACTCAAAAGGTAGTTTTATATGATAGGTCCCCCTACCCTGACCAGAAATGGAACCTGTACCCCCTCTCGGATTAAGATTAGGGATCGAATGACCTTAACCATTCAGCCATGGAGAGAGATAGCGTGTTGACTCTGTCCATAAGGATTGTCAGCTGAAGATTTCAAGAAAGACAGAATGTGTTTGTGTGTGAGTATATTTGTATGTGCAGGTGTGTATGTTTTGCTTATTGATTTAGGGTTGTTTAGACATCCCCAGTGCACAAAAATTGACTTCGGCGTAGTCGAGTTTTCTGTACAGCCGCTACAGCGTATAATCAAGGCCACCGAAAATAGATCTATCTTTCGGTGGTCTCGGTATAATGCTGTATAAGCCGCGGCCCGGTGGTGGCCTAACCTATATCGTTGCCAGACGCAAGATTATGGTTAACTTTAACCTTAAACAAAATAAAAAAACTGCTGAGGCTAGAGGGCTGCAATTTTGTATGTTTGATGATTGGAGGGTGGATGATCAACATATCAATTTGCAGCCCTCTAGCCTCAGTAGTTTTTAAGTAAGCCGCGTCCCATGAAACTTTAACAACGGTCCGGTGGTGGGATATCCTATATCGTTGCCAGAAGCACGATTATGGCTAACTTTAACCTTAATTAAAATCAAAACTAGTAAGGCTAGAAGGCTGCAATTTTGTATGTTTGATGACTGGAGGGTGGATGATCAACATACCAATTTGCAACTCTCTAACCTCAGTAGTTTTCAAGATCTGAGGGCGGACAGAAAAAGTGCGGACGGACAGACAAAGCCGTCTGGATAGTTTTCCTGTACAGAAAACCAACGAGAGCAAGAATAAGAACAAGTTCAGTTGCTATCTTCTATCCCATCCACCCAACTCCATCCCATCTCCAGGAAAAGAAAGCATCGTAATTAGATCCCACCTCCCACCAAGCAGTGAAAGCCGATTCCTATAAAACAATTCGCTGTACGGTAATTGGTCCATTCCGATTCGACGCCCATTTCATTTTTGATCGAGCGACTTGCTTTGTGCCTTTCGAGTGATTCATCACTGGGCAGACTGCCTGCCTGCCTGCCTGGCTCTCCTTCTGCCCCATTAATCAAGCGATTCCATTTCTTCGCTTCGGGGGGGCTTCTGCGAAATTCAATAACGCTCTTAGCAAAGAGGATTTTTGATTGAAATGATAATGCAACTGCACATTTCACCCTCTTCCCACCTTTCTCTCTCTCTCTCTCTCTCTCTCTCTCTCTCTCTCTCTCTCTCTCTCTCTCTCTCTCTCTCTCTCTCTCTCTCATTGTTATCGTGTCAGAGGTCACGTAAGGTCAGAGACCATCCAGTACTCGCCATAAAATTGAAGAGTTTTTATAGGAAAGAACTGATCTTCTATTTCGAAAAGCGCAAATGTGTGTATGAGATTATTTCTCCATTAATGAGAACCTGGACATTTGTATTTTAAGTGCGAGTATTGAGTGCGCGGCTGAAAACTTTTTTCATATGATTTCTCAGATAAAATAAACCCCAGTTTCGCTTCCTTTTATAAACCAGAGAAAATGTGGCAATGTGGAGTTAATGGATGTTAGATTCTGTACAACGCAAATGCCGCTTTTAACGAATAAGCTCCAGATGTAATTCACTACAGAAAATGACATTTTTTTTTTATTTTATTTTTTTTTTAGCCAGAGCGTTCACACGGTATACATGTAATGGGGGAAAGAGACACAGAAATAGTAAAGGATTCTTTATATAAAGGGAAAACTATAAATAGTAAGGGATTCTTTATATAAAGGAAAAAGTCAAACTGGGTTACAACCATGTTCTTTGGAAGCTTGAATTTTAAGTCAGTGGCCCTTTTGGTGGGCTTGTTCATAAGAATACGTGTATATAGCCTATGTATATGTATATGTATATGTGTATATATATATATATATATATATATATATATATATATATATATATATATATATATAAACGTCGTTGATCCACAAATATCATTTAATATCACAATCATTTTACCTTGGGAATAACTGTCACCCAAGGGTATTTATAACTGCTAAAGTGCATCTGCAATAACCAGGATTCGAAAACTGTCGGTGGCAAATCCACTTATCAGTTATAATTCGCTTTTGGCTGTAAGTTATTCCCAGTGTAAGATGAATTTGGTATTAAACGACAAATGGGAATTAATATTTGTGTTATTATATTGAGTTGATAGTGGCCTATATTACTTATGACACAAGTCGTAGCTTTCCTTCAATCAATCGATCAATCAGTCATTTCCTGTGGCACCCATGGAGATGCATAGGGCCTCGAAGAACTCACGCCACCACATTCTGTCCTGGGCTAACTCCTCAAGATCTTCCCAACACTCGTCCCCCTGCTTCCCGCCTCATTGTCCTCAACCACGCTTCCTTTGGCCTACCTCTACCTCTTCTACCAAGGGGAACCCACCCTGGTGTATCTCGTACTATTCTCTGTCTTCTACACACATGGCCTAGCCACTTCCAGCTTGAGAACCTAACGTACGCATCGACCGGTTGCACCCTCGTTACTTCTCTAATTCTGTTATTTGATATCCTATCCCTCCAATTAATTCCTAATATTCTTCTGAGCGCCTTATTTTCAAATGGTAAGGATTCATTATCCGAAGCTTTCCTTAGATTGTACAAATGTAATCACTGTTTTCTTAGGCCATTATCAAGAAGCCAGTTATCTGTCATGCATCATCTCACTCGCAGATAAGATATCACCATGTTCACACACACACACACACACACACACACACATGTACAGTGTTGTAGAAAAAATTGCTGCTATCTCGTATAGACGATATACAGTTATATCTTCCATTTCTTGAAAATGATAAAATGCCACCCATTTATCAACAGTAGTTATATCTTCCATTCAATACAGTTATATCTTCCATTTCTTGAAAGCGTTAAAATCTCTCTCATTTATCAACAATACACTTATATCTTCCAATTCTTAAAAATGTTAAAATCTCTCTCGTTTATCGATAATACAGTTATATCATCCATTTCTTGAAAATGTAAAATCTCATTCATTTATCAACAATACAGTTATGCCTTCCATTTCTTGAAAATGTTAAAATGTCACTCATTTATCAACAATGGAGATATATCTTCCATTTCATGAAAATGTTGAAATGCCACTCATTTATCAACAATAGTTATATCTTCTATTTTTTGAAAATGTTAAAATCTCATACATTTATCAACAATACAGTTATATCTTCAATTTCTTGAAAATGTTAAAATACCACCCATTCATCAACAATATACTAGCAGTCGTGAGATTGATCAATATAAAATATAAACAATTTTACTTTTTACGATTAGAATACGTTCAATAAGAATTCTATATTATTATTATTATTATTATTATTATTATTATTATTATTATTATTATTATTATTATTATTATTATTATTATTATTATTATTCAGAAGATGAGTCCTATTCATGTAGAGCAAACCCACATAAGGGGCCATTCATATGAAATTCATGCTTCCAAAGAATATGGTATTCAATAGAAAGAAAGTAAGAGGAGTTAAAAGGAAACAGAAAGAAGAAATCTCACTTATGAAAGAAAATAAATGAACGGATTAATAGATAGATAAAAATGCAAGTAGATTATTAAAATGCAAGGAGAATTGTATTAGGGCAGTAATGCATTATATCTTCGTTTAAAATTTTTTGAGGTTCCAATTGCACATCCTCAGGGAGTGAATACTATAATGAAACGAGTTATTCTGAAGCATGAAATGTAATTTAACGAACCGTTTAAAAAAAAAAAAATTCTTTAGAAACTAGGCACCAAATTTAAACTGATGCATTACATTGAGTTGTATCATTTGTCAAACTGTCCTACTTTCCAAATTAACAATCGGAGCAAAACCAAATCAAAATCTCGCTAATTATAATTCATGGCAAATCGCCCCTGAGTGTGTTTAGTAATAGATAGAATATTTTGGAAATTCATGAATCCCATAATCATGGGACACTAGACAAAAATAATAAGACAATGAACGAGTTCCCTTTCGTAAATAATGGTATGGTATGATGCAAAATGAAAGCTGTCTCTACTGATACGAAAAATGAAGCTAAACTCACATTGCCGGGCTAAATCTAATTCATTTGTTTGTGTATGGAAGATGCACCCAGGTATTCTTTCTGGAAGCGTATTTTTGACGCAGTAGACTACAATGTTAATGCATTTCTCGCTGTTAGAATAAAATGCTTAATGCAATGGTTAGGCCTTAAAGGGGAAAGGGGATGACAGTACCCAGTCAGACTATCAGGATTTCCCCCAGAGCATTGAGCGCTTGGCAGAGTAGGATTAGAGGTGTATTAGGTGGATAATTCACTGAGAATTCACAGCTTCTGAAGCAGCTACACGATGGTAAGATGACACACCAAGTCGAGCAAATGTAATCCCTCGTTCTCAGACAAATAGATGCAATTTTGAGATTAATGTGAAAGAAAAATGGAAGAGAGAAGAAAATGGAAAAGATAAGGCGACATATGCTTTATTATTATTATTATTATTATTATTATTATTATTATTATTATTATTATTATTATTGGAGAAATTGAAAAGGGGAATCGCACAGTTTCCCGAAAGCTTTCTGTACAGATTTATCTTTAAATATAAGTACATATACATGACTGTGGATTTGTTTCTCCATTTCAAGACTCATGCTACTATGAGTATTTTATTATTATTATTATTATTATTATTATTATTATTATTATTATTATTATTATTATTATTATTCAGGAGATGAACCCTATGGAACAAGCTCACCACAGGGGCCAATGACTTGAAATTCAAGCTTCCCAAGAATATGGTGTTCATTTGAAAGAAGTAACACAAAAGTTAAATGGAAATACAGAAAGAATAGATCTCTCTTATTAAAAAAGAAAAAACTAATAAAAAACTAATGAATAAATACCTAATGAATGAATAGATAAAAATGTAAGTATATTAGTAAAGCACAAGAAGAGATCGCTTATTAAAAAAAGAAAAATAAATGAAGAAAATAAATAAGTAGCTCTACTAGACAAATATTATCTAGTTCGTGTTATCTGAATGTAAAAGGATTCTTTAAATCCTTTTAATCATGATCATAAATATTATGACTGCGATCATAAATATACGAAAGAAAATAATGGAGTTCTTTGCCTGAAGACGTTTTGATTAAAGTGAAATCTGAATAATTTTGATGCAAGACAGAAATGTAAAATAATGTTTGTATTGTCTGTCATTATTTGTCGCTTTTGCGTTATTGATATTTGTTTCTGTAAGTATTACTCGCCTTTGGTATGACACTGTTGATGATAATCATGAATATGTCGCCTGTGATGTGACACTGTTGATGACAATCATGAATATGTCGCCTTTGATGTGACACTGTTGATGATAATCATGAATATGTCGCCTATGATATGACACTGTTGATGATAGTCATGAATATGTCGCCTGTGATACTACACCTTTGATGACAATCATGAATATGTCGCCTTTGATATGACACTGTTGATGATAATCATGAATATGTCGCCTTTAATATGACACTGTTGATGATAGTCATGAATATGTCGCCTGTGATACGACACCTTTGATGACAATCATGAATATGTCGCCTTTGATATGACACTGATGATGATAATCAAGAATATGGAGAAACAAATCCACAGTTATGTATGGGTACAAACATCCTTAAAAATAAAGCTCTACAGAGAGCTTTCGCGAATCTGTTCGATTCTCGTTTTCAGTCTGTTTGAAAAGGGGAATCAAACAGATTCCCGAAAGCTCTCCATAGAGCTTTATTTTTAAGGATATTTGTACCCATACATAACTGGGTATTTGTTTCTCCATTATAAGACTCAAGCTCTTAGGAGTATTTTTAATTATAAATATTTTCTAGTGGGTATTACTGCCTAATATAATGCTTTTTTTTTTATAAAGCATTTGATCTTTATTTCCCATCTACCATGAAACCAGGAATACGGACAAATTTAAAACGTGTGACCAAGCAACCTCACGCTGCTGTGTGGTTCAGTTGGCAGCGCTCTTGCCTTTCAATCGCAAGACCCGCTGGGTTCGATCCCGACGTGAGTCAGAAATTGATTTCTGTTCAATGCGTGATTGAGTGTAGATTATTTCTATATGTATATATGTTATATATATATATATATATATATATATATATATATATATATATATATATATATATATATATATATATGAATATATATTATATATATTATATATACACACACACACACACACCTATTCAGAAGTTAGTACCTCCAGACCCTTTATCAGCCAATAAAAAAAAGAAGCCTTTTTAATCATTAGTATCTCTTCTTGTAATCAGATTCTCCTTGGCCCGATTTGATTGTTGTGGGGCCACCGAAGACAAGATCGTCTGATCGAACCTCATTCACTTTTCTTACTTATAATGAAGATTTCCTCCCGTTTACAAAAGATACTATCATTAAGTTGCTTAGTGAAAGGCTAGTACTTTCACCTTCACGAATTGCTTTTTTTCAATTTGTGTCTGGAAGGACTTTTTAGTTTTTTGTAAAAGAAAACTATTGTGCCGGTTCTGTCTGTCCGTCCGCACTTTATTCTGTCCACACTTTTCCTGTCCGCCCTCAGATCTTAAAACTACTGAGGCTAGAGTGCTGCAAATTGGTATGTTGAACATCCACCCTCCAATCCTCAAACATACCAAATTTCAACCCTCTATCTTCAGTAGTTTTTATTTTATTTAAGGTTAAAATTAGCCATTATAGTGCTTCTGGCAACGATATAGGATAGGCCACCACCGTGCCTTGGTTAAAGTTTCATGGGCCGGGGCTCATACAGCATTATACCGAGACCACCGAAAGGTAGATCTGTTTTCGGTGGCGATTGTACACTGTACAGAAAACTCGATTGCGCTGAAGAAACTTCGGCGCATTTTTTACTTGATTTTGGTGCTGTTTTTAATTGATTTTTTATTATTCATTCGTAATTTCGCTTTTATTAGTTGTAAGTAGCAACATGATGTTGCTACATACAACTTGTTGCTGTCTATGTTGCAAAGAGAAGTTACTCGATGATTCTATAACCTAAAAATAAAAAAAGCCAAGATAAGCGTGAAATTTGTCTCACGTTGGTACATAAATATAATGCAATGGGATTTAACTTTTTAATTTTTTATCAATAAGAAAGTACTAACACACCCTAAAGCAAGATTGAAAATCTAGAAAAAAAAACTTTAGTAAGGACTAACGTTAGTTAGCTCCGCTTATCATCGATCAGAAATTCGAAAAAAATGAAAATTACTTAAGTCACAATTTTAAATAGTCAGTTTCTAAATCATTATAATTATCATTCAGTAGATGAAACCTATTCACATGGAACAAGCCCACCAAAGGGGCCATTGGCTTGAAATTCTTTAAGCTTCCTAAGAATGTTGGTTTCAACCCCCCACTGCAGCAGACCACACACTGCAGCAGTAACTGATCATGGTACAGAGCCAGTGATTTTTCATCGGCTTGGGGGAGACGCGAACCCGTGGCATCTGAGTGGCATGCCACGACACTAACCAGTATACCAGCGGACTAACTGTATGAATGTCTGTTAGGGATGTTCTGTCTGTATTGCTTCACTATGACAGTCTCCACAGACAAGGATTATGAAGTCTTAATTCATTATATTTCTGTTAAAGAATTAAAGCTAACTGCAGTTATCCATGAACAGAGTAGATGTGAAGCTGTTGTTGATGTGATCTTGTCAAATTGTGACGCCAGTTTTAGTGACCATAAAACAATCAATCAATGGATCTTGTCAAATGAATTTGCAGTTGATTGAGGGGTTCTGCAGGGACATTGTATTTCACATGTACTGTTTGTCCTTCTTGTGTATAGTATAATCAAACAAGTAAAAAATGCGTCGAAGTTTCCTCGGCGCAATCGAGTTTTCTGTGCAGCGAATAATCAAGGCCACCGAAAATAGATCTGTCTTTCCGTGGTCTCGGTATAATGCTGTATGGGCTGCGGCTCATGAAACATTAACCACAGTCCTGTGGTGGCATGGCCTTTATCGCTGCCATACGCACGATTATGGCTAAGTTAATCTTAAGTAACATAAAAACTATTGATGCTAGAAAGATGCAATTTGGTATGTTTGGTGATTGTAGGGTGGAGGATCAACATTCCAATTTGCAGCCCTCTAGCGTCAGTAGGTTTTAAGACCTGAGGGCGGACAGAATAAAGTGCATACAGAAAAAGTGCGGACAGAATAAAGTGCATACAGGAAAAGTGCGGACGGACAGACAAAGCCGGCACAATCATTTTCTTTTCAGAAAACTAAGAAAGCTGGAAATTGAATTTTACAGACTAGTCTTATAATTATCTGGAGAGATGGGACTTACGATAACTCGAATGAAAACAGAAATAATGTTATTATTATTCAGAAGATGAACCCTGTCCATTTGGAACAAGCTCACCAAAGGGCCCATCGACTTGAAATTCAAGCTTCCAAAGAATATTAAGGCGTTCATTCGCAAGAAGCAACAGAAGATAATTGGAAATACAGAAAGAAGAGATCAGTTATGAGAATGAGGACATGGTATGCACAAAGGAATGAGATAACACTGAATGGATTAAGGAAAATTGAGATCAAGTCTTTCAGACATTTAAGAAGAACAGTGAAAAAGCCACTTGATCCAATGGACAGGTTGAATAACATTTGGGAATCAAAGGCCAAGCGCTGGGAAGTAACGAGGTCATTCAGCGCTGAAAGGCAAACTTAGAGAAAAAAGATTTTAAAGGTGTAACAGGAGGAAAACCTCGCATCTGCACTATGAATCAGTTGATAGGAGAGGATTGCAAGAAAATTGGAAGGAAGAGAACGTGAATGGAAGGACAGTAAAAGGAATGAAAGAGGTTGCAGCTAGGGGCCGAAGGGACGCTGCAAAGAACCTCAAGTCTGTTTGAGAGGAAAGGTTTAAGATTTGAAGGGCAGAATTAAAATGATGAATGGTACCAAAAGTTAAATTGCTGATGTTCCATTTTGATGAAGCAATGACAGAGGGGGCGGGGCTGGAAAGAGAAGACCTGGAAATGTCCTCCTTACCTCAGGGCACCGGAAGAGTTGCAAGACCCAGATCTCCCGACGTGAGAACTGTGAGAATGAAAGCTCGAGGCGGGAGGAATTTCACAGAGGCCTGATGCGTCACGCGGCGTTGGGAGCAAAGAGGATGATTATGATAACAAGCTTACTTTCCCACAGAGACGAAGGATGTAAATGGTGTCATGCCTGAGTAATAAGCTACAAAAACATCCCAGAGTGATATTCTGCCACCCTAATACAGTTCTTGTATTTTAATCGTTTACTTGAATTGTTATCTGTTTATTTATTAATTTGTTAATTTTTCTTTCTTTGTAATAAGCGATGTCTTTTTTTCTGTATTTTCCCATTACCTTCTGTTGTATTTTTCTGGTGAACACAGTGTTGTGTAGAAGCATAATAATAATAATAATAATAATAATAATAATAATAATAATAATAATAATAATAATAATAATAATAATAATAATAATATCGATTTAGTGAGCTAAGTACAAAGAGCGTGAATTGGAATATACTTTATCACCACTTAACAAAAACACACATGAGGTTAATAAAAGAACTAACCTACGCTTGAAAACAATGCCTTGAACCCTGAACTATCAGACACGATTATTACTCCAAATAAATGGATAAAAGCACGCGACGAAGCTGCCTCCAGCAAGCTGAATTGGGAATGGTTCCATTCCAGACACGTCCCCGAGTATACATGTCGCGTGAGTGGGCATCACTCGCTGGCGATAAGGTCGATTCTGTAAAACTGCCATTTTTGGGGATTTTTTTTTTTTTTTTTTTTTTTTTTTTTTTTTTCTTTTCACTTTTGTGTTGATTTTTTTTTTTTTCAAATTGTATTTTATAGGTCAGTTCGGTGAGTGAAGGTATGTGCAGTATGTAGGTTACGTTAATTGTGGTTGTGGGGAATTAACTGTATTTTGAAATAGTGGGCTAAGTTTTATTGTGGTTATGTAGGCAAAGAAGTCCACATACATACACACACATATGTATGTTTGTATGCATATGTATATATGTATGCATATGTATATATGTATGTATACATTGTATATATATATAAATATATATACATATATATTATATTTATATATATGTATATGTATATATATATATATATATATATATATATATATATAGAGAGAGAGAGAGAGAGAGAGAGAGAGAGAGAGAGAGAGAGAGAGATAGAGAGAGTGTGTGTGTGTGTGTGCGCGTGCGTGCGCGTGCGTGTGTGTGTATGCGCGCGCGTGCGTGCGCCTGCGTTTATGTGTCTGAATGGATCTGTTTTGTGTCCTTACACGAGTGTCCACAATGACCAACCAAGTATTAACACTAATCTGTAATAAAACAATAATCCTTACCTTTAATAGATCTCCCTGCTACTTCCTTGAGAGAGAGAGAGGGACAGAGACACACACACACTCACACGCGCGCACACAAACAGACGGCGTCAGCTGTTGGTAAAATTGACTAGCACAGAGGGAGAGAGAGAGACAGAGAGAGAGAGAGAGATAAAGCGGTATCAGCGAGTACACCTCCCCCCCATTCGGAATCGTGGAAGACACTGAATCGTGACACCTAAAAAGAGTGTATGATCTCCCGAAGACGTCAAGTTATTGACAAAAATACCTCGGATTTATCTGCCTCTGATATGATAAACTGCGATAAAAGCTCTCTCTTTCTCTATCTACGAGTGAGATGCCGTCTTATCTGTTATCCTAATCGCCGACGAATTGGAGAGGCGCAGATAATTATATGTTGACACAGATTAACGCTTTTGTCCTTGGTGGAGACGAATTTTGGTGGACACTTATTGCATAGCCGGTTGTGATTAGATGATAAAAATTCGACTTGATTTGGGTTACGTAAGTGTGATTGAACGATTTTGTTCATTAAGCTGTTAAGGATTCCATGGGTCGCTTATAAGCTGAACATATTATTATTATTATTATTATTAATATTATTATTATTATTATTATTATTATTATTATTATTATTATTCAGAGGATGAACCCTATTCATATGGAACAAGCCCACCACAGGGGCCATTGACTTGAAATTCAAGCTTCCAAAGAATATTAAGGTGTTCATTAGGAAGTAAGAGAAGGTACGTGGGGATACAGAGACGAGATCTCACTTATTAAAAAGGAAAAATAAATTAATAAATAGATAAAAATGTAATAGATTGCAAGGAGAATAGCTTTAGGGCAGTAAGTAGTGCCAAGTTTAATATGGTGTTTATAGGCGTGGTATGGTCTGGCCACTGGAATCGGACGTAACATCCTTCCTAAAATTTTACGTTTCATATCAATTGACGTATTGGTTTTTTTTTTTTTTTTGATGAAATTGGTTGTATAACTTTTAAACTGACATTGTTCTTTCAAGAAGGCGCATCTCTCTCTCTCTCTCTCTCTCTCTCTCTCTCTCTCTCTCTCTCTCTCTCTCTCTTTCTCTCTCTCTCTC
This sequence comes from Macrobrachium rosenbergii, assembly GCA_039081455.1. Lineage (NCBI taxonomy): Eukaryota > Metazoa > Arthropoda > Malacostraca > Decapoda > Palaemonidae > Macrobrachium > Macrobrachium rosenbergii. The sequence goes on along the minus strand of JANJGK010000038.1, from coordinate 18,539,459 downwards.
TCTCTCTCTCGTGCACAGTATGGTAGCATTTTCGTAGCGCACAGCTCCGCTAAACACGCCCAAAAAATCCGATTCGCACCGGACCAAAAAATTCAATGCCACTGCGATGGAAACTTCCATTCTTGGACACGTGTCACCAACGACCCACTAAATCAAAGGTGATTGACCTACAAGAGGTGAGAATGCGCCAGATTGCGCTTATTAAACAAAAATAATTCCCAGCTGCAAAATGGCTAAACATCGCCAACAAGTTCGTATGTCCCACACATCTTCGCACCTCCCCCAAAATATAATATATATATATATATATATATATATATATATATATATATATATATATATATATATATATATATATATATATATATGAATACGAATTATGGTCAGCAAAATAAATAACCAAGGATTAATTTTAATTTATAATCGTCATAATGAACGCTTTATAGTTTTGCAAAACGCTAGCCACTTCCCATACTTTTTTTTATATTTTAATTTTTTTTTTTTTTTATCCTGTGTTATGAAAATATTGTTCATGGAATCACTCATTTACTGCTGAGGTCCTATATTCAATCATTGTTCCACATTTTAAGCCAACATTCGGGGCATTACTATTCCAGTGACGATTATTATTATTATTAGTATTATTTTTTTTTTGGCAATAATTAATGTTTTGATATAATAATATCAGTATTACTATTCCAGTCACGATAATTATTATTATTATTATTATTATTATTATTATTATTATTATTATTATTTATTTTTTTAATATAATTATTTTTTGGTATTATAATATCACGATTGCCATTCCAGTAACGATTATTATTATTATTATTATTATTATTATTATTATTATTATTATTATTATTATTAATATCATGTGCGCCGAAGGACACTAAACACATCCTAGGGGATCTGGTTAGTCAAAGGAAGTTCCTCCTTTACAATGTGTTTAGTTTTGCTCATTTGTTATCTTACAATTAACTGAGTTTTCCTCCTGAAGTTCCAGTGAGTAGTTAGCTCTTTGTTCAGCTGAAAATTTATTGAAGTTCCCTTGGTACTTCCAGTGCATACGTTTTTTACCTCTCTCTCTCTCTCTCTCTCTCTCTCTCTCTCTCTCTCTCTCTCTCTCTCTCTCTCTCTCTCTCTCTCTAAAAGGGACCTTGGTCAGACAGCCACAAATTTGTTGTTTGTTGAAATATGAAATACCACAAAAAAATACCCCCCTCTCTCCTCTCTCTCTCTCTCTCTCTCTCTCTCTCTCTCTCTCTCTCTCTCTCTCTCTCTCTCTCTCTCTCTCTCTCTCTCTCTCTCATTAAAATACCACAGGAAAAAAATTCAATTTGTATGATTTCTCTTTTTAAGATTTCTAATACATTTACTAATAAAGTTAAAATGTTCAATAGAAATTGTAACTCATCATTAATTAGGTAAGAAAATTATGTAATTGGCATTGTTGTAATTATTTAAATCCTTCACTTAATTAAAAAAAAATAATACGAACTTAAGTGGATATGATTCTTTTGTTTCAAACATCCCAACTGATCGTATTCAATTTAATTTTGATGTGGGAGACATCGTAGATGTTTATATATATATATATATATATTATATATATATATATATATATATATATATATATATAATATATATATATATAATATGTATATATATTTATTTGTATATTTATATATATATATATATATATATATATATATATATATATAATATATATTATATATATATATATTATATTGTAAAAAAGGGTGAATTTTATATTCGTCAAAATGAAATTCCCCCTTTTCCTCGATCAAAGCGAAATTATGTGGATTACGGAAGGTTCCAAACTACATACTTTTATTTCCGAAACTCTCTGATAGATATCCTTAATTAACACATCATAGTGTGCGCCGAATCATTGCGAATGAAACTAAATCATTTTTATGGAGAAATTTGATAGCCACGGGGATAGAAATATGTATGTATGGTATGAGTGTATTACGCACACATATATATATATTACATATATGTGATTATAATCACTTTAGCACGTTGATACCTCTCTGTGGGTATATATACGTATATATATTATATATATATATATATATATATATATATATATATATATATATATATATATATATAAATATATATATATATATATATATATATATATATATATAATATATATACACGAGTATATATAATATTTATTATAACATATATATCTGTACATTATATATATATATATACATATATATATATATTATATATATATATATATATATATATATATATATATATATATATATATTAAACATGAAGCCACAACTTATTCAGATGAAGATCACCCTTCTGCCCCTATGATCGAGTATAGATCCCTCTGCCCCTATAGATTCATGACGTTCCTCGAATGAAAAATGAATAAAACATATAAGAGTTGTATTTATTAGTGGTTTCGGTTCAAGTTACCAAAGGAATATGTTTTATTTTATAATCCCTTTCCGGCTTGAGATGTATATCCTTTATGATATGGTTTAGTAATAAGATTCTGAATATCACGTTTAGTGAATTAAAAGGCTGTGATGTTATTCTATTGTAATTTCAGTTTTCTGTAAAAGAAGACTATTGTGCCGGCTTTGTTTGTCCGCCCGCACTTTAATCTGTCCGCACTTTTTTCTGTCCGCACTTTTTCTGTCCTCCTCAGATCTTAAAAACTATTGAGGCTAGAGGGCTGCAAATTAGTGTGTTGATCAACCATCCCTCAATCATCAAACTTACCAAATTGTAGCCTCTAAACCTCAGTAGTTTTTATTTTATTTAAGGTTAGATTTAGCCATAATCGTGCGTCTGGCAACGATATAGGCCAGGCCATCACCGGCAGTATTTAAAGTTTCATGGGCCGCGGCTCATACAGCATTATACCGAGACCACTGAAATTTAGATATGTTTTCGTTGGCCTTGATTATAAGCTGTAGCGGCTGTACAGAAACTCGATTGCGCCGAAGATATTCGGCGCATTTTTTGCTCATCTTTTGTATTGAAGTAAAGTAAGCATACGATTCTCTTGATAATAATTTTCATGTTATGAAAATTGTATATTTTATTCATCTATATTATAACAAAGGTTTGCCATAAATAAAAGTATCAGTGATAACTGTAAATAATAAAAAAGAATAATGGGAAAGAAAAGTAAATTTTTAATGTCCACTTGCAGTAGTAAGCTATACCTAATTTCCAAGTATAAGGAACGGTCTTCTGTTACCAAGTATAAGGTGACATTCTCCTGTTACCAAGTATAAGGTGTCATTCTCCTGTTACCAAGTGTAAGGTGACATTTCTCCTGTTAGCAAGTGTCAGGTGACATTCTCCTGTTAACAAATATGAGGTGACATTCTCCTGTTACCAAATATGAAGTAACATTCTCTTGTTACCAAGGATGACATTCTGCTGTTACCAAATATAAGGTAACATTCTTCTGTTACCAAGTATAAGATGACATTCTCCTGTTACCAAGTATGAGGTAATATTCTTCTTGTTACCAAGGATGGCATTTGCTGTTAAGGTAACATCCTTCCTGTCATTAAACCTAAGATGACATTCTCTGTTACCAAATACAAGGTGACAGTCTCCTGTAAGAAGTATGAGTTGACATTGACCTGTTGCCAAGCATAGAGTGATATTCTCATGTTACCAAATATGAGGTAACATTCTCCTGTTACCAAGTATAAGATGACATTCACCTTGCTACCAAGTATAAGGTGACATTTAACTGTTATGAATGAAAGATGACATTCTCCTGTTTCCAAGAATGGCATTCTGCTGTTACCAAATATAAGGTAACATTCTTCAGTTACCAAGGTATAAGGTGACATTCTCCTGTTAATGATTATAAGGTGACATTCTCTTGTTCCTCAAATAAGATGACATTCTCATGTTGACAGGTAGAAGGTGACACTCCTGTTCCCAAGTACAAGGCAAACATTCTCACCAGTCGCAGCGAAACTTCCATTCGTGAGGAC
>JANJGK010000038.1:18524474-18535337 GCA_039081455.1 Macrobrachium rosenbergii | reverse complement strand
CATAGAATTGTTTTCTAAATTCCCTATTTTTATTGTTTTTCCAGAGAATTGTTTAAAATTTTTTTTTTAGGTTTTCCAGAGGATTGTTCTAACTTTCTTTGCTGTGTTTCCTGAGAATTGTTCAAACTTTTTTTCGCGGTTTTTCCAGAGAATTGTTCTGTTCTTTTCGGCTGTTTTTTAAGAGAATCGTCCTAAAAAAAATTTTTTTTTTTGCTATTTTTCCAGGGAATTGTTCTAATTTTTTTTTTTTTTTGCTGTTTTCCCAGAGAATGTTATAAAAAAATTTTTTTTGCCGTTTTTCCAGAGAATTGTTCTAAATTTTTTTTGCGGTTTTTCCAGAGAATTGTTCTAAATTTTTTATTGCGGTTTTTCCAGAGAATATGTTCTAAATTTGTTTTTACGGGTTTTCCAGAGAATTGTTGTAATTTTTTTTTTTACGATTTTACCAGAGATTTGTTCTAATATTTTTTTTTTTAGGTTTTTCCAGAGAATTGTTTTAAGTTTTTTTTACGGTGTTTCCAGAGAATTGTTCTAATTTTTTTTTTACGTTTTTTCCAGAGAAATGTGCGAATTTCTCTGATTTTATAAAGATTCATGCCGACTACAGAACTGATCCTTTTGGCTGTAATTCTGCTTCCTGGACTTTATTGTTCTTCTAGTGAATGAATGTACGAGTTGGCTACAAATCCTCCTGGACCGTTTCTCTAACAGTTTATGGGCGTTTCTGAAAGTGTGCGACCTTAAATGACCTAAATAACCTTTTGAATGGCGCGTTTTATTCAGGCATCTATAGCAGGAAATGCGTTCAGTTCGTATTAGGGAATTTATTATTTAAGTGTGTATATATATATATATATATATATATATATATATATATATATATATATATATATATATATATATATATATATATATATATATATATATATATATATATATATACAGAGAGAGAGAGAGAGAGAGAGAGAGAGAGAGAGAGAGAGAGAGAGAGGTAATTAACACACAATCACGTGTGGAACAGAAATAAATTTCTGACTCACATCGGATCAAACCCAGGTCTTTCAATCTCTGTATATATATATATATATATATATATATATATATATATATATATATATATATATATATATATATATATATATACATATATATATTATATATATATATATATATATATATATATATATATATATATATATATATATATATATATATATATATATAATGATTGTGAACATAAATAACCTCGATATTCTGCTATGATATTATTCAACGTACACAATTCCTAATTGTTACGGCGAGATTCATCCTGAAAGGAACAGTGGCCTTTAGTATCGGAGATTAATAACTGATACGTTAATTAGCCAGGAAATTGTTAAGCGTCAGTCAAGGAGAAAACGAAGTGATGTCGAGTCAGTTCTCTCTCTCTCTCTCTCTCTCTCTCTCTCTCTCTCTCTCTCTCTCTCTCTCTAAAAAGATATCTTACTTTGCCCACCCTTCCCACAACAACCAACCACGAACGCCGGGGGGGCCCACACACACACACACACAGAGAGAGAGAGAGAGAGAGAGAGAGAGAGAGAGAGAGAGAGAGAGAGAGAGAGAGTTCCTTTTTCTCCCGGCTCGGCGATAAACTGGAATAAAGCGTTCAAACATAACAGGGCCTTTACTCCCGGAATGGCGGCCACATCTCGTCCGAAGACAGTTCTTTAGACCCGCTCGATCTCCTGCTCCCTTATCTCTCGCCGGATCTCTTTCACCACTTCCTTCGGTCAGAGAGAGACAGACAGACAGACAGACAGACAGACAGACAGACAGACAGACAGAGAGAGAGAGAGAGAGAGATTGGGAGATAGACAGACAGACAGAGACTAGGAGACAGACAGACAGAGAGAGAGAGAGAGAGAGAGAGAGAGAGAGAGAGAGAGAGAGGAGACAGACAGACAGAGAGAGACAGACAGAGACTAGGAGAGAGAGAGAGAGAGAGAGAGAGAGAGAGAGAGAGAGAGAGAGAGAGAGAGAGACAGACAGAGAGAGAGAGAGAAAGAGAGATTGGGAGACAGACAGACAGACAGAGATTAGGAGACAGAGAGAGAGAGAGAGATTGGAAGACAGACATACAGACAGAGAGAGAGATTGGAAGATAGACAGAGAGAGAGAGAGAAAGAGAGATTGGGAGACAGACAGACAGACAGAGATTAGGAGACAGAGAGAGAGAGAGAGATTGGAAGACAGACATACAGACAGAGAGAGAGATTGGGAGACAGAGAGAGAGAGAGAGAGAGAGAGAGAGATTGGGAGACAGACAGACAGAGATTGACAGAGAGAGATTAAAAGACAGAAAGAGAGAGAGAGAGAGAGAGAGATTGTTTGGGAGACAGAGAGGGAGAGAGAGAAAGAGATAGGGAGCGACAGAAAGAAACAGACAGGGAGGGAGAGAGGGAGGGAGGGACGGAGTCAGACAGAGAGCAGACACACACTGAGAGAGAGAGAGAGAGAGAGAGAGAGAGAGAGAGAGAGAGAGAGAGAGAGAGCTGACCTCACCTCGCGGATGGGAAAATAAGAGGAAACAGACGCTTGCGAAGATGGAGAGCCCGAGAATGTGAGGAGAGGAAAAGGTAATGGTGAGAAGAATGAGGCGAAAGCAGATGAGGAAAATATTATCCGAAAAGGCAGAAGGAAAACGGTTAAATCAAGACGATAAATTAAAAAGACATTGATAATTTATTATTAGCAGTAATATTGATAATCATTATTCTTTGGTTTTAACATTTTTTTTTACTTTCATGCATTCAAAATTTGATAATGATGACGATAATAATCATTATTCTTTGTTTTAACTTTTTTTTTTTAATTGTCGTACCCAAGAAGGCGACGTGTTTGAATTTCAGTGTGATAGAAAAAATAAAAAATAAACAAAGGGGCCTCATATTAACTATGGGAGGTCATAGGTTTCTTACACACACACACACACACACACACACATACACACACACACACATACACACACACACACACACACACACACACACACACACACACACACACACACGTAAAATGGGATAGGAACAATTTCGTCCCCTAAGAATTTCTCAGTCGATCTGAAATGATCTCTCTGGTTTTAGAATGTAATCTTCGCATAGATACAAAGTGAATTAATTATTTAACAAGTGTATATGGCTTTCACATTATTCATTATTACTGTTCATTAACTCTCTCTCTCTCTCTCTCTCTCTCTCTCTCTCTCTCTCTCTCTCTCTCTCTCTCTCTCTGTATATTTTCGACGCGATGGGACGTGCTATAATTCAGACTCTTATTTCCGAAAGTTTACATTTCTCTTTGCTTATTTGAATCCCGTTTATTCGTCATTTCCACTCATGAAAACATCCTGCTTACCTTTTAATGTCATTCTCCAGGTCCGCATCAACAGAACAAGCGCAGAAATATTTAAAAAAACATTTGGTTTCTGCCTCAAGAAAACTCTCACAACACGAACGTTTAGTTTTAGGGAGGCTGGCTTCACAAACCCCATATTACATTTTGACTTGTGCTGACTACGGGACTTTTTTGCCCGTTTCGTAGCTACGAGTATGCTCCGTCAGCATTTTCGTCCCACTCCTGAAAAAACGACGGTATTCTCCTGGTGTTCACCGGGCCATAACAGTGTTATTCTAGTTCCAATTGCTCTAATGTTATAAACTGATGTCGATGGCTTTTGCCAAGGGACAACATTTTACGGAGTAATGAAGAGTTACGTCTGTGAAGGACAGATTTTCCTTTGGGCGGGGAGAAATATCCTTAAATAAACAGCTTAGATCTCTCTCTCTCTCTCTCTCTCTCTCTCTCTCTCTCTCTCTCTCTCTAAGGTTGCATGCACGTTGGCAATTTATCTCACACACATCACAAACAAGCTGAAAACAGCTCACCCACCACCAGTGGCGAATGAATCTTTGGCAAATGCTAGAATATCTTATTAAGCACTGGTCAAGACTACCAGAAAGTCACTGACTTGTATTCGGCATGTTTATGATGTGTGTGCAATAAGTTGCCATCATGTTTATGACATGCCTTACTGCAGCGTGGATGTACCACAGCATTTCATTTGACATTCCTCGAAAATCTTTTACTGCCTTTAATATTTCATAAAGAGTAATGTACCAATAAGACACTGACTTGTATTCAACATGTTTTTGATGTGTGAGATAAATTGCCAACATGTGTTGATGACATGTCTCACTCAACATTCCACGAATCTTTTACTACCTTTAATGTTTCACGATGAGTGATAAGGCTATCACACACACACACACACACACACACACACACACACACACACACACACACACACACACACACACACACACACACACTGACAGATAAGAAGAGACGCGACAGATAAGGTTATCTGGCCATAAAGTTCGTGTACTCCATCTTGTTAATTTAGATGTTACCAAATGATGTACTGTGTAGCTAGGGAGACCTTTATGAACGTTTATATATTATGTTTTGACTCGCCATGTTTTTTTTTTTTGTAATTGTACAGAACAGCTGTGACATTATCAGGGATCAGGAGTAAAATGTTGTATTATTCACCTCGGTTTTAGGAGTTACAGTGATTTATATATGTATATATGCAGTCTGTATATATATATATATATATATATATATATATATATATATATATATATATATATATATATATATATATATTTATATATATACACACACATATATATACATATATACATACATAATAGAAATAATCAACACACAATCACGTGTGGAACAGAAATAAATTTCTAACTCACATCAGGATCGAACCCAGATCTTTCAATAGGAAGGCAAGGGTTGCCCTCAGGTTCCAACTTCTTTTATGACTTGTATGGCCTAGTGGGCAGCGCCCTTGCCTTTCAGTTGAAAGACCCGGGTTCTACCCTGATGTGATTCAGAAACATCCATACATAATATATATATATATATATATATATATATATATATATATATATATATATATATATATATATATATATATATATATATATATATTTACATATATATATGCTGTATATACATACATATATACATACATACTATACACACACACACACACACACAATAAGACACCATCCCACAAACAGATCAATAAGCAATAATATGGTTGTGTTAGAGGCTCGATTTGCGGCAGTAATTATCACCAAACAATATAATCGCATCTCCGCTCCTGCGGACCGCTGCGGCGACGCCGACCATCAATCGACTGATATTAAAACTGACGGTACTGATATAATTTGGTCCGTTATATTGGAAAGTGAACGGGATATGAAACCCCCCTTTCCCCTCCCATACTCCCCCTGGGTGGGGGTGGGGGAGGGCGGGAGAGGCGGAACACCAGCCGAGGTTCTCCAGCAATTCATTTGTCAATGCTGATGGTGAAAATTGAGGGAGGGTCAATGATATTTTCGGGCAGTGAATTGAACGGAAATAGAAATGTGAGTTGGTAGGGTAGATAGGGAAATTAGATGATGCCATTTTCCATTTTTCTTTTATTTATATTTACTTTTTTTTTATAGTAGTTGATCAGAGGACTTATTGTAAACTGATTTATTGTTATAAAGCTTTGATAGTATTCATATTATGGGATTAGTTTAACTCCCGTAGGAGGTTAGTGCCGTCAGTACACCTCATGCGGTGCACTGTAGGCATTACTTAAGGTTCTTTGCAGCGTGCCTTCCATGGCCCCTAGCTGCAACCCTTTTCGATCCTTTTACTGTACCTCCCTTCATATTCTCTTTCTTCCATCTTGTTTTCCACCCTCTCATAACAATTTGATTCACAGTGCAACTGCTTTGAGGTTTTCCTCCTGTTAAACCTTTCAAACCTTTTACTGTCAGTTTCCGTTCCAGCGCCGAATGACCTCATAGGTCCCAGTGCTTGGTCTCTGGCTTAAATTCTTTATTCAGTTCAGTTCAATTCGATTCATACTTTTAGTCTTCCCTGCTAAAAAAAAAATGGCCTAAATTGCCAGCCATAAAACACCAAGTATTAGCAAAGCGCGAGACCCACCCCACACCTTAAACAAAACTAATCCACCAAGGCTCTTACGTAATCGATTATATAATCGGTTATATAACCTCTCTGATTTTGCCCCCAACTCCTCACTGAAAAAATTCGAATAGGTCTCTCAGTTCGAAATTAGGTTTTGCCGAAGATGATGACGATAAGAAAATAATGAGAACCTACTTGATGGGATGAATATTCATGGCGTCGGCTTTCCCCCCCTCCCCCCACTTCCCCCCCCTCCCTAAATCGTCCCTCTAATCTTTCCCCTGTGTCTAATCAGGGGACTGGTCCATCTTGATCTTTGGCCGAATAGAGGAGGAGAGGGCGAAGGGACTGTATCAATCTATATGCAAATGGGTTCCGTGGGATATTGGTGTGCATATCTGTGTCGTGGCAAATTCCCCTGTCTCTGTCTCACAATGAGAACTCATCGTTGTTCAGAATGCGCCAGACTGATGAAGGTTTTAGCCTCGATGATAGGAAATAGGTTCGTGGTGATTCCGACACATTGGGTGCCTCCCGCCGCTCGTGTTTGGAAGGAATGGGAGGTTTGGAGATGAAATGTCGCTACCCAGTGGATGGATTCTTTTATTATTATTATTATTATTATTATTATTATTATTATTATTATTATTATTATTATTATTATTATTATTATTCAGGAGATTAACCGTATTCGCATGCAACCAGCCAACCACAGGGTGAGGTGGCGGTGGGGGCGGCCATTGACTTGAAATTCAAGCTTCCAAAGATTATTATTATTATTATTATTATTATTATTATTATTATTATTATTATTATTATTATTCAGAAGATGAACCCTATTCGAATGGAACAAGCCCACCACGGGGAGAGGGGGGGGCCGCCCATTTACTTGAAATTCAAACTTCCAAAGATTATTATTATTATTATTATTATTATTATTATTATTATTATTATTATTATTATTATTATTATTATTCAGAAGACGAACCCTATTCGAATGGAACAAGCCCACCACAGGGGCCACTGACTTGAAATTTAGGCTTCCAAAGAATATTACGGTGTTCTTTAGGAAGAAGTAAGAGGAGGTACAGGGAAATACAGAAAGAAGAGATCTCACTAATTAAAAAAATAATTAAAAATAATAAATAAATAAAAATATATTAAAATGCAAGGAGAATTGTATTAGGGTAGCAATGCATTGCATCTTCGCTTGAACTTTTGAAGTTCCAATTGCACGAATCCTCTGTAGGGAGACTGTTCCACTGTCCAACGGTGTGTGGACTAAAGGACCTCTGGAACTTTGGAGAAGTTCTAATAGTATTAGAATGAACTGATAATACTTCCTGAGGATGTGTGCAACTGGAACCTTAAAGCGAATATGCAGTGCAAAACTACCTTAGAACAATTCACCTTGTATTTTATATATTTATTTTTATTTTTAACTATTTAGTCATTAAATTTTTTTATTTATATTTTTTTTTTATAATAACTGATCTCTTCTTTTCTTTGTGTACTTCCCATTACCTTATGTTAATTCCTTCTAATGATCACCATATTCTTTGGAAGCTTGAATTTCGAGCCAGTGGCCCCTGTGGGCTTGTTCCATAGGAATACGATTCATCCTCTGAATAATAATGATAATAATAATTACAAATATTCATGTCTCAGAGCGACTTTCTAAAGACTCCGTTTAGACTGTAAATATTGTCCAAAATGAGGAACCTAGTATTAGCAAAAGTGTAGTCTTAATGATCCTGGTTGGGGAAAATTCGCAGTACTTCAAGAACTGATCAGGACAGTCTGTGCTTTAGAAAATATGTGACGAGCATATTTTGGGGAAAATGTGGCAGGTATGTATTTTCTGTATTTTCTGTGAATCAACTGGAACAATATGGATATGTTTCGATGGAGTGACAGACAGATGAACAGACAGGGAGCACCAAGTCTGGAAATATAGGAAAGAGATGAGATGGCAATGTTGGCAGAACGTAAGTGTCAGCAAACTGACAACCATGCGTTTACATTCCAAGAAAAGATTTTCAGAAACTGTACATCGTCGTTGAATCCACTATATATTTCTGGTACTAAAAGAAAGAAATAAACCGTAAGTTAGGTCTTTCCCCCTGTCCCCTAGAGCAGTCTTTCTTAATCCATCTAGATAATTAAAGTCTGTAGTCTAGAAAATCAATTTGTCTTCTTCCTTTGATTCTTTATCGGCGGTCCTCACGAAAAAGGCCCCGGGGAACAAAATCCAATTTTTGGTTAAGTGAACTTCTTCCTCGTAGCTGAGGGAGAGTTATACAAATTTTGTATGAGGAATAAATTGATTATAATAGAAAAGAACGTTCTTTTATTGGATGGATCCGGATTCAACCATTTCAATTTAAAAAAAAAAAAAATCTTCCATTCAGTAGGAATGTGTTTTAATTTTCTGTAAAAGAAAACTATTGTGCCGGCTTTGTGTGTCCGTCCTCACTTTATTCTGTACGCACTTTTTTCTGTCCGCCCTCTTTCCGTCCGCCCTCTTTCTGTCCGCCCTCAGATCTTAACAACTACTGAGGCTAGAGGGCTGCAAATTATTATGTTGATCATCCACCCTCCAGTCATCAAACATACCAAATTGCAGCCCTCTAGCCTCAGTAGTTTTTATTTGTAGTTTTTATTTTATGTAAGGTTAAATTTAGCCATAATCGTGCCTCTGTCAACGATTTAGGATAGGCCACCACCGGCCTGTGGTTAAAGTTTCATTATACCGAGCCCGCCGAAAGATAGATCTGTTTTCGGTGGTCTTGATTATACGCTGTAGCGGCTGTACAGAAAACTCGATTGCGCCGAAGAAACTTCGGGGTATTTTTTCCTTTTTTTTATTTCAGTTTACTTATATCTCTCATTTGGTGAATGGTCTGCGTCTCGTAATTACAACCAACTGTAGGTTTGTGCTTCTTGAAATGGTCTTAAAACCCAGAGATATAAATATGTATATACAGTATACAGTACTTTGAACAGAACACGACATTTTTACATTCACAAATATAAGCCACTTGCATCTTTTGATATCCAGTTCACTATTCATAGCCCCCGTAGAGGTGGGGGGGGGGGGGGGGGGCGGGTTAGTGCCGTCAGTGCACCTCATGCCGTGAACTGTAGGCATTACTTAAGGTTCTTTGCGGCGTGCCTTCGACCCCTAGCTGCAACCCCTTTCGTTCCTTTTACTGTACCTCCTTTCATATTCTCTTTCTTCCATCTTACTTTCCACCCTCTCCTAACAATTGATTCATAGTGCAAGTGAGAGGTTTTCCTCCTGTTACACCTTTCAAACCTTTTACTGTAAATTTCCGTTTCAGCGCTGAATGACCTCATAGGTCCCGGTGCTTGGCCTTTGGCCAAAAGTCTATATTCGATTCAATTCAGTTCACTATTCATAGTCAGCCAAGTGTTGCAAACTGACCTGTCAGCTGTTGTGGTGGAGGTGGGTTGGTATCGATTCCAAGTACAGAACCTGAATTCGACAGGCTCTGGTACAGCAGTGCCAATATCAACTTACACCTCTCTTGATAGCTCAGTGGTCAAAGTCACTGTTGTCTGTCGTTTCTAAACCATGCAAGTCCATTGTCTGCGAGAATGGTTTGATCATGAAATAAATTGAAGCTTCTTACAGCCAGATTTCAAAATCAGCAGAAGTGTTGTTCATTCTCCATTAATATAAAATGCAGATTTTTAGATTATATATTCTTGTTTAAATATACACAGCTCTCCTTTACTAAAGAATAACAGTTTGCTCTTATAGGCCTAATTTTGTATCGAGAATAGAACAGTGGATTTATGAATACGCTCACTAAGATATTTCCTAAACGTTATTGTTAGCATAACATATATATATATATATATATATATATATATATATATATATATATATATATATATATATATATATATATTCTACCAACCAATTAATATCTGCTTGCATCAGCTCAAATTAAAGAATGTCAACCATTGCACAAAAATAGTTATAAAACATGACGAGGCAATTGTTTTTTATATTCAATATCCTTATAAGAAACAATTTTGCCATTTTATATATGGAATTTTTGAGAAGTTTTTTGTTTAACAGCCAGTAATGCTCTAGCCCGATCGCATTCAGACTTAATAAAAGTGGAAAATCATCTTAGAATTTGCTGACTTAAACAGAATTTTTATTGCTGATATTTTCGACAGTTGGAAACTTTCAAATGAAAGAGTATAATAACGTAGGAACTTTAGAGGGAAAAAAGCTAGATATTTTAAAACGGTTATTTATCTGTATCACCTATAATATTAACGACAAAATGGAACGGACCCTATAATATTAACGACAAAATGGAACGGACCAATCTGCTGAATTTTTTTTATAATTTTCATTATGGTATGTCGGGTCATAAAATTTTCTGGGATACTGAAATGAAAAGTTCATTTGCTAGCCCGGTCTTTGCCACCACTTTCCAGCATCGTATAGTGAAACTGTCCATTATAGAATTTCTGGGAATATAATAAAACTCCACAATTGTATAAATAAATTGTAATGTTTGTAAAAGATAGAGAAATTCTTTCTTTTTTATCTTTAATAAATATAACAATTTGTTTACATAATTGTGGATTGTAAACAATGAGGAACATCGTTCAAGTGTTCGAAACTCTCCGCTTCAGTTTTCTGTAAAAGAAAACTATTGTACCGGCTTTGCCTGTCGATCCGCCCTCAGATCTTAAAAACTACTGAGGCTAGAGGGCTGCAAATTGGTATGTTGGTCATCCACCCTTCAATCATCAGACATACCAAATGGC
>JANJGK010000038.1:18446974-18521974 GCA_039081455.1 Macrobrachium rosenbergii | reverse complement strand
GACCTCGAAATTGGGTGTAATGTTTAATATGGCACCAGTATATTCTTCTTTACACAAACAGCATAAATCTTAGATTATGGTAGATATTAACCAGAAGGGAACTGGTATAGTGTGAAGAAAAATATGATTCCAGCCAATGTATTTTTTTTTTTTATTATTATTTTTTTTTTTTTTTAGTTAGGGGGAAGAATTTTAACTGTCAATATTTTCCAAGTGAGAAAATATTTATGTTTTTTTTATCATTCTAAAACGTAGAAATTTATTCTAGGATGGTGATAAACTTAAAAATAGTTTGGTTACAGTTCTATGAGAAAACTAGAAAATAAGCTTAAAATAATATACATAAAAGTAGTTTGATCAAATCTTTATGAGAAAACTAGAAAATGAGCCTAAAGATAATAAACATAAAAACAGTTTGATCAAAGTTCTATGAGACAACTAGAAAATAAGCATAAAAATAAACATAAAAATAGTTTGATCAAAGCTCTATGAGGCAACTAGAGAATGAGCATCAGAATAATAAACATAAAAATAGCTTGATCAAGGCTGTATGAGAAAACTTAGAAAATGAGCATATAAATAATATCGTTGATGCTCTATAAGAGGAATTAGAATGCAGCTGTAGTTTGATAATATTTCGATCGGAAATTCTACACCCTGCTTGCGACCAGACCAATGTTCTTCCAACCGCAGAACAATTCCCTGTCGGCACTTCCAGCTCACCAAACTTCTTCCCAGCCCCAAAGGCAGGAAACCATTGAACAAGCAGGCAAATGTGACTGCAAATAGAACGCCCCCGTCCTAGCTGCGCGGACGGAGGTAATTAATTACACACTTGCTCGCCAGAAGTCTGTCATAAATGCATATGCAAATGCAGTTATCAATTATTTCTCCCCCAGTAATACCCGTTTGGGGTTGGTGTGAAAAGCATCCTTTGTGTTGTACTCTGAAGAATTTCCTTCGTTGCTTTGCATTCTGAAGAATGTTTTGTGATGATTGAAAAGAGAGAGGTTGAGAAAAAGTAAGTGGGAAGAATCCCGAATGATTTTTCCTTATTCCTGAGAAGCTTGCCAGAAGAGAAGAAGTCTAGACTGATTCAGAGTTTTGATCAGAAGATAGCATCTGCGAACAGTGCCATTGACTTCAATAGAAACTCTCCGTAGGGGCTAGTGCCGTCAGTGCACCTCATGCGGTGCACTGTAGGCATTACTTAAGGTTCTTTGCAACATGCCTTCGGCCCCTAGCTGCAATCCCTTTCGTTCCTTTTACTGTGCCTCCTTTCATATTCTCTTTCTTCCATCTTAGTCTCCACCCTTTCATACCTGCTTACTGTCACTTTCCGTTTCAGCGCAGAATGACCTCACAGGTCCCAGTGCTTGGCCATTGGCCTAATTTTTATATTTAATTCAATTCAGTTCTGTAGAAATTGCATAAGAGAGAAAATGTCCACAAATAACATAAATAAAAAAAAATTGCTAATTAGGGGGCACTCGTCTGAAGATTTCCCAACTATCTATCCTTTATTATTAAAGTTATAATTAGTATATTAATTTTCCAATTTCACAGGTAATGGATTTACCATGAATGAAAACTCAAATTGTATTTAGATTCAGCAAAAAAAAAAAAAAAAAAAAAAAATGAAATAGACGCCTTTCCTTTTTTTATTTTTTTTATTTTTTTTATTTTTTTATTTTTTACTGCACTTTTGACGGTAATTTTCCCTCTATCAGAGTTTTCCATGATTCTCAGGACTTCGAAATTGGCAAACAAATATATCCCGGAATGTAGAGAAAACCGAAATATTACTTTTCCAGCATACCCAAAACCCATTAAATACTTGACTCTATTATTTTCCAGTATACCTGGCCTGAAGTTCATATATACCTGTATCAGAAAGTCACCTTTTTGATAGATTTTCTTTAGCTTTTTAATTCTCACTATGCAGTTCCAGAGGTCCTTTATTCCTCACACCGTTGGACTGTGGAACAGCCTCCCAGAGGAAGTCGTGCAATTGGAACTTCAGAAGTTCAACGAAGGTGCGATACACTACTACCATAATACTATTCTTCTTGCAATTTAATACAGTTTTATCTGTTTGTTAATTTATTAATTTTTTTTAAATAAGTGGTATCTCTTCTTTCTGTATTTCCCGTTACCTCCTCTTACTTCTTCCTAAAGAACACCATGTTCTTTGCAAGCTTCAATTTCAAGTCAGTGGCCCTTTTAGTGGTCTTGTTCCAAATAGGTTTCGTTTTCATAATAATAATAATAATAATAATAATAATAATAATAATAATAATAATAATAATAATAACAATAACAATAATAATAATAATATTCTTTGGAAGCTTGAATTTCAAGTCAATGACCCCTTTAGTGGGCTTGTTCCAAATAGGTTTCCTAATAATAATAATAATAATAATAATAATAATAATAATAATAATAATAATAATAATCTTTGGAAGCTTGAATTTCAAGTCAGTGGGCCCTGTGGTGGGCTTGTTCCATATGAATAAGTTTCATTTTCTTAATAATAATAATAATAATAATAATAATAATAATAATAATAACAGGAAATAAAGCATTGCCTTGTTCTAAAACAATGAGCATGGGTTTGAAGAAGAATTGTTCCAGCAGTATCGAATTGTCTTTCTGTCCCTTTTTTTTTTTTATATATATTCTCGTCCTGCGAAAGACGATGACCCCACATAACCTGGGCAATTTCATTGGCAGAGCATCGAAGCTGACACCGTAATTTCCACCTTTGTCTCGAGACAAAAGGTCCGTTGCGCCACCAATGTCATTACAAAGCTTCCTCTCAATGGACAGGAGGCCAAAAGCAATTTCCCATATTCGGTTGAGCGAACAATACAAATAGAACTACTCTCAGTCAGTTCTTTTACATGTGACACTTTGGGTAACTGGTGAGGAGATTTGCATCTATTGAAAAGTTCAGTTCTAATGAATTTTCGAACGGGGTGATAATTTTCCACCCCCGTTTGGGTGTACAGCCGTCAGTGCACCTCATGCGGCCCTTAGCTGCAACCCCTTTCGTTCCTTTTTACTGTACCTCCTCTCGTATTCTCTTTCTTCCCATCTTACTCTCCACCCTCTCCTAACAATTGATTCGTAGTGCAACTGCGAGGTTTTCCTCCTGTTACACCTTTCAAACTTTTTACTGCCAGTTTCCATTTCAGCAGTGAATGACCTCATAGGTTCCGGTGCTTGGCCTTTGGTCTAAATTCTGGATTCAATTCAGTAATGATTTTGCAGGGAATGTCGAAAGTTGGGTGGTGTTGCCTGATAATGATGATGTGCTAAAAATAAGATATAAATTTAAAACAATTGTTCCAGTATTCTATAACGCTTATCTAGAAATTATTATTATTATTATTATTATTATTATTATTATTATTATTATTATTATTATTATTCATGTTTTAGGAGAAAAATCTTTGAAGACGTCATTGAAATCTAGGTCTCTGGATTTACCTCAGAATATAAAAAAAATAAAGTTTAAATTTAAAAGAATGATTTCAATAATCTATACTTTTTATCTAAACATCATTACAATTGTTTTCATCTTTTAGTAGAAAAATCGTGTAAGCAACGTTTGAATTTAGGTTTCCCAAAGTGAAAGACTTTTCTTTTTTATCTCTCGCCCTGGTGACCTCCATAATTGTTCCTGCATTCAGCAGACTTCCAGGTAAATGATTTATTTTTTTGTCCAACACAGAAATACACTTTATACCAGTAAAGGGTTCTATATATAGGTCCTTCTTGAATTTTTAACCATTTTTTTTTTTAGATTTTTATTTTTATAGTGCTGGAAGCACAGTGTTTCCGTTTTGTTATACACACACACACACACACACACATATATATATATATATATTTATATATATATATATATATATATATATATATATACATATACATATACATACGTATATGTAAAATATATATTTATATATATATACACATATATTATATACACACATATATATATACTGTATATATATACTCGTGTGTGTATACATGCATACTTACTTACATACATATGCACACACCCTATTCCCTTGTAATTCAAGACAAGGCGTGCCATCACATTCCCACACCATTTCGGGATCATATGAAAATACACACCTCCCTGGATGATATTGCATGAGAGAGAGAAAGAGAGAGAGGAATTCGCTCGAAATAAGCTTGGGATTATCCTCTCATTTAGCACGAAAATACGGCCCTAAGCGTCGCTCGGGCGTCGGAAATCCTCTTTTGTTTCAGATTACGTTTTTCGACTTTGAAATGTGGAGATAAAAGCGGTTAAAATATTCGCTTCTTGGAGGAGTCCGTCTCTCAACCTTTCGAGGGCGAGGGGAATTTCTCCAGGAAGGGGGGTGGAGAGAGAGAGAGAGAGAGAGAGAGAGAGAGAGAGAGAGAGAGAGAGAGAGAGAAGAGGGTGGGGAGTCCTCCAACACATCCATGCATGCATGCGAGGCGTTTTCCTTTGGCCTCTATAAATATGGCTGTCACGTGTGGTGGAAATCTTATTATGGTGTGCATGAATGAAATTTCAGACGTCAGCTGCTTTTTGCGAGAAAGATTTTTCTCTCGAGAAATAGACTGGAAGAATGCAGATAAAGACGAGAGGTATTCGCGATCACCTGACTCTCCTCGTTTAACTGTAAAGCTTTTTTTGGGGGAAAGGAGAGAGTAACATCTTACTTTTAAAAGGTCTTTGTTGGGGGGGGGGGGAGGGCGCGTTTTGTTATGATTTTATCTACAGTCAGAATGAGCTTTGGTTTTGAAACTAAATTTTCCAGTGATTTTCTCTATGCTGAGTTTTAGCTAACTGATTCGTGTACCTGACATTCATTTTTTTTTTTAATTTTTCATCTTTGATTGAAAATAATGTAGAACAATTGTCTGCGCAATTAGTCTTCGACGAAGTTATATTTTTGACATTTTATTAATTTTCGAGATCAGTTTGTGACGTCTTACTCATATTTACTCGTTAATAAAGCCAGTATATGTATATATATATATATATATATATATATATATATATATATATATATATATATATATATATATATATATATATATATATATGTATGTATTTATGTATATAGATTAACGCTCAACTCCTAATACTAGTGTGAGGGAAATATATCTTCATTAAATGACAGTCATCACCAATAAGGCAATCATCACAGGATATCAGAAAGCGGGAACAACAAGATCTCCCTGTTCCTAAGGCCTTAAATAACACACAGACAGATTCACTCTTGAATGACGGACAGCAGGGAAAACAATTTATCTTTTCCGGGACAGGCCAAGAAGGGGGAAAAAACGAGGAAGTGTTCACTGCCAGATGCAGATTGTCGGAACAAGCAAGATTTCACTTTTAACTCAGGCCTAAAAGGGTAAAACGGAACGGAAGAAGGTGGGAAAATTGAGAGAGAGGATTAATTCCTTAAGATTTATATAAAAAAAATTAAATAAAACCAAAGAATGGAGTTAGGAAGGGTTAGGACCATAACAATTAGCTCGCGAGAGATCTTGGAAATGTTGGTGACACAAATAAGATGAATGTAGAAGGCTATAAGGCCCTTTAGATATTTCGGCACCTCCCATGGGGAAAGAGACTTTTCTCTTTCAACCTGACAAAGCAGGGACCTAATCGTATTTGTGACTAGTAAATGGCCAGGGAGAGAGAGAGAGAGAGAGAGAGAGAGAGAGAGAGAGAGAGAGAGAGAACCTACAAATCTACATGATAAAAAGGATTGTTACCCCTTCAGTGCACCTGGCGGGGTGCGCTGTAAACATTACTAAAGGTTCTTTGCGGCGTCCCTTCGGCCCATAGCTGCAACCCCTTTCATTCCTTTTACTGTACTTCCATTCATATTATCTTTCTTCCATCTTCCTGTCCACCCTCTCTTCACAATTGGTTCATAGTGCAACTGCGAGGTTTTCCTTCTGTTACGCATTTCAAACCTGTTACTGTCAATTTCCGTTTCAGCCCTGAATGACCTCATAGGTCCCAGTGCTTGGCCTTTTACCTAAACTCTATTCCATTCCATTCCAAAGAGGATTGTCAGTTGAAGAAGTAAACGACATTGAA
Organism: Macrobrachium rosenbergii; assembly: GCA_039081455.1. Classification (NCBI taxonomy): domain Eukaryota; kingdom Metazoa; phylum Arthropoda; class Malacostraca; order Decapoda; family Palaemonidae; genus Macrobrachium; species Macrobrachium rosenbergii. The sequence continues at coordinate 18,515,850 of JANJGK010000038.1, read as the reverse complement.
GTTCAGTCTGATTGAAAGAGGACAATACTAGTTAGAACAGTCCATTGGAGAAATTGTCCAGTTGGGATGTTTTTGTTCAAATACAACACCTGACGCAGTTCGGTTTTGAAGAAAGTTGCGACATCACTTGTATGGTGTGAACGATAATAATTAACGCCTTTGCACAAGTCCTATACAGCTTTATATCTTGGTTGATTTTTTGATAGATGACTTACTATGTAGCTGTTCTGAATATATATATATATATATATATATATATATATATATATATATATATATATATATATATATATATATATATATATATATATCTTAGATACATATACATGCAGCAGTTTTCTTTTGATAATTACAACTTTCTGGTAATATCATTCATTCATTCATTCATTTTCCTTTTTTTTTTTACGTTTCAAACCCGTGGTTTCTCTTCATTTAGGAAAAAGTTAAATATACTTCCGAACGGGAATTGGGAAATAAAAATAACAAATATAGATACATCCCCATATATATATATATATATATATATATATATATATATATATATATATATATATATATATATATATATATATATATATATATATTAATACATACAAACATACATACATACATACATACATACATACATACACACAAACTTAATGACTTTGGGCTTCATCTTGACAAGTGCATCTGTTTACCCGCGCCGCGCGCATCAGCGGCGAATATCATCGGGGTTTCATTGTGATACGAGAGTCCCCCAGACAGCACGAAGTTGCCCCAGAGTAATTGGGTTGGCCGTCCCAATAATGCCTGGCCTCCGTTTCTCGGGCCGCGAGCAGAGGAGACGAGCAGCCAAATTACTACAGTAAAATATGAGTTCATTAGTCTCCCTCCCCATTAAGAACGGGGGATTACATGAACTGGTCCTCGTTTTAATTTGACATGAGCCTCTCCCCGGGCGAAGGCGTTTCCTACCCTTGGCAGTTGGAAGGAATAATTATATTTTAGAAGGCTGGAGACACCAGTGATAACGTATGAGAGAGAGAGAGAGAGAGAGAGAGAGAGAGAGAGAGAGAGAGAGAGAGAGAGAGAGAGATGGTTTCCGTCTGGACAAAGCATGAAGTTTAGAAAGAGGGAGAAGAAACATGACTTTGATGGAAATGAATAGTTGTATTGTTATTATTTTTGGCTCGCTGTGATAGCGGGCAGAAATTATTATACATGCATCCTATGTATATATATATATATATATATATATATATATATATATATATATATATATATATATATATATATATATATATATATATATATATATATATATATATATATATATATATATATATATATATATATATACATATACATACACACACATACATACGTACATACAAATATATGTACAGTATGTATGTATTTGTATACAGATGGATGGACCCTCGTCTTTAGTGTTAAAATTAATCTCAACAAAGAATTTAAGATTATTTATCATCTTCTGACCCACACATTTTATTAAGAATGCAGAAACGTCAACAAATAATCCCAAAGGTCAGCAGAACGAACCATATGGTTCCCGAGACCACCTCATCCCAGATAACCCATTCATTTTTTTAATACAGAAAGACCACAAGGAATTATTTTTCTTTCTCCAAATCTTCAGATGAAAACCTTTATGGGCAAAGTCAGCAGACTATTAACTCAAAGGATATCGGCCTGCAGAGAAAGAGAGATGGACAAGTTATAGGAAATGGAGATGAATAAATAAATACTCTTGAATTTCAGGAGGCGTCTGCAGCAGAGAGCAGGGAATGAATTTGATCCTCGCTTGAATATTGGGAGATCAGAAGAATCTACAACTGCACTAGGCAAACTATTCCATATTTTAGGTGTATCATAGATAAAACTCATTGGCAAGCAATATGTTAATAGTTTCATCAAGTTATACCAGAAAGGAACTGTGAACATAAGCTGCCTCTCAGGGAAAACCTGGATGCAGGTGTATAATTTAAGCGTTTTAAAATCATTTGCCCTTAGATAACTAGCCAGTTGTTTCTTATAAACACTAGTTCCTCATTGGACCGGTTGGTATCGTTCTCGGGTGGCACTCTGCTGGGCTCGCGTTCGATTCTCCGACCGGCCAATGAAGAATTAGAGGAATTTGTCTCTGGTGATAGAAATTCATTTCTCGTTTGAATGTGGTTCGGATTCCGCAATAAGCTGTAGGTCCCGTTGCTAGGTAACCAGTTGGTGCTTAGCCACGCAAAATAAATCTGATCCTTCGGGCCAGCCCTAGGAGAGCTGTTAATCAGCTCAGTGGTCTGGTTAAACTAAGGTATACTTACTTTTTTACTTATAAACACTTCCCTGTGACACTTACCTGCGACCAGAAATATAGAAGTTACCAGTCGGTATAATGCCTGGTCCGGTGGTATAGTGGCTAGCGTCGTGGCATGCCGCGCAGTTGTCGCGAATTCGCGCCTCGCCCAGGGCGACGAAAAAGTCTTTGGCTCTTTATCATGATCAGTTACTGGTTCAGTGTGGGGTCGGCGGTGGGAGGTTGAAACCAGCATTCTTTTGAAGCTTGAATTTCAAGTCAATGGCCCCTATGGTGGGGTTGTTCCATAATTATGAATAGGTTTCATCTACTGAAATCATATATAATAATAATAATTGGCCCACCAGTCCATATGTAAATATGTGTATATATGTATGTACATGTGTATGATTCTCTTCGTTGCATGGTTTCTGTGCAGGATGTTTGGAGGTGAATGTGCAGTTATAACCCATGACAAGTTTAAGAAATGATAGATTAAGCTTTTTAGTTCAATCAAGTTCCCAGGTTAGCAGCAAAATTTCCTGTGAAAATTTTCATGTAAACAAAATTTTCAATTGAAGATGCACCCTTCGAATTCATATGTATATATATATATATATATACATACATACATACATACATATATATATATATATATATATATATATATATATATATATATATATATATATATATATATATATATATATATATATATACACAGTACATCCCTTCTTTTGGACAGTTAAAATCTATGCATGGTGGAATGACATTCACTGCATGATTGTATGTCATATTCCTGAAGACTTATGTCATATTATACTGTGAAGCGATTTCCAACAAACCTCTTTGAAGCAGAAACGTTCATCACAAGGTTTATGGCGAACTAGCGGAGATTATTCTTGTTTATAAAAATGTAAACCATAATATAAGGTCAGTGATATAGAGTTAAGTATATTAAGCATCGGATTAACAGGGGCGGGTAGATTACAGATTACGGGTGTCCGGAGTGTGATTAAATCTTCCGACTAGCGTTATGAAACAGCCTGAATGTTCGTCCAAACTGCCGTGAAACAAGTCACTAACATTTCATAAACATTTGTTGTCAACTTATTACATACATGTCACAAACAGGTTGAAAACAGGTCAACGACTGAAAGTGGAGAATGAAGCTCTGGCGAATTCTGGGTAATCATATGAAGTACTAGGTACGATTACCAGTAAGTTGCTGACTTGTATTCAACAAGTTTGTGATATGTGTGAGATAAGTTAGCGATTTTGTTTACCACGTGTTTCACTGCAGTTAGGAAGCACCCCGGAAGGTAGAGGAATTAACCCTTAACAGAAAAAGATCCTTGGGGACTATATGAGGATATTGTAATACTGGAAACAGAAAAAGATCCTCGGGACACAATGAGGATATTGTAACACTGGAAATCTCTCATTCCTTGATGAGCATCCCTCAGAAAATGAGGTCGAGTCTCGACGCTAATTTCAAATTACGTAACACTGTTGCTAGAGAGCTTACCCCTGTGACGACTCTCGACTGGATTTAATCTTAAGCCTTGGAGATTGATTTAATTTGTTCATCTAATCTGGGGTCGTAACGGCCTAGCGTTGTTCAGACGAGACGATAACATTAACACATAATCAGATTATTGGGGAGTATCTTAGGAAGAGGAAAATGTATTATTAATCAAGGTTCCTACGAAGGTAATACACACATGAGGGAAACAGAATTTATGTGCACGAGTCTGAGAACTAATTTATTACTTTTTTTATAAAGGAAAATCTTTTTTCCTTTTATTCGTTTGTTTATTAGTTTATTTATTGAATTTACTTATTATTTGCTCCTTCATTTATTTATTGAGAAAATTTTTATCAGATGAAATACGTTCCCCCCCACGAACTCCTCAATGGAAGTCAACATTCCATTAACACGACTTTTTTTTTTTTTTTTTTTTTTTTTTTTTTTTTTTTTTTTTTTTTTTTAAATAAAACTCACGCTCATTCAGTGACAGGAAGCCTGAAGGAAGTCTCTGCCAGTGCCAAGCTATTAAATTTCCCCGAACCAGATTTGAGAAATCATTTTGCAGAACTGGAATAGCAGATTAAGGAGCAAAGCCGAAATGAGTTCTGTGATGTGACGTAAGATAAACTGAGTATCGAGAAATATATATGTACCTCTACATGTTTACGACGTCCCACATCCTCAGATTTAATGGCTTCGTTCACTTCCCCGACGTTTCACTCAGTTTATCTCAGAATCAGCTGTCAAATTAATCTTTGGTTTTAAAGGTTCGGGATTTTTGCAAAGGCTATCAGCGTGTTCTTGCGACTTCGATTTAGGTTGCGAGGAGAAGAAGCTATTAAAAGTACAAAGTGAATATTCATTTATGAAAGACGGTAGTGCCGTCAGTGCACCTCACGGGGTGCACTGTAAGCATTACTAAAGATTCTTTGCAGCGTCCCTTCGGCCCCTAGCTGCAACCCTTTTCATTCCTTTTACTGTACCTCCATTCATATCATGTTTCGTAAATCTTGCTCTGCACCCTCGCCTAACAATTGATTCATAGTGCAACTGCTTTGAGGTTTTCCTCCTGTTACACCTTTCAGACCAACCTACTCTCAATTTCCTTTCCAGCGCTGAATGACCTCATAGGTCCCAGTGCTTGGCCTTTGGCCTAATTATTCAATTCCATTTATGAAACAAATGAAGAGATGAGTTCTAACAAGAGAAAAGCAACATGCTAAGAAAATAAAGGTATCTTATTTTCATCTTAAAAGGAGGAATTTGCAGCGACAGATCTATTTATTACCGAAGAGAAGAGAAATGTTTTAATTCTGCCCTTGTATGAAGAGGCAAGAGTGTCAAGGAAACTAATGTTCTGCAATAAGAGGAGTGAGCAGTTAGAAAAAGTTGTGTCTGAAGGATAGGAAGAGGAATTATCCTCTTTACTTTTAAGCTGAGGAAAAATAATGTAGATGCCTGATAATAGTAGGAATTGAATTGAACTGAATATAGAACTTAGGCCAAAGGCCAAGCACTGGGGTCTATAACGTCTGCCAAGAGGGAACTGCTTTTGTAAACGTCTGCCAAAAGGGCAATGCTTTTGTAAACGTCTGCCAAGAAGGAAATGCTTTTGTAAACGTTTGCCAAATGGGCAATGGTTTTGTAAACGTTTGTCAAGCGGGAAATGCTTTTGTAAACGTCTACAAAGAGGGAAATCCTTTTGTAGATGTCTGCCAAGAGGGAAATGCTTTTGTAAACGTCTACAAAGAGGGAAATCCTTTTGTAGATGTCTGCCAAGAGGGAAATGCTTTTGTAAACGTCTGCCAAAAGGGCAATGCTTTTGTAAACGTCTGCCAAGAAGGAAATGCTCTTGTAAACGTCTGCCAAGAGGGAAATGCTTTTGTAAACGTCTGCCAAGAGGGAAATGCTTTTGTAAACGCCTGCCAAGGGGGAAATGCTTTTGTAAACGTCTGCCAAGAGGGAAATGTTTTTGTAAACGCCTGCCAAGGGGGAAATGCTTTTGTAAACGTCTGCCAAGAGGGAAATGTTTTTGTAAACGTCTGCCAAGAGGGAAATACTTTTGTAAACGTCTGCCAAGAGGGAAATACTTTTGTAAACGTCTGCCAAGAGGGAAATGCTTTTGTAAACGTCTGCCAAGGGGGAAATGCTTTTGTAAACGTCTACCAAGAGGCAAATGATTTTGTAAACGTCTACCAAGAGGCAAATGATTTTGTAAACGTCTGCCAAGGGGGAAATACTTTTGTAAACGTCTGCCAAGAGGGAACTTTTGTAAACGTCTACCAAGAGGGGAAATGAAGTTATAAGAGGGCATTCTTGATTTACTAGTCATTCAGTATCAGTTCTTGGTTAAAAAAATATATATATTATTATTTCTGTACTTCTCACACCCCTAATTTTTCACTTTAAATCAATTAAGAGAATTTCTTAAAATTTCAATTTGTAAAATAAATTAGTGCTAATTTCTTTTTAAATGGATCTTAATCTTGACTTCTTTTTTAATTGCAGATATCTACCAATCATGACCAGCAGTATGATGGACCTGCAGAGATCATAAGCGCAGATAAAAATGGTCAGATAAACAGGCGGACTGGATTTTGCAAACTAGTTCAATTGTGATCATGACTCACAGTGCAAATAACTAATGTTGGAAATAACTAATGTTAGAAACAATTACTGTTGGAAATAATTAGTGTACGTGAATGAAGTGAAACTGACTGAAATTTTCAAAACTCACGGGTGATGAAGCACAGCTTAGTCTAACAGTAATCTGTCAAGTGGAAACAGGAGTGATAATCAAAATAGCTTCACTGAACAGTAATCCACGAGGTATTCGGTCAAGAAGCCTCACGTGACTGAATTGCATCAAGTACCCAGGTCAAAGTTCACGCGACCACAGTAACACCCGGACAATAAAACCAAAGCAATAATGTCCTTGAAGGCAGCTCCGGAAGAACGTAACATGTGGCTCTGGAGATCGAAGTACTTTTTCTTTTGTAGTTCTTTTACAAAGGTCTTCTGCTCTCATAGACGCCATTGCCCCTACAAATTCTGCTTCATCATCAATGTCCTTTCCATCTTGACCGTCTTTGCAAGTCACGTTTCGGGAAAACCTGTGCCCGGTAAGCTTTTACTCAATTTTATATCTCGTATTTAACCCAGCTTCTTTCAGAGAGAGAGAGAGAGAGAGAGAGAGAGAGAGAGAGAGAGAGAGAGAGAGAGAGAGAGAGAGAGAGAGAGAGGGTGGGGGGTTTTGTGGGGTGTGTGAGTAGGAAGCTTTTTCTCATTAACTTTCATGTCTTGCAATAAATTTCCCTCTTTCAGAGAGAGAGATGGGTAAAGAAGCTTTTTCATGTTTATTTTAGTGTTATAATAAACTTCCCATCTCTCAGTTCCAATTTTGAGAGAGAGAGAGAGAGAGAGAGAGAGAGAGAGAGAGAGAGAGAGAGAGAGAGAGAGAGAGAGAGGACAAAGACCTCTATCGTATTAATATTTTCTCCCTATATTCTCCTTCACTGTTTTTTACCCAAAGCCAATCGTTTAACGTGGAAATATGGTCTATAATTTTTAATCGCACAGCACCGGAATTTAAGGCCGGGATGTTTGTGAAGCGAACCAAAAATTATTTCCAGTAATAAATCGCTAAGGAAAATATATATATGAACAAAAATATGCAGAGTGAGAAATGAACCTTGGCTGTGGGTATTTTGGATTTGAAGTTTCATGGATCGTGAATTGGAATATCCGAAAATAACGCAAAGATATATTTGATGAAGAAAATAAGAGGCTAATTTGGATTCAAAACAGGAGGATGAATAATGATAAAAAGATCAATAATTTGAACGTTTTTCAAACGTTCTTTTGACCTGGCATGCCATTTATTATCATACGTTGCTAAGTGTTCATTCCTATATGAGATCTAACTCTATCTTCTTTTCTTTGACAAAGCATTTTTATTCATTATCATAGGTCGCTAAGTGTTTTTTTTTTTTTATCTGTCTTCTTTCCTTCATCTGAATCTACCGAATACTTCTGAAATTTCTACTGACTTAGTGTTCTGACTTTCAGTTCATATTTCTGCACTTTCTTCTTAAACATCAGCGTTTAATGTTATGGCCATCACACTTACAGGGCAAAAAGGTTTTGTAGTACTGACCCTCCGAACAATAATAATATTTACAACCCACACGTAACAGAAAAAATTCTATCTCAGGGAGACGAAGAAGAATTATCCTCTTTGCTTTTAAACGGAGGAAATGAAAATGTGGGTTCTTGATAATAGTAGGAAGATTAGTTTGAATTGAGTTCTACGTCATAACTTTTCTTCTATAACTTATTCTGTTACAAGTAATATCAGTTTTTTTTAGTTTTCTGTGCAAGAAAACTATTGAGACGGCTTTGTCTGTCCGTCCACACTTTTTCTCTCCTTCCTCATATCTTAAAAACTACTGAGGATAGAGGGCTGCAAGTTGGTATGTTGATCATCCACCCTCCAATCATCAAACATACCAAATTGCAGCCCCCTCTAGCCTCAGTAGTTTTTTTTTTTATTTAAGGTTATAGTTAGATATGATCGTGCGTCTGGCAACGCTATAGGACAGGTCACCACCGGGCCGTGGTTAAAGTTTCATGGGCCGCGGCTCATACAGCATTATGCATTGTGCAGAAAACTCTATTGCGCCGAAGAAACGTCGACGCATTTTTTACTTGTTTTTATTTTTAAAAGAGCACAGCTGGAAATGGAGATGGAATTCTTAGTTCAGCCTCAATGGTAGTAGTAACTGAACATAGACATTGCAGGAAGCAATGAAATGTGAATAATGTAATTAAATTTATCAGTCACGAGTTGGATCTCTCCAGTGCAGGGAACTGCGATCTCTCTCTCTCTCTCTCTCTCTCTCTCTCTCTCTCTCTCTCTCTCTCTCTCTCTCTCTCTCTCTCTCTTCTTTCACGAATCTCACCTTTAATATTGACATTCAACAGAATATTTGAGAAGTTTAAGCTTTAGCCTTTAATTAAATTTTCAGATGGAGAATCCATTTTTCTATTAAATTAACCTTTTTGGGGAATCTGGTTCCCCCCCCCCTCCGAAAAAAATTATAAAACGAGAATTTCGTTACAATTTATGAATTTTTTCCGTTTATTTTTTTTAATTAAATTTGTAGTACATTTTTACCAACGAGCTTTTTGATACATTGTAATGGTTTGTAGATGGATTTATCCGTGAAATTCCACAACAGACACTTAACCATTTATTTACTGATTTTTTTGTATTTTTGTATATTTATCATGGTGTTAGACTGACGCAATTATAATATATCATCGTATAATCTGTTTGAACTAACCATAATTAGGTAATTTTATCTGTTATTCTTGAAGATAATTCATAAAATCATTACACATTACGCTTTTTGCCTTACTCCTTAATCAGAAAAAGTTGTAAATTTATACTAAACATCGAATACTTATTAAAATTTTTACCAGAATCACGAGCAGATGTATACAAAAATCGTATGCTTTCATAAATGAATAATCATTAAAAAAAATTCTAATCTCACGCATGCGTAAAACCTCATAGATTGTACCTCTCCCTATTTTTATCTTGATCTAATTAATTTCATCAGATACGATCAGCAAACAAGCAATATCCCCCCCCCCCACCCCCGTTGCCTTTCCACCAGCTTACCTTTTTCTCAACAGACATAATTAAGCAGGGCATGAATATTTTAAACTACTTCTCTCCCTTTTCAGAATCTCTCAGGATCTCTTACCCCCCTGGTGTCGCAACAGCTTCAACCTTAATTTAGATTTCAAATGGCCACCTCACTTCTCCTTGGCACCTCTTAGACACCTTCAGTTTCTTGGTAAAACACTTCCACGGTGTCTAAGACACCCCCCACCCCCATTTTTTCCCAGAATGCCACACTTCTTTCGAGTGAATGTGACAGTGATATTTCTAATATTTGTGTCGAATGTTTTAGTAGTTATGACTGAAATTCACACTTGGTTCGTGATTATTATTATTATTATTATTATTATTATTATTATTATTATTATTATTATTATTATTATTATATCACGTAACTGCAGACGAGACTATCTTGCATAAATTTCATAACTGACGAGTTAAGATAAAATTATGCACTCACCATGAATGAAAGAAAAGTGTATAAGTTTAACATTCATTAAGAGACGTAAGCTTCCACCAGTCAGCTGTAAAACGAAAAAGAGAAATCTTCGATTTTTGTATCTTTTTTTTGTGAGTATCTTTTAATTTTACTTATTATTCAATATTTGGCATTATTATCATATCTTTCAGGCCACTTTCTTCAAGGAATGCAAATGCAATATCCTTTTTGTTATTTTTTTTAAAGAAAAGGTAATTGTTCTCTTTTTTTTTTCTTCACCAACATTAAAATAAAAAGGGTCCGCGTATATCTCGCCAGAAATCTTAATTTTAAAAATTATTTTCGTGACCAATAATTTTATTGATTATTCAATATTTGGCATTATAATTGCATCTTCTTTCACGCCTTTTCTTCAAGGAATGCAGAGACAAAATTCTCTTTTTTTTTAATTTTCTTTAAAGGAAAGGTAATTGTTCCCTTTTTTTTTCTCTACCAACATTAAACGAAGAAAGGACGAAATTGCCTCTTATTTTTAAAGGAAAGGTAATTTTTCTCTTTTTTTTTAATGCCAAAAATAGAAAAAAGAAGATTCACTGAGATCTCACCCGCACGCAGCAAGAGCTTCGTTCGAACTTAACATCGCCCCGTAAATAGAATCGAAAGAGGTTATTGAATCCATTCCACACAAGTGAGGGGGTCTTTATTTCACTCGAGGACCACCCTTCCCCAATCCCCCTCTCCCCCATCCTCCAACCACCTACTTAACAGAACTTCCACCACCGCCGTCGAGTCAGGAGAACTCGTATATAAAAATATTAGGGAGGTGGAACCAGAGTGAATTTCGCTTCTCTACTTAAGCGATTTTCTGAGACAATTTAGATTTTTGATCTTCGGCCGTTTCTTCCCCCCTTTTCGTTGGAGGTTATTGAGAGTGGAATCTTGAGCATTTTTGGAGGTTGTTTAGTGGTTTTTATATATATATATGAATATATATATATATATATATATATATATATATATATATATATATGTATATATATATATGAATATATGTATGTATATATATTATATATTATATATATATATATATATATATATATATATATATATATATATATATATATATATATATTCTTAGCGAATATCAAGTCTTTAACGATCACTTTATCGACGCTGGATTGCAATGTATTTTGGTAGCATCTAGCCATTCTCACTTTATGTATGTATGTATGTATGTATGTATGTATTTATGGATGTATTTAGGAATGTATGTGTGTATTTTTGCTTCTTTCTTCCATGAGATTACTGACTCGCAGACAATATGATTTATCCTGTCATGCAAAGAAGGCAGAATCCCTCACGGCTCTGTCATTCCCTTGGCAGCCAGACATGAAAACTTTTCTATGACCGAAAAAAGTTTACTCATTATAAAAGGTTATTATCGTCTCTTTTCACCAAAATAAAAGTCAGTCTCTAATATTAGGCAATTTTAGCGTCATGGTTAATGAATTCCTATGTGTTGAAATGGTTGTACTATGTTAATTTACGTATTTCCTTCTGTTTGATAATTTTTATTATAAAAAAATATAAGTCTGTTATGGTTGAAAATCCCATACAATTTTCATATAACTTTACTCCTTATAGAAGGGAATTGTGTAGGGGAATATTCTGTAGGCAGCCAAGGACATTTTGCATGACATGGCTCGTTTAATTTGAAATAACCTTGAAATCTTTTCCTCTCCTCCAACAGATTCTTTTAAAAGACCCCTTTTTACTTAATTGTTCCTCTATTTTTTGTGTTTTTTTAGAAAGGGGTGAGATTTCCACAGTCCTAACTACTGAGCAACCATTAATGTTAAATGTTCTGTGGACACTGACGTAAGGTAATTGTTATGGCCCTGCGAGTGTAGTTGTGTTAAAGTTAAATTTCACATAAAATCATTTCTCTCCTGTTCTGAAAGACAATGCTTGATTGAATTAAATTGAATTAAATATAGAACTTAGGCCAAAGGCCAAGCACTGGGACCTATGAGGTAATTCAGCGCTGAAACGGAAATTGACAGTAGAAGGTCTGAAAGGAAAACCTCGAAGCAGTTGCACTGTGAATCAGTTGTTAGGAGAGGGTAGAAAGTAAGATGGAAGAGAATATGAAAGGAGGTAAAGTAAAAGGAACGAAAGGGGTTGCAGCTAGGGGCCTAAGGAAAGCACGCTGCAAAGAACCTTAAGTAATGCCTACAGTGCACCGCATGAGGTACACTGACGGCACTACCTCCCGACGGGGGACAGTGGTTTATTTGCTTTTATTCATGTTTATTACGGAAATGATGCTTTTATTTTAAGTATGACCATCATTTCTGCTTAGAACTGAGGACTCTTATTCCGGTACCACCCCAAACGAACCCACTGTTAAAGAAAAGAGAAGAATTAAGGTACAGATGTTTTGCAATTCTTTTAATTAACTGACTTCACCTGCCGGGTAAACAGAGCTGAGGGGAGAGAGAGAGAGAGAGAGAGAGAGAGAGAGAGAGAGAGAGAGAGAGAGAGAGAGAGAGAGAACTCGGAAAAAATCCTTATAAGGCTGGCAATTTTTTAACCAAATATAATCGGAAATACTAGGTGGTTTCAGGTGCACTGTAGGCATTAATTAAGGTTCTCTGCAGCGTGCCTTCGGCCCGTAGCTGCAATCCCTTTCGTTTCTTTTATTGTACCTCCTTTCATATTCTCTTTTTTCCATCTTACTTTCCTCAACCCTCTCCTAACAATTGATTCATGGTGAAACTGCGAGGTTTGCCTCCTGTTACACCTTTCAAACCTTTGACTGTCAATTTCCGTTTCAGCGCTGAATGACCTCATAGGTCCCAATGCTTCGCCTTAGGCCTAAATTCTATATTCAATTCAACTAGGTAGTTTCATAGTAATTTCTTCGCCCTGTCTGAAATAAAATCTAAATTTTCGTTGATGAAAAGTTTCAGAATCACGGATTATTGTGAGACCAAAGCAATTAGAGAGAGAGAGAGAGAGAGAGAGAGAGAGAGAGAGAGAGAGAGAGAGAGAGAGAGAGAGAGAGAGAAATCTCTTGTGGACTGACTAATAATTAATAATCCATTATCTTCATCTTAATGCAACAGACAAAGCCTCTTTGGGTTAATGAACCAAACTTTATGGCTTAAGCAATATGAAAGGTTGTCGTTTTATCTTGATGTGTACTGAATAATGTATCAGTTGTGAAATTTTGCATCATATATATTGTGAAATTGTACATCAGACTAGAAGTGTAAATGTATTCATTCATGTTCCTTGAAATTATATTAATCTTAGCAGAGAGAGAGAGAGAGAGAGAGAGAGAGAGAGAGAGAGAGAGAGAGAGAGAGAGAGAGAGAGAGAATAGCTCTTTCAGATGACGTTGGAGTCAAAGGAATGCTTCCGATAATATGTTAACCTGACATTAACTGTTTGCGATTATTGTCAGTAAAACTCTAATGTATGATAAGATGATCGCAGTCCCCACATCAAATATATTTATAGCCATTTAATTTGACAAAGTGTGAGTTTGTGTATGTGCCTGTTTGTGCTTGAGTGGCTGATGTGTGTAGGTGTGTGTGTGTGTAGGTGTTGGTGGATGGGTAGGGTTTGGCCTGAGAATAGAGGAGAGAGAGAGAGAGAGAGAGAGAATCATGTGGGACTACTCTGCAAAATAAAACAAACCGTACCACAAACTGAGCAAACAAACAGTGTTTGTTTTAGTTTGCAGATTCCCAAGTCTTTGAGTTTTCTCTGTCAGTACTGTTAAAGAACCTTATTCCTCTTGATAATTTCCATATTTCATATTGATGGATGGCTGAATCTAATTCATATGGGTCAAATTGAATAAGTTTTGGCTTCATATAAAGAGCTGACAGTATGATAGCTGCTTCCTTTTGTGTACACTTTCCTGGGGAACTTAAATCGTTTCATTTTTTCCAAGTGGTGTGTATCTTTCACGTTTTATTTTGGTCAGTGTTCTCAGAGATTATAACTAATGTTGTTGTTGTTGTAGTTATTGTTATTGCTTATTTTGTTCTTCAGTTGTTTAATTTTTTAAAAAATGTGTGTATTTTCCAGTTTTATTTCCATCAGTTTTCCCTGATGTTATTATTGATGTTGTTGTTATTATAGTTATTTTAATGTCTTATTTTGTTGGTGTTGTTTTTGCCTGGCTGATTAATTGTTTTGTTGTAACTTCTGTGAGCCCAAAAATGAATTATGTAAATTTTTATTAGAACATTGTAAATTAGTTAAAGTTTTAATCATATCACTTTTTTTTATATGATTCGCATCCCTTCCTCCTCCTCCTCCTCCTCCTCCTCCTCCTCCTCCTCCTCCACGACATCCACTAATCACTCTCTCCCCCCCCCCAAAACAGGATGGAAGGAGGAAACAGACTGGAGTTCAGGCAACGACAAGGAAGGAGGAAGAAGGGGGCCTCATCTCCTCCCAGATCTCCCAACCAACATCTCTGTGACAGCTGGGATGCAGGCGACTCTTCCATGCCGCGTGGCCAATCTCAAAGGCAGAGCCGTGAGTTTGTCGCAAATTCCTTTTCCACTCTGTTGAGGCTGATGAGTGTCGTTTCCCCTCTGATAAGCACGAAAACTTTGCGCGAGCCGTTTCGACCGGTTGGAAAATTTAAGACAGCTTATCAATTTTTTTTCTGGTTGGCGTTTGATGACAGGCGTTCCTAAGGAGTTGTAGTTTTGTTCATCTTGTTTATCAATTAAATAATTTGTCATGATCCTCTTCTTGAAAACTTGTACCATTTCGACCGTTTAGAAATTTTAGCACGGTTTATCAATTTGTTTCTAGTTCATTGGGTATGGGTTTTGATGGCAAACATTCCTAGGGACTCTGAGCCTTGTTTATCAATTAGGGGATTAGCTATGATCCTGTTCTTGAAAACTTGTACCATTTCGACCGTCTGGAAAATTTAACACAGTTTATCAATTTGTTTCTAGTTCATTGGGTATGGGTTTTGATGGCAAACATTCCTAGGGACTCTGAGCCTTGTTTATCAATTAGGGGATTAGCTATGATCCTGTTCTTGAAAACTTGTACCATTTCGACCGTCTGGAAAATTTAACACAGTTTATCAATTTGTTTCTAGTTCATTGGGTATGGGTTTTGATGGCAAACATTCCTAGGGACTCTGAGCCTTGTTTATCAATTAGGGGATTAGCTATGATCCTGTTCTTGAAAACTTGTACCATTTCGACCGTCTGGAAAATTTAACACAGTTTATCAATTTGTTTCTAGTTCATTGGGTATGGGTTTTGATGGCAAACATTCCTAGGGACTCTGAGCCTTGTTTATCAATTAGGGGATTAGCTATGATCCTGTTCTTGAAAACTTGTACCATTTCGATGGTGTGAAACATTTAACAGGAAGTTTATCACTTTGCTTCTATTTGGTTTCGTTGGGTCAAGCTTTTGATAAGAAACATTCCTAAGGACCTACAGTTTTGTTTATTGACGATACGATTAACCTTGATCGTGTTCATGAAAACTTAAGAGAATTTAACAGAATTTAGCTAAAACCTAACAGAACGTTTATCATTGTGTTTGTTTGGTTACGTTGGGTAAAGCGTTCTCAAGTACTTGCGGTCTTGTGTGTCATTAGATTAGATGACTGACAATAATCTTGTTCTCTCTATATAAGAATGGAATGGAATATGTGATTTAGGCACAAAGCCAAGCACTGGGACCCATAGGATCATTCAGCGCTATGATGAGAATGAATGAAAATTGAAATGGTATAAAAAATGAGTGTACGAGTATAATAAACTTTCTAAAGGTCAATGTTAAAAAAGGTAAAATTCAACAGCTTTAATTTCTAATGGAAATAAAACTGCCGTAAGTAAAAAAAACAAATCTGTATAAAATTATAAGATATTTTCATAAGAACTACAAGCCTTTAAAAAACTCAAAAAAAAAAAAAAAGGAACAACACCAATTTTGGCTCCTAAAATTTCAGTCATGGATTTACCATCTAAATGGTACGTCCGCCTCTCATTAGCATATTCTCTTTATGTAAGACTCAAAAATCGAATCTAGTTTCATCCCCCTCTGGAACCTTGCAGGGAATATGCACTCTCATTCATTGTAATGTCTCATTAAACAAACACACTGGAGGTCAGGATATTCGTTAAATCTCGGGGATATAGGGTGCGACATATGAAATCCAATCCTTTGCAGCTGTAGATTTAGAATTATGCTCTAAATATCTTTTAATCCGCTTCGTAGAAAAGTAGTATTCACTCAAATTAACGTCATGCAAAAACGCAAAAAGCGGATAGATTTTATATAGTTTATATTTGGCTTCAGTAAGATATTTTAAGTCAGCATTTCATACACGTGGTAATGAACATTTCATACACGTGGTAATGAACTGAATGCATGTTTTTGAATTTGGAACTTAATTCTGCTGTTCTTTACTCGTCACTATTGCTGTGTGAACAGCAAAAATATGAAAAGTACAGTCTACCAATGAAGCAAGTATCTCAATTTAAGAGATTAAATCCAATAATGATGAGGTTTTTAAAATATTTTTTTACATAATACATTCTGTAGACGACGTTGAAGATTTTTACTGATTAATTTATGAAATTTAAACAGAATATAATATAATATAATATAATATAATATAATATAATATAATATATAAATTTACATAATATAAAGCAGTGTAAAATGATATAGCGAGTATCAATAGATATAAGATTATACAGTAGGTGTGTATGACCCATAACTCTACGGACACTGAACTCCGCATTTCACTATACCCTCAGCCAGAAACTCGCATAAGAGCCATGCAATTGCAACGAAAACGAAAACAATTACTATAATTTTTGACGTTGCAAATACACTAGATAATGTACGAACACAGAGGATTCTCGTTAAATATTCAGTCGTGGAATCATTTCAAGCACAAAATCCCCTTATTAATCTGACTGGAAATAATCAGGATTGTTACATGGCATTCACGAACAGCATTTTGACCCAAAGCTTTCATTGTTTGCTGTAATTTGACTTCAATGCGCGGCGTTAACACGGCCTGAAACTGAATTACGTATGAATTAAAATTCATCACTGTGAATTTCACCTTTTTGGGATTTAAAATGCGTTATGGGAATCATTCGCTGGCATTTTTTTTTTCATTTCCATCAATTTTCCCTTCGGACATTACATTTTCCACCTTCATAATGATGGATTATGGGTCCCAGGTCGAAATTTTTTAATGTTCGTTTGCTGTCATATCAATTCCATGAGGGTATGTAGTGAATTGAATATAGAATTTAGGCCAAAGGTCAAGCACTGGGACCTCTGAGGTCATTCAGCGCTGAAACGGAAATTGACAGCAAAGGGTTTGAAAGGTGTAACAGTTGCACTATGAGTCAGTTATTAGGAGAGGGTGGAATGTAAGATGGAAGAAAGAGAATGTGAATGGAGGTACAGTAAAAGGAATGAAAGGGGTTGCAGCTAGAGTAAAAACACAAGACTCCCCAGAGTTCATTAATGACTGTATCCAAGTAGGATTTCATTTAGTTTTATTCCTTTTTTACTAAAATCGTATTTTATAGACAAGTCGTATTGTTAAATAAGTTAAAAATGCGCCGAAGTTTCTTCGGCGCAATCGAGTTTTCTGTACACCCGCTACAGTGTATAATCGAGGCCACCGAAAATAGATCTATCTTTCGGTGGTCTCGGTATAATGCTGTATGAGCCACGACCCGCTGGTGGCCCAGCCTATATCGTTGCCAGAAGTACGATTATGGCCAACTTTAACCTTGAATAAGATTAAAACTACTGAGGCTAGAGGGCTGAAATTTGGTATGTTTGATGATTGGAGGGTGGATGATCAACATACCAATTTGCAGCCCTCTAGCCTCAGCAGTTTTTAAGATCTGATGGCGGACAGAAAAAGTGCGCACAGAAAAAAGTGCGGACAGACATACAAAGCCGACACAACGATTTTCTTGTACAGAAAACTAAAAAGGGGTATTTTCCGTAGGTTATATCTGTATAGGAAGCTATACAAATCACTCTGGTTTGAGGTTTCACTGCTACAGAAATTTAGTATCGTGAAGGGTTACAGTGACGTTGAATCAGCCATTTACGTGTTACTATATTCAGGAAAAATCTAAACAGATTAATCGTCTAGTCCAAACAAACATTAAACTGTTGGATGTCTTAAGAAACCTACTTTTTATTCAAGTATGTCAGCTCCTAAGAAGACATGGAAACTCCATCGTCCTTAATGGGAAAATCAGAGGGTTAGAGTACATCGTCTCTCTCTCTCTCTCTCTCTCTCTCTCTCTCTCTCTCTCTCTCTCTCTCTCTCTCTCTCTCTCTCCCCTCTACGCTTTATGGAGATTTCACTCCATGAATGAGCAAACACAGTATAAATAGAGTGTGTCTGTTATAGCTGACTTTAAATTCGGTCTTTAGAGCGAGGCTCTAAACAATTTAAAGACTGTATTCAAACAAAAGAAAATTTGTTGTTTTTTTCAATAATATCCCACCAAACTTATCATTCTCTCTCTCTCTCTCTCTCTCTCTCTCTCTCTCTCTCTCTCTCTCTCTCTCTCTCTCTCTCTCTCTCTCTAACACGCCGCACAATTCTTTGCAAAACAGAAGAATGGGCTATATTGTCTATCGGATACAGAGGGGAGACCTGACAGTGGTACACAATTTACTCCTGAGACCACATTCAGACGGCTTGAATATATAAAGTCATCTGTCCTTTCAGAACGCAAATCGAAGTGAATTTCCTCTCTCGTAGCCGCGATTCAATTCAGTAATCCGATGTGTCTGTCAGGTAGGGCAGGTCTTCTGTCGCCCCCTCCCCCCAAAATAAATCCGCGCTATCTACTTTCCACTTGTTTATAAATCCCGTCCCAATTTTGTGTTAAAACTCTCGCGTGTTTTTCCTGGTTCTTTTTCGCTCTCCCTCTCTGTAATCTCTGGTGGTAATTGCATTTTATTGCATTTTTATTGAATTTTAATTTTTTTGCATCTTCCTATTGCGTTTTTCAACGTTTTTCAGTTTTATTATTTTTTTTTTATTTTTCCGTATGAATAGTGTTCATCTTCTGAATAATAATAATAATAATAATAATAATAATAATAATAATAATAATAATAATAATAATAATAATACTCTTAGTAACATGAGTCTTAAAATGGAGAAACAAATCCTGTTGTGCATATGAACATATAAATATAAGGCTGTACAGTTTTATCTTTAAATATATGTACATATATGCAACTGTGGATTTGTTTCTCCAGTAATAATAATAATAATAATAATAATAATAATAATAATAATAATAATAATAATAATAATAATAATAATAATATATTTAAATAGCCAATGGCTTTTCCAGCAGTTCAGTGGTTATCATACTTATAACTGAGTTGATTCAATGTCTGTATACTTAGTAGGTGACCCCCACAGAATCACGAACACCGTCTGCATATATGCCTTACGCCACTCTTAAACATCCTTGGGGGCAGGGTGTGACGCTAGCAACGTCATTCCACGTAATATTCCACATTTAATACCGAACCTCCATCCATATTACCTAAAAAAAAAAAAAAAAATAGAAAGCGCTTATTTCTAACGTCATCCAACAAATGTGTACTTTTGACGGGAAAAAAAGCGTATTTTCATATTATTATTGGTCGACACGTAGGCAGAGGCTCAAAGCCTTCAGCCCAGCCTATGTTTGAGATATAAATATGCGAGGAGGACAGGAGTCCTGCCACGCTCAGGAAGCATTTATGAATAAAGGATAGAAGCATCAGTCAAACAAATTACTAAGGAAAAATAGTCTAGTCTTCTTCTACCTTCATATAGAATACGTTGCTCATCCCCACCTTTTGCTCATGTTAGGGGAACTGTGTTGTGTTCACACTGACACATGTATGTTCACATACGTACATACATAAACACACACACATATATTTATATTATATATATATATATCTATATATATATATATATATATTATATATATATATATATATATCTATAAATATATATGTGTGTATGTATATTTATATTGCTCAGAAGATAGTTAAAAAAGAAAATCTTACTATCTCAAGCCTGGAAGCTTACCATATACATACTTACACACACACACACATATATGTGTGTGTGTGTGTGTGTGTATGGTAAGCTTCCAGGCTTGAGACAGCTAGATTTTCTTCTTTAACTAACTATCTCCTGAACAATACACGTACTGGGTGGCTATTGTGGAATGTCGATTTCCATGAAACTTAAGTTCCAGCAGCTTCCCTTCTGAACTGGAGAAGGGTTACACCTGGAACAATCCACTCCATGAGGAAAATATGTATAGATAAAAATAATGTGTGTTTAAGTGTTCTGTACAAAAAAAAATATTGAATCACATGGTCTGTGTTTGGAAAGCAATGTATGTTTACTTCACACAGTTTCTAGATAAAAAGGAACAGCTGCACAAACTCCAGGAAGTAAATCTAGAAAGTCCAAAGTGCAAAGAAACTGATCGAAAGCGAACAAATCTCTTGGGGTTCGCCCAGCATGATTTGTAAATATTTACATACAACGGTGTTTCAGTCCATGCGATTTTTGTGAGCTTAACGGTTTTTGCAGTTTTTGTGTCACTTTATTTTGGCGGCGATTGGTTGTCAGGTCAAAGTTAAAAAAAATATGAACGTGCAGAATGCAATTGTACTTCGTTATGTTAAAAGCAAACTGACAACTTTGGAAAGTGGTATAAATAATACTTTACCCTCGCTTAGTAGAGGGTAAAAAGCAGTGGAATTTTCTCATGGTTGAAGGTAAAGACTGTTTATCGTACAGTATATTAAATTTACGTCTTGTTTAGTGTGACATAATCATTTTCAGAAGATTATTCACAACCAAATATCTTGTTAAACACACACACACACACACACACACTTCACAAATCGCACGCCATGTGAGGAAGACTTAACGCCATCAACCTAAAAAAAAAAATAAAAAAAAATAACATAAATTAAAACAATTTCTTGTTAAACCACAAAGCCAGGTGACACTAATGCTATCAAGAGTTTTATGACCGTATTTTCCATAGGGAGTCACCTAAGACGAAACCCACATCTGTGGAAATAAAGAATATCCAAAAGGAAAAAAAGAAATTTAATAAATAACGTAAACCTCAAGAAAGAGAAGAAAAAAAAAAAGCAGGAAACTTTCATATGTTTCCCAGAGACCAATATCATCCCAGGCTGGCGTAAGGCCAGCTGAATCTCGGGCAACAATATGGAAACCATAAGGTGAGCATCAGAGGGGTTATTCAGTATTTCCAAGATGCTTTCTTCCCTCTCTTTTTCATTCATTGGCTCGTCTGTGTGTGGCTCTGTGGCTCAGGGTTCAGCTTTAACGTTAATACGGTTGACCCCTTTTTATATGTTGTGGTGAAGAAGTCCAATTAACATCTATGTTCATAACATTCTGTAACTTAGCTATGCATCGTCATTGTACATTTTATAACGAGATGAGTACAATTGGTTTTCCAAACCCAGAGTCCACCATCCTTTTCCTATTATATATATATATATATATATATATATATATATATATATATATATATATATATATATATATATATATATATATATATATATATATATGTATATATATATATATACATATATATATATATGTATATATATACATATATTTTATATATGTATGTATGTATGTATATATATATATATATATATATATATATATATATATATTTATATAATCTGTAAAAAAAATAAAAACAGGAGTATAATATTCTTTGGCAGAGGAAAGCTATTATCGCAGCAAACAAGGAAAAGTCCCATCATTCGCTGAAGAAAACATCTGACCTGTACGTTTGGGGATGTTCATTTTTCACGCCGTGATGTAAACCCAATTACTGTGATAAAGTAATTTCCCCCGAGTGATGAAAGTAACATTAGAACTGTAGAGATGTGCCGGTGATACTCACTCTGTAGAAATATAGCATCATTTTGTGGAGGGCAGCTACACAGACTATATAAGGGTGAAAGTTGTATGTGTGAACGTGTGTATACGATTCCTTATTATCAGGACTGTGGGAAAATATTATTATATGGAATACTTAACCTGCCAGCAACAATCTTGAAAACTGAAGTGTTCACATTTCGTTATATGTAGGGCACAGGATCTATTGCATTATTTTTCCTTAACTGAAATGAACAGTGGATTTCAGTTTGGTTACAGAAGTGGTTCCTTTTCTCGCTAACTCTTCCAAGTAATGTCTTTTGTTATCTAAATAGGACCTGTATACTTTATCATATTTTTATTGCAGTTAATGGCTATTTTACCTCAAATAATAAAGAGAACGTTATAGCATGTGTTTTCGTAAGATAGTTAATTCTCAAAAGTATGATTTTCTGTTTGCATCAGAATGATTCAACACTTTTCCCAATTCTTGCCCTTACAGTTATCAATGTTTAGCAAAGGACCCTCTTATTTTGGCAGTGATTATGAAACAATGATGATAATATGATAATACTTATAAATAGAAATTAAATTAACTAACACTAATTCATCATAAAGTGCTACTTAAATCCACATTGCCAGTTGGTTTAGTTTTTTCTATATCATGCAGTTAATATAAAAGAAAAAAAAACACTCATATCCTTATTAAAGCTTCTCAGCTACCTTAAATATTTGGAAACGTCTTGTGACCCAAGATTTAGAAGCCCTCGTAACACTTGAATCTACTTACGTTTTGATATACGATTATCACCCTCGATTATATTTACGATAATGTTCTGGCAGTAATCCCCAAAGGGAGGCACGCATTTCAGTCTGTCCAAGGGAACTCCGAACTCTATTTATCACCCTGAAAGGTCCTCTTTAGTCCAGTTTGATATATTTTATATGCGATGCTCTTCTTCACTGACACGAGGGCAGTGTTGATTTTCATTTGCATTATTTACAAGAAAATGTTGTGATTGACGGTTTAAATTGAAGTAAAGACGAGCCTGAAATTATGTTCTATCACTGTTCTGTCATTATAAAATTTTAACAAGATGGGTTACAAATGGGTGGCAGATGCTGATATGAGTGTGATTTTGCAGTTGGAATTAAAATAGAAGTGTTTTTTCATTTTTAAACAGAAAGTGGATGAAGAACGGATTGAGATTGCCAGATTTCTAGAAATATATAAATGAAGTTGAATGTTTTATGTGGGTTGTCAGGGAACGTCAGGTACGCAGCGGATGTAATATAGATGAGTAGGAGAGTGAGATAAAAACAGGCTGGGATAAATCAGTTACTGTTTTACTGAAGAAAATATCAGGTGCAGAGAGAGAGAGAGAGAGAGGCTGAAAATATTATACTTTTTAGGAGAATACACATACGATATTCAAGGAGAGAACATGGACCTTGGTAGAAGTGAATCCGAAGGGAAATTGAAGCATAAATTTTAGAACAAAGTGCGCAGATGGTCTCTTGACAGCCGAAAAGAATCTAGTGTTATCATGAAGATGATCAACGTACCAATTTGCAGCCCTCTAGCCTCAGTACTTTTTAAGATGTGAGGGTGGACAGAATAAAGTGCGGACGGACAGACAAAGCCGGCACAACAGTGTTCTTTCACGGAAAACTGAAAATGATCGCGTCAACTCGCAGACGGACCACAAGCAAAACCTGAAGATCAGTTTACAACAGGAAAAGGTTGATTAATTGCGGCAGGTGGCGGACGAAAAGAAAAGAAAGGCGGAACTTCTTTTCATTTAGACCCATTCCTACGATAACGCTTCCCTAGGCAACACTAGGCCAACACCATTTTTTTCGAACCGCCGAACATTTCCTCTGGTCATATTGCCCCTTCGAGAGACCTCTGGCCAGTTCTTCTTTGACTTCAAAGGGGTCGGAATAGGTGGTTCCTGGCTATGTGTCCGTCAAGCGGAAGATTACTTCAAGAAATATATCTTTGGTGAAAATAAATCTTTCGTTTATTATATTTACTCTTTTTGCTACAGTAAATTTAGGCTACAATGATAGCCTTTTTTTTCATTATTGCCGAATAGGTAATTACACTAAATATTTCTTTAGTACAAGTCAGTGTTGCATTAAATCAACATGTTGTTTATCATATTTACTCTTTTTTCCCTTTCAATGGGAGGGCTAAAATGATAAAAAAAAATGTTCATTATTGCGAAATAGGTAATTATCCTCTAAATAATTCGTCAGTACAAGTCAGTGTTGCATTAAATCAACCTGTTTATCATATTTCCTCTTTTTCTCTCTCAAAATGGGAGAGCTCTTTTTTTCATTATTGCGAAATAGGTAATTACCCTCTAAGTAATTCTTTGATACAAGGCAGTGTTGGAAGATTCGATGTGAACAGTTCCTGGGTGTAATATTGACGAATATATGCTCTACTTTACTTAAGAAAACCAAACCTTTCGTAAAAAAATATCTGTTTTGGCTTTCCGAATTCAGTTATTCGACGAACCTTCTTCCGCCTCTCAAAAACTTTATTTAAAATAAATAAAAAAAAAATCAAATATATTTTTTGTCTTCTTAGCAAATTGGGCAAATTCGTATCAAGATATTACCGTTGCCATTGGGGACTGAAAATTTGCATGAACACCGAGTCATCTCCAAAGGTAATTATGCAGTATCCTTAAGCCAAGGATGGGATGGTAATAGGTAATTAGACTCTTCCAGTTCTCGTGAGGAGGAGCTCCGCTAGTTTGGCCGAAGTAAGGTGCAGATCAGTTGCAAGTTTTGGCAAATAGCTATGTATATGCTTTATCCACTTCGATGAAATATTCCATGTTTTATATATACAGTATGTGTATATATATATATATATATATATATATATATATATACTATATATATATATATATATATATATATATATATAATATATATTTGTATATTATATGCATATATATACATATACATACATATGTGTATATATATGTATATATATAAATAAAACCTGGAGAATTTTTTCTAAATGGATAAAGTATATACTCAATTATTTGCAAAAACTTTTATATATATATATATATATATATATATATATATATATACATAAATTATTTGCAAATAATTGAGTATATACTTTATCTATTTAGAAAATATTCCCCAGGTTTTATTTAGATATACATTATATACATATGCATGTATACATACATGTATATATATAGGTAGATAGATATAGTTAAGTCTGAAGGAAACAATAAAATTTAATAGTAACTTTACTGCAAACTTCTAGGCTGATGAAAGCCTCGAAATTCACAAATTGGACATCTGGAAATAGCTTATATTTCATGTTTGCTTTCCGAAAATTATCAATATAGAAAAAAAAACTTGTAAACCTCCATTCGAATTCCCATTCGAGTGTTTAAATTCATAAATGGCCATAGAATGGCCCACATTGCGTCCCCAAAATACATCATCAACGATGGTGTAATTAGCAATCCCTGTTTAAATTGGGCAACGGGGAGTTATTTCCCATTTGCGTTCCGAACTTTCACTGAAAGGATTCGTCATTGGAAAGAGATTAAGAATTAGCCCTTAAAATTTTAGTTGTGGCTGTTCCTCTAAAACAATTTGCAGTATATCAAAATGCTTCTTAGTCCTATGTCGTTCTCCCTGCAATATTTTTCCACGTCATTCACTCTGCTTTTATCTATTTACTTAACATCCAACTCTCAAACATCAGACAGTGTACTAAAATACAGTACTTATCAGTCGTACATCCATGAACAATTAAAACGCAGACCTCAGTTGTCCTATGGGCTCAAATAACCAGATAACTCCGTAGGGGGGTTAGTGCCGTCAGTGCACCTCTTGGGGTGCACTGTACGCATTACTTAAGGTTCTTTGCAGCGTGCCTTCGGCCCCTACCTGCAACCCCTTTCGTTCTTTTAATGCACCTCCTTTCATATTCTCTTTCTTCCATCTTACTCTGCACCCTCTCCTAACAATTGACTCAAAGTGCAACTGCTTTGAGGTTTTCCTCCTGTTACACCTTTCAAACTTTTTATTGTAAATTTCCTTTTCACCGCTGAATGACCTCATAGGTCCCAGTGCTTGGCCTTTGGGTTAAATTCTACATTCAGTTCAGTTCAACAACCAGATAAAAAACTGTTAAAGTTGTTGGGCTGTCTAACATTTTAAAGATAGATATCCGTTGGAATCCTTAAGACCACAATAGGAAATCAGCCATCGGTCGGAGGGAAGGAAAGTGTTCAGTGTAATAAGTGCTAAAGTGTTCAGACTAGCAAGTGTTCATTGGCGCGACATTCGGACCGCGCAAGTGTCATAGTGTCGTAGAATCCTTCAAGAGAAATATACTGATTACAATTATTATTATTATTGGTCTGTCTCATCCTATATCATCAGATCTTCAATAGTAATGACAGTTATTGTAATAATGATGATGATAGTCCATTCAGTAACATATTCTTTAATGAAATACGCATAATATAATGATTACAGTCCAATCAGTAACATATTTTTTAATGCAATGTGCATGTCATAATGATTAGCATAGTCCAATCAGTAATTTTTTTATGCAATATGCATGTCAAAATGATTATCACAGTCCAATCAGTAACATATTCTTGAATGAAATGTGCATGAAGTAATGATTGCCATACTCCAATCATTAACATATTCTATAATGAAATATATATGTATTAATGATTATCATAGTCCAGTCAGTAACATATTCTTTGATGAAATACGCAGAGAATGTCATTAATTTTATTCTCTCTCTCTCTCTCTCTTTCTCTCTCCCTTTTCAGGTATCGTGGATACGACAAGAAGACTTGAAGGTTCTGGCAACGGACGAGGCCATATTTACATCAGACAAGAGACTGAAGGTTAGAATCTCCATGATTCCCGTCTTTTGTTAACCAGTGAATTGTCCTGAATATATTAAATCTCACGATTAAAAAAACACTCAAAAGCAGCATGATTCTTGAATGGAGAAACAGGTCCACAGCTATGTATGGGTGCAATTATTTGAAGAGACTGAAAGTAAGCAATGAATTCCCTTGAATATATTGAATCACGTGATTGCAAAACATTCAAAGTAGCATGATTCATGAATGGAGAAACAAATCCACTGTTACGTATGGGTGCATATATTAAAAAAAACATATCTCTACGGAGAGCTTTCGGTCAGATTCCCGAAAGCTGTCTGCATAGATTTATTTCTAAATGTATTTGTACTCATACATAACTGAATTTGTTTCTCCAGATCTAATGAGGATCCTATGAAAATTCTGTAAGTCTTGTTTCGCTCTAAGAAAGTAGATGGATGTGTGAACGAATATTAAACAAAAAATGCTCTCTGCATAGATTTATATCTAAATATATATTTGTACCCGTACATAACCGAATCTGTTTCCCCAGATCTAATGAAGATCCTACGAAAATGTTGTAAGTCTGATTTCGGTTTAAGAAACTAGATGGATGTGTGAACGAACTTAAAAAAAAAATGATTGAGAGTAAAGGCACTCGGCACTCGTTAAATCAGTTTACAAGGGCAATTTTGATCTTTCGGAGGTGATAAACTTCGCCAGGCAGTGATACCAGGCTTGCTCTAATGAACTCTTAAATTCCTGGATATAATTATTAAAACGCTCGTTCCTCGTTAACAGCGTTTATTAAATTTTTCCCCCTCCTTTTTTTGGGGGTCATACGAGATTTATGCTGATGTTGCACCTTTGCGGAGGTAATTAAGATGGAAAGTAATATGTATATATCTTTTTTTACGCGTATATGAAGTTTTTGCCGCATGGTACGTGTGGATGTCATAATTCTCCCTCAGAGAAAAAAAAAATTAAATGCTTATTTGCGCTAATAGGTGGAGCTTATGCTGAGATATCTTTCATTTGCAAATCGTTTACATTGGAGGGTATGAAATGTAACATGCAAAGGTTAAATGAGACGTGTTATTTCGCCATTTGGCAAAGTTAAAAAATGCATTATGTTAATTGCGTTTTCCAGAATGTTTTTTTTTATCCACCTAGATTCATCCACAACAGATTGTATTTTACAGACGAGTATATCAAGAGAGTTTTTTTTTACAGTGAACAAGAGAACAGAAATATATAAAAAAAATATAAGTGGTTCCTTGCTATCAGAGAATAAACTAGAGTCATCTAAGTTTTAGTGAAGAGAGAAAAATCATGTTAACTAGATTTTTTAAAATAGCGTAAGGGATATTTCACACTTAGTCAAAAGACTAAAACAACAAAAAAATTATATTTTAGATTTCATATGTGATGTTTATGGCGCTGTTATCGTAGAGGTTTTCGTATAAGTTTAGAAGGCAATTAACTCTAATTTTGTGCAATAAACAAAGTTATTAATGCAAAATATGGCCCTCTGCCGAACATAGAACTTAGTGCTTGAAGAAATTCGACTGACTAAAAAAATTCTTTTTTATTTTCCAACACAATGATTTACTATATACCAATTAATTTAATGAAGATATATGAATGAAATTGAGAATACCTTAAGACCAGGCATTGTCAAACTTTCGTTAGGGGGTAGGTGGGTTTCCACATTGTCCTTGCAACGTATGATGGATTAAAAATTGCCTTAACTATAGGTAATTAGGAGACCACCAGGTGTGCCATAATGGGGTATGTAATCCATTAAGCCTGTCAAATGGATCCCTCATTAATTTTCCACCGTACCGAAAGAGGCTATATTGATATCTATTATGAATTAACGAGCTTGTTTCGGTGACGTGTTTTCTGAAACTTAGCATCATTGCTTTATTGCCAGGTTTTGTTTTATGCTAGACAAGTATGACGTAATTTTAGTTATGTGATATATCTCTTTAATACCCAATTTCTCGAGTCATTGCTTTTTATTTTTATGTAAAAGAAAAGTATTGCGCCGGCTTTGTCTGTCCGTCCGCTCTTTATTCTGTCCGCACTTTTTCTGTCCGCCCTCAGATCTTAAAAACTACAGAGGCTAGAGGGCTGCAAATTGGTATGTTGATTATCAACCTTCCAGTCAAGTATATCCCTCAGTTTAATTATATGTGTTGTCGTAACCTTTGTGACGCTCAGAGAAAACAATAAGTAAAAGCAGTTTACAGCTCAGTTGAATTCTGGTTTAAAGATCTTTTCATGGACTCTTGTATTATTATTATTATTATTATTATTATTATTATTATTATTATTATTATTATTATTATTATTATTATTATTATTCAGATGAGCCCTACTCATATGGAACAAGCCCACCACAGGGGCCACTGACTGAAGCTGCCAAAGAATATTGTGGTATTCATTAGAAAGAATTAAAAGATAATAACGAAAAGTACAGAAAGAAGAGATTATTTATTAGAAAAGAGAAAAATATACAAATGAATAATTTTCATGAATAGATAGTTAAAAATACAATTGCTCAATCTTATTTAGGTGCTCGTTCAGATATGTCGAGTCTGTGCGGCTTATTTTTAATCGGAAATTTCTGCAGTTTATTTCTGCAGTTGTGTAATTCAATTTTGGTGAAATAAAGAAGCTTTGGAATCCTGATCAAACGAAGCAGAAGCACCGCCAGTGCTTCGTTTATCAGAAAACTATTGAGTTTGGTATTGAATTAAAGTTTTTCGCAGAAATCTCTAGGTTTGAAATTCCATTTGTCTCATGTTATTGTGCTGCAATAACCGCCATGTTTAACAGACACACACACACACACACACACACACATATATATATATATATATATATATATATATATATATATATATATATATATATATAAAGTATATATATATACATATGTATGTTTTATATTTATGTATACACATATTTATATATGTATTTATATGTATATATATATACATATATATACAGTATGTATGTATATGTATATGTATATATATATATATATATATATATATATATATATATATATATATATATATATATATATATATATATATATATATATATATATATATATATCAGAAGCAATCATTAGGCAACTCGAGATTTTAAAATCCAGTCGATGACCACTGTCGGTTTCACATTGTATGTGCTATGTAAAAGATGAACCTCCATTGCATAAAACGTCCCCATTATTTGTTGCTGTATTCGTCCACACAGAGGACTCACCAGCAGCCCGTTAAACCGACATACGCACAGTGAGCCACTCACCTCAGTCCAGTATGCACTTTCTTTCTCCCTAGATAAAAGGGGGCCCTTTCAGTTTGCATATCGTTTCCAAGTTGATGATTTGGGAGTGATTGATGAATTATTATGTTGATTTAGAATTATCATATTTTCTTGCTTTCATTTGCTTGTGATATGTCCAGACATGTCTAGGTTACCGATGTCTTAATCTTAATGGTAATTTAAAATTGAGTATTATTTATCTTTCTGTAGTCATCTTTATAAAGCCAAGAATAATCAGTATCAAAATGGTCATTTTCATTTAAATATTATTTATCCCTTCGCGAACCGTCTTTGTAATGGCACAGTTATTTGACCGAAAATGATAAATAAAAAAATAAGTAAATAATGCGCCGAAGTTTCTTCGGCGCAGTCGAGTTGTCTGTGCAGCGTATAATCAAGGCCACCGAAAGTAGATCTATCTTTCAGTGGTCTCGGTATAATTCTGTATGAGCCGCAGTCCATGAAACTTTCACCACGGCCCGGTGGTGGCCCGGCCTATATCTTTGCCAGAGGCACGATTATGGCTAACTTTAACTTTAAATAAAATAAAAACTACTGAGGCTAGAGGGCTGCAATTTGGTATGTCTGATGATTGGAGGGTGGATGATCAACATATCAATTTGCAGCCCTCTAGCCTCAGTAGTTTTTAAGATCTGAGGGTGGACAGAAAAAAGTGCGGACGGACAGAGAAAGCCGGCACAATAGTTTTCTTTTACAGAAAACTAAAATCTATCAAATATCAAAACTCTAGCCCAGGGAATAATCAGGTTTGTAATCAGATCTTGAAATAAAATGATAATCAGAATCTTTATAAAGCTCGTAAAGTTCTGTTTAACTTTCATATTTACAATCACAGGTCGTTGCCTGGCGTACGGGCGTGGTATGGGCGTGGGATCTGCAGATCGAAGAAGCCAACGTCAACGATTCGGGCGTGTACGAATGCCAGGTTAATACGAGGCCCAAGATATCCCACCCCGTCGTCCTTAATGTGCAGCGTAAGTAGAATTATTATATATAAAACATACGTACATACATATATTTATATGTATATATATATATATATTTATTTATATATATGTATATACTCGTTTATATATTTATACATATATATATATATATATATATATATATATATATATATATATATATATATATATATATATATATATATATATATATATATATATATATATGTAAATCCTGACCGGTTTCAACTATTTCTAGGCCATCTTGAAGATGTCCCATAAAACTGAATGCGAAACCGGTCAGCAGCATTTAAACCCTGGTATTTAATTTTCCCTTTGTGTGTAATTTGATTTGATTTTTTACAGGAGATATCGTTCGTATATTATCATAGTTCAGAGAGTTTAATGAAAATTGTCCAGAAATTCTGTTATAAAGTCTGTGAGATTTAAAACTAAAATATTGTCACATCCCAGCTTCGAGTCGTATCTCATTCCTTTTCAGTAATGTCCTGAAGGGATCAACCCCGCCTCCCCTTCCTCCCCCACCCCCACCCCCACTCCAAAAAAAAAAAAAAAAAAAAAAAAATCGTAAATTTGAAGTCCGGTTCAGTGAAAGGAACTACCCCGAGCTATACTTGCAAATTACAACTAAGCCAACAATAAACAAAACTTCCTTTTTTGTTCTTTGCTGTCGAGGGCAGGAATTTATTGAGTCCGTGTCGATGAAGAATTTGTCCCATGAGAGAGAGAGAGAGAGAGAGAGAGAGAGAGAGAGAGAGAGAGAGAGAGAGAGAGAGAGAGAGAGAGAGAATTCTTTCTCTCTGGTCTGAGAAATTGTTGCTCTTTTTGGCGCTCACAATCCGACGGGGTAAAATTCGTCTTGGATGACCTTATTGCAATTAATTATTTCAGTGCGTTTCGAGATTGAGAAATAGTGTGTTTGCGTGGGCTACAATACATCGATAAATGAAACTATATTAAATTTACTGTTTTATCTTTTTATTTCAGTAATCCAGACTGCTCTCAAAATCATTATTTTGCTCCCAATAACATTCCACTATCTGTAATGTATATTGTTACGTGGGTCGGTCGGCTAGTTAGTTATTACTTACTTGATTGGATTTATATTGCGTTGCTTTACCCAAGACCGCGTAATTCTGTCAGTTAAGGCTAAAATTAAATCTCTAAAGGGCAGATACTGAATAGATTAGGTCGCCCAGCTGAAAACTAGGAACAGGTTTACTGCATCCATATGAATTCATTCAGCAAACCTACTGGAAGACCAGTTTCAACAAAAGGAACAGTAAAAATGAAATGGATTATTTACAGGAGCTAACAGCAGCTCAGAATAATAGTCCTAATCAAGACAAAATACTTCAGTGCTACGTGGAAATGAACGCAGCAGATTTATATGCCTCTTCAAATCGCTTTATAAGAAAGTTGACTGCAACGAACGTCGAATTGAGGCTTCTTAGCACTGATGATGCGGATTCTTCTCCAATAAAAAGGATTTGTTCAGGCTCATACACACTTCTGGAACAGATGTATCCAGATAACAATCTTGCAGTACAGAAACTCTCACTCGTCGTTACTTAATCACAAGGGGATGAATCTTATATCAAGAGTAACACTTTTAACATCATGGAGGGTAGTTATGTGATTTCACTAGAAAACAGTAATTGTACTTAATATATATTTCATAAATGGGATATGTTTTACTAGGATTTCTTAGTCAGTGACTTTAAGAGAGGAAAATTTGAGCGATGAAAATGAGAGTTTCAGTTGAAGGGAAAGAACTGGGATAAATTGTCACAATCAGACTTACCGCTGGGTGAGCTAATGCAGTGATATCAGTTGCATTACAATTTCTGGGTTCGCTTGGAGTAACAATTTTCTCCCTCGTGTTGAACTCGGGGTGGGGGGGAGAGAGACAAAGTGATCTCAGACTCCTAGGATGTTTGCTGAGAGAGTCTCTTGATGCTGGGGTCGCTCCTCTCTGCTTGCTTCAAACTCCTCCTACCCAGGATCTGACCCGAAGTGACAATAGACTCGCCAGTACACAGGTCGAAGAAGATTAAGTTGTAGGAAACTGTACCTCTAAGGGTTATCCTAGCAAGACCAATCCCTGATTTAGGGCCCTCTAAGCTAAAGTTCTCGCCCGTTTGGCCGGGATTGTACTTATTTTGAAAACAGCCCTGAGATTTCTACTTAACTTCTTCTCATGCAGGCAGCCTACGTGGTCTGCCCCTTTACTTTAATAAAGTTTATACATTAATAAAGTTTATACTTTAATAAAGATTAATTTATTATCCTACTAAGAAGCAAGGAAGGGAGGTCGAACAGCGAATACTTATATGTAAATATATATATATATATATATATATATATATATATATATATATATATATATATATATATATATATATATATATATATATATATATAAAATGTGTGTTTTAGATAAATGAATTCTTTATTTCCCCCAGCTTTGAATGTTCTGTTGTTATGGTACAAAGAAATTCTTTCAGATTCGTGATTTATTCAGTGAAACAATGACTTGATTTCAGTTACCTACGCCTTTCTAAAATGCTCTTGGCATCAAATATTCTAAATGTCGATTTAATATGTTTTGCCCGTCGGTCATTACAAAAGCGTTATATCCACTTCAGAATTCTGTTTATGCTGTAGATGTAATATGTTTTTTCCCTTCGCTCTCCACAAAAATATATCCTCTTCAAAATTCTAAATATTTTCGGTTTGATATGGTTTTTCATTTTGCTCTTTACAAAATGATTGTATCCCCTTCAAAATTCTGTATATTTGTTTTTAATAAATCTTCATATGGGAGTGCTGCACTAAAATGGAAAACTGCGGTATCTGCAAAATTTTCGAAATTGAGATATGCCGCCTATTGGGCTCGCGAAAAACTAATACTCAAGTTTTTGCAATTTCACAATGATTCTTCAGTGCTTTCCACTAGTATTTAGGGGGTCCCATTTGCAACATCTGCAAAATCAGTTGTAAGGCAAGGGAAAACTGCAGTATCTACCATTTTTCTCAGTTTTGTATTTTTGCAGATACTGCAGTCTTACAGTTTAGGGCAGTATGGAGACATATTAATAACAATTTTATGATTGATTTTTTAATCTTTTATTTTCTTCCTGCAGAGGGAAGATTCATTGATAACAGAATTTTATGTTTAATGTTTTTTTTTATCTATTTTTTTTTCCCTCCAGAGGGAGGCGCCGTGATAGCTGGCCCTTCGGAGGTGTACGTTGAAATCGGGTCGCGTCTTCTCCTGACCTGCTGGGTTACGGCTCCCCCGAAGCCACCTGGACCCTTGACCTGGTATCACGGAAAGCAGCCCATTCACGCGCATACAGCGAGGTAAGGAGGGAGATTTGATTCCATCAAAAATAACTGCCAAAGATATCATTATGAAAACGCTGGAATTACTTCATTGGTCTGCCTGGGTTTTTTGACCCTACAGAAAAAAAATTTATATCTCATTGGTCTGTCTAGGTTTTTTGGCACTATATAAAAAAAATTATACTTCATTGGTCCGGCTGGGTTCTTTAGACACGACAAAAAAAAACTTTATTTTTCTTAAACGCTGAAATTACTTCATTGGTCCTGCTGGTTTTTTGGGCACCACAAAAAAAACTTCGTTTATTTTTCTTAAACACTGAAATACTTCGTTGGTCAGGCTGGCTTTTTCGTCGCCACAAAAAAAAGTTAAGTTTATGTTTCTTAAATGGGAGGTAAACCAGAATGCTTAAGCTCTGGTAATTTCTGTAGAATTATGAACAGAATTTGCTCACTTCTGAGTGGTGAGTTTCTGCTATGAATGCCTTTCAAATTGTTTCTGATAAGTTTGTATAGTAATAGATTATCACCTTTTAATGAGTGAACGTACGCTTTACTGCAGATCAATTTATAAGCAGTGGGTTATTTCAAATAACAGTTCCTTAAACAAATGGCGGAACAGTTGGAAATTGAAGAATTTCAGCAAATGCAAAAATAAATTACAAACCACAAATTTTGACAGAAAAAAATATTCATTTAAAAATCACTATAATTGATTTTAAGATGCCAACGGATGGCTATTAGGAATGCGACAGTTGACCAAAACTGAAGATAAAATGAACGAATATATAAGTTGGAAAACGGCCGCAGTCAGGTTATAGGCAATGGAGTGGAAACAGTAGGATTATTTATGCAGGAGGGCCACCGCTCTTAACATGAAAGAGATTTTGAGAGAAAAATGAGAATCGGTTTACGGTTTTGACAGAAGGAATTTCGAGATAAAAGTACCGACTGCCAGCTTAACTCGATTGAGAAAGATCTGGGATGACGCAACATTTAATTCAGTGAGAAAGATTTGGAATGACATATCAATTTCATTCATTGTGAAAGATTTGGGATATAGCATTTCATTCATTGAGAAAGATTTGGGATGACATGGCATTTCATTCATGACTTCAAAATTCACACTGGATGGAAGATGACATTCTTTGGGTAGAATATAGATCCGATTTTATTGCCAAGATAACATTTTGGATACATCTGGGAGTATCTTCCCGTAGTTTTATCTAAGTTGGGTCAAATGTTGCCCACGTGCCAAATTCTGTCTAGGTCGGTCAAGCGGGTACCACGTAAGTTACAAAGGGAAGGGGGAGGGGGTGGGGGAAGGGTGTACGGGATTGAAACCTACCATATTATCTGAGTTGGGTCTAATGATGGCCATGTGCCAAATTTTGTCTAGATCGGTCAAGCGTTTCGGATTTCTATATAGCGCACAGAGTTACAAATATACATACAAACATTCACTTTCATATATATATATATATATATATATATATATATATATATATATATATATATATATATATATATATATATATATATATATATATATATAATATATATTATATATATTATGTATATTATATATTATATATAAATTATATATTATATATATATATATATTTATATTTATATTATATATACATGTGTGTGTATGCATGTATGTATTCAAATACACATTTAGACAAGTATGTATACATGCATAAGTATACAGTAGAGAGGAGGTAGTGAATAGAGGCATTAGAAAGTATCAATCGTGAAATAAAAGTGAAAAAGAATTTCCCGCCAGATGTCTAATAGACTCACTCCGCGAGAAGTGAAAATGGAATTCGAGGTATTTTTAGCTTCCAGGGAAGAAGGTTTCTTCCCCGGACGCTAAATTTAATCTTCCTTTACTAACAACCTTTAGCCAGTTTTTGCATCGGGCTAAACGCGACAAACGATTGACTTCGCTCTCTCTCTCTCTGCCGGGCTAGCTTTTTTTTTTGTTCTTTTTTTTTTTTTTTGTTACATCTATCATTCCTTTTTTTTTTTTTTTTACACAGAATCAAAAATGAAGATTCATATTTTTACTGTTGGTGGAGTGTGTTCAGTTGATAATTTCCTCAGTGCAATCAGCTAAAGTGGGCCCCGTGGATGAGTGGGTTAGTGGGTTACTCATTGCCTGTTGACTATCCAGTTGTGTATGGATGGGTATCTGCATCTGCTCGGGTTACGGAAAAGGGTGTGAGGCACGCAACCTCACTCCTGTAAAGACTTGCTGAAAAATTTTAAGGCTTCGCAGGGTCGATAGATGCATGGAAATATATATATATATATATATATATATATATATATATATATATATATATATATATATATAGACCCTGTGAAGCCTTCGAATTTTTCAACAAGTCTTTAAAGGAGTGAGGTTGCGTGCCTCACACCCTTTTTCCTAACCCGAGCAGATGCGGATTGCCATATAGAGCTGGGTAGTCAGTAGGCAATGAGGAACCCACTACCCACTCATCCACGGGGCCCACTTTGGCTGATTGCACTGCGGAAACAATGAACTGAACCCATTTCCAACCCAAACAGTAAAAATCCGGATCTTCATTTTTAATTCTGTATAAAACAAGTAAAAAATGAGCCAAAGTTTCTTCAGCGCAATGAGTTTCCTGCACAACATATAATGCTGTATGAAAGTTTCAGGCGTGGCCCATGAAGCTCTTAGCCGCGGCCCATGAAACTCAGCCAAGGTCCGGTGGTAGCTTGTGTTGTGTTGGTGCCTTAATAGCGGTGTCAGAAGCACGATTATGTATAACTTTAACCTTAAATAAAATAAAAACTACTAAGGCTAGAGAGCTGCAATTTGGTATGTTTGATGACTGGAGGGTGGATGACCAACATACCACTTTACAGCCCTCTAGCCTCAGTAGCTTTTAAGATCTGAGGGCGGACAGAAAAAGTGCGGACGGACAGACAAAGCCGGCACAATAGTGTTCTTTTACAGAAAACTATAAAGGAACGATAGATGAAAAAAAAAAAACATAAAAAACACTTTCCCGGGAGAGAGAGCGAAGTCCATCGTTTGTCGCGTTTAGCCCGAAGCAAAAATTGGCTAAAGGTTGTTAGTAAAGGAAGATTAGATTTAGCGTCCGTGGAAGAAAAGTTATTCCCTGGGGGCTAAAAATACCTCGAATTCCATTTTCACTTCTCCTGGAGTGAGTCGATTAGGCATCTGGTAGGACATTCTTCTTCTCTTTGTATCACGCTTGACACTTTCTAATGTCTCTTCACAATCCCCTCTCTACTGTATACACATGCATGTATACATACTCGTGTACATACATACACATGCATACATATACATATATATATATATATATATATATATATATATATATATATATATATATATATATATATATATATATATATATGTATATATATATATATGTATACATAAATGTATATATAGGTGTATAATATATATATATATATATATATATATATATATATATATATATATATATATATATATATATATATATTGATTTTATTTATTTATTTTTATTCCACTAACGTTCAGACATTTCACTTCAGAGTCAAGCAAACTCCCGGATATCCGTAGAGGAATCTAGGACAATTCAACTTGTCCATTAAAAGCATCCACCGTCCTATTTAACGCGAACTTTCATTTTATCATAATGAAAACACATCAGGCCCAAAGGAAAGAATAGATACGAAAGTTTCAAAAAGTAATTATGGAAAGTCCTCGCACTTTCCCGGAGGCAGAAGACGTGGAGTTGTAAAACATTTCCTCGATTAAAAAATGTCTATTGTGAGACTTATCATTGTTCTTTTTTAATTTTGCGTTTTTTGTTTATTTTTTTGAATGTTTAAAAATGTTGATATCAGCTGTCACAAACGCTTCTGGGAGAATATAAAGGGAATGAAATTCAGAATTAGAATATAGAAGAACGGAATTCAAAAACAGAGTACAGTAGGAGGAATTAAAGAGAATATATGAGAATGGAATTCAAAATTAGATTACAGTAAGAAGAAGGAAACAGAATTTAGAAGAATGAAATTCAAAATAGAATACAGTAGGAAGAAGTAAACAGAATATATTAGAATGAAATTCAAAATAGAATACAGTAGGAAGAAATAAACAGAATTTAGAAGAATGAAATTCAAAATAGAATACAGTAGGAAGAAATAAACAGAATATAGAAGAATGGAATTCAAAATTAGAATACAGTGGGAAGAAGTAAAGAGAAATTAGAAGAAGTAATAAATAAATATAACGTGATAAATGGGTAAGCGAAGGGAAGGCAGAGGTCCCAAACGGGACAAAGAAATAAGACCTTCCAAAACACTTGAGTGAAAAAATTATGCTGATAATTTATCCGCCTTCTCTTTATAATTTTTCCGGCTGTCCCATTAAGCCTTTTTAATGATTATACATAAAATTTTATGTTGATCTCCATCAAAACCTCTAGGTTTTTTTTTTCGGCCTTTTTGACTCTGGGCCACAGGCATAGAAGACTATTGTTTTGTTCTTAACAATGACGCGATAATCAAAAAATAAATTAGTGCTTAGCTAAAGCCATTTTTCCTTTTAGAATGATGACCTTCCCAAATTCGTCTTGAATGACAATACACAGCAAATATTGAGCTCTTTTCTGGGATCGTCGTGATTACAATCTTTATCTAATACTCTTGATATATTTTCTGGTTTGGTTTTTCGATTCTGGTGTAACAAAATCTCTTGGTTTCGCTATGATAGGATATACACACATTTACCCGCTGTTAAAGTAGAAGCGAGTGTTTGTAAAATGACAAATCTTTAATATTCTATGAATCATTCTGTAATATATATACATATATGTACATGCAAATATATGTATGTATATATATATATATATATATATATATATATATATATATATATATATATATATATATGCATATATATATATATATATGCATATATATATATATATATATATATATATATATATATATATATATATATATATATATATGTGTGTGTGTGTGTGTGTATATATATATATATAATGTGTATCTATGTATGTAACTTATATTATAAACACTTGCCCCCACTTTATTCAGGAATAAAGAAGCCATTAATTTATTCGATTGGTGTTAAGAAATTTAGCTATGCTGTAAAAAAAAATATAGATTTTTCCACCTTTCTCATGCACACAGCAAAGATCTTCAACTTCCCATTGAAGGTCACTTCCTTTGACCATCAGCCGCTCAATGGACACTTTAAAATATTGGTTTCTTTTTATCAGGAGTGGCGTCAGCTTACACGTGGCTCAGGAGGGAGCCACGGCGAGCGCTCGGCTCTCCCTGACCAGCGTGACTGCCACAGATGCAGGGAATTACACCTGTAATCCCGAGGGACTGACTCCGGCTTCCGTCACGGTCTACGTTTTGCAAGGTTCGTGTTTTATTTTTTCATGACACCTGTCAGTCAGTCTTATAAACTTATTATTTATTATTTAGTGACTGTAAATGATAAGTAAGAATCCCTGCCTCGCTTTACTGTGACTGTAAGTAAGTAAAAATCCCCAACAAAGCATCAGTTTACTGTGACTGTAAATGATAAGTAAAATCCCCAACGGTGCATCACTTTATTAAGACCGTAAACGATAAGTAAAAATCCCCAACGTAGTCTAGGTGCTAAAATGGTGGCCCTGCAGTGCTGACTAAACTTTTTTTCACGGAATTATGTTCCTTGTACACAGTAAAGCCAAATTAGCTTAGTTGCTATTTGGACAGTGTTGAGCATTTCTCAGAATTCAAGATGGCCTCTGTTGCCATATTGCAAAACAGCTGATATTCATTTTTTTAAGTTTGTTACAAAAGTGGTCTTGTAATATAATTTTCCAAGGGTTTTAAAGGGCGGAAAATTCATTTTTGCAGTTTGTTAATTTCTATAGAGCCAAATAATGGGTCAAACAAGAGGTTAAATTTCAGGATAAGTGAGTTTATTATATCATTATTCAAAAGACATAACAAAGTATTCAGTATCTGATACACAATAAAACTTCCACCAATGAACTTACTAAAATCAGTTATTTGTATTATAATCATCATCATCATTATTATCTAATACATCATCATCACCTTGGCCCTCTTCATCTTCCTCTACATCGTTAAGCTTGCTGGTAAAATGGCTACAAGTGACTTCTCCCTCACACTTGCAGTAGTCTGTACATGAAAGGCCAGCACTGTTGCAGCTACAACGCCCAGTACTGCATGCCTTTGCTCCCTTTGCAGTACAGTTGCAGCCCACTCCATCTTGAGGAGCGACTGGGGTTGATGAGGGAGTCGGTGTAATGATGGAGCCTTCAATGTTCCAGCCAAGATTGGCAATATCTTGAGCTTCAGTGGGTGGGTCCTGTTGAGCTGCTGCTTTCCACAGCAGCATTTGAAGGTGAGCTCTGAGCACGTGCTGCTGCAGGCCGGTGTCAGTTGGTGGTGATTTTTTTTAGTGGTGGAGGTTTCTTACAGCCAAGGTACCATCGAACTTGCACATCATTCATAGTCGTACAGCTCTTGCCCATAGAGTAGTTAGAAAAGGGCATCTACTGTTGTTTGGTTGCTCCAGGCTCTCCAAGCCTTATCAAGACTACACTGGTATGTCATTTTCAAGGAGTTTGAGCACTGACTGTTTTCCTTTTCCAAGGGGTATGACAGTGCATGGGCACCAAGAGGCTGGCAGCGCTTTCTTTGTCCCAAGTGCTTGACAGTTCTGTTGGATATCACCATCCACTTCTCGGCATTGTTCTGCATCCTTGATATCCAATGCACCAGCAGAACAAAGGTATCAGTATCATTACTGAGGATGCGGATGGTTTGGGCACCATCCGCCACGGCTTTCATCATGTAGCTGCAGAGGGTGATGTCTGCTTCAGCATGGGTAACTATACAGTCCAGTTATTGATCAGTTGGATGTTATGGTAGCCACAAAGGGTATTGTTAAGTAGATTATTATTCTTGGCATTATGGAGAACAGCTTCTCAGCATGGAAGGGTTGTATTAGGGGTCAGTCAAAATTCCCTTGCTCTTGGTCTTTAGCACTTAAGAGTTTCTTGGTCATAGTTGTCAAAGAGGACAGTTTTCTTGGAGGCAGGAGGTTAGTGGGCCAGTTGAGCACTGATGCTTGCAGCTAGGTCTCTTGTGGTTCCAGAAACTGGCCCACCACAAACTAACACCAGGTCTGGAGCAGATGGAATTTTTTCAGAGATAGTGAGGCCTTCCCCAGCAGCTGTATTCAATAATAAGGGCTGGAGGAACTGGACTCCGTTACTTTGAGCTGTCTTCAAATTGTGCTGCTGTCCCACAACTATAAGACGGCTGAACAGCATTCCCATGTCATAGGTGGCGTTCCCTTTGACAATTACTGATTTTTTGAGTGCCACCATTGTCTTAACTCTCTTCTTTATTCTTTATGGTTGTGTGGAAGTTACTGTTAAGAGAATCAGAGAACTGCTTGCTCTGCTCACACCCGATGGCCAATGCATCCTGAACATTGGCCAGTGCAGATA
This sequence comes from Macrobrachium rosenbergii, assembly GCA_039081455.1. Classification (NCBI taxonomy): domain Eukaryota; kingdom Metazoa; phylum Arthropoda; class Malacostraca; order Decapoda; family Palaemonidae; genus Macrobrachium; species Macrobrachium rosenbergii. The sequence continues at coordinate 18,473,750 of JANJGK010000038.1, read as the reverse complement.
TTATACACACCTGAATGTGGCTCATTAAGGGAATGAGAGTACTTTTCTAACTCCAGCATGATCTTCCTGCAATCAGCCTCGTCCAGTCTTCGTCTTGCTTCTCCTTTCTTGTGCTTTTTCTCCTTATTCATTCTTTACCGTACGTCTCCCCTTCATCTCCAGCACCACTGCACATGTGTTCCATTGCTATGTCAAGGTGGGCGCATACACTGAAACTGTTGACCCATACAGCCACTTGCTCGTTGCTTGTTGAGATGCCCTTCATACCTCCAGCACCTTTCCCTTGCTTGATATATTTTTGTTCACCAAACTGATCGGCTGGCACTGAGATGCCCCCATCTGAGTGACGATAAATGTGGACCTGCAAGTAGGTCTTCTTCAGCAGCTTGAAGAAGGCGCTCCATCTGTCACACAGACCAGCTCAGGTAATGAGCATAATTGTAGTGACCTGCAGCAAAGAAACATGGCAGCATTGCCCTGAGGCATTATTGCTGAAGGTAGAAGTCACCAACCCGCTCTCCACACAAAAACATGAGTGCCAGCAGAGTAGGTTTTATAAGACAGTCTACCCATAGCCTCCCAGTTGGGTGCTGCCTTGCTGTTTCGTGGTATGCTGTGACACCGTTCAAGAAGATGGTCTTCAACAATACTGCAGTGATGGGACGGTATGCCCGTAAAGCATTTGCCTAGGTTTTCCCATTCAAGATGCTAGTTATTCCACCAAATGCTGAACTCATGAGAACTTCTACACCAGACCCCTTCATCAGCATTCCTATGCATCCCAGAAAACTCTTAAGTGTGTGCATCATGCCCGGGTGAAGTATGAGATTGGTCCAGCGCTGAGGATCATTGCATTGAACTAGGCATGCAGTTTCACACAATTGGAGGTTGACAGCGAGACGAATGTATTGCATCCTTAAAGTCCTGAGAGCCTTTTCAAGATACACCATTATAATTAGAGTGGTGTCAGGATGAGCTGGCGGTGAGTGAATCATTGGTCCAAAAACCACCAGTCTCTTTACTTTCTTAACAAGATGTTCCTCCAGTCGGTCTTGCTGAGCATTAAAGCCTGCCCACTCAATTGGTTTGTCATTCTCATATATTTGTGAAAGCCATGCTGCATCTCGTTGCTGACTAAACCTGACTGTTGAAACTTCAGTCTGAAGCTTGAACTCTTCAACAGGCAGAGGTTTCACTCATAAGTGAGGTGGGTTTAGCTGAGAAGGCCCGGTGTAGTGCTCTAGCTCAGTGGTGATTGAGTTGTAGAAGGGGCACCTCATGTTTCTTAGGTTGAGGAATCTTCAGTTGCATCACACCAATATTTCCAGTGTCAGTGATACCAGCCAGATGTTGAGTGAACTGCATGACCATGGCATGGATGCTCTTCATTGCAAGTTGTAGTTTTCAGCCCAGCTGAATATGGGCCCAGTCTCTGTGCTCAGTCAGAGTTCCCTGCACGAGTTTCCTCTGGTATTCTGACTGATTGGCAGACACAAACTTAGCCACTGACTTGCAGAAGCACTGCACTTCATCATAAGTGCTTGTAATACCAAGCCTATTTAGTCTTAGTGAGCTCTGAGGTGCCATACTTGTGGTGATGTTTTACAGCTAGTTCAAGAGTAGTCTGATTTCTGTAGCCATCGCAGAGATACTGTTGAATGCACTAAACCAAGGTCAGTGATGGTTTAGTGATTGTTTCCCTTGAAACAAGGCTAGAAACCAATTTCAGGGGTGTCTCACTGGTGCCGCCAGTGACTTTGTGATGAGCAAAATCATTGAGATTGTAGTCTTGGGGCCTATGTTTTGCCATAACTTCTTTCTTGATCTTCCTTCCCGGCTTCTCTATATTTTCATCATCATCTTGGTTTGTGCTGATATTGACAATTTTCAAAAACTGTCCAAAGTTGTCTTTAAATCCAACTATACTTTTACAGCTTTAAATGTGGAGCACCAGCAACTTTTCACCAAAGTAGGTTGTCCCTGTGGATATGAACTGTCCTCTTGATACAGTGTTTGAAGCACATTCTCAGCTATAGTGGAAAGGACAGGTCTCAGTGCCTCCTCCTCAGGTGTCTTCATGGTAGAGTGAGTCAAAGGAATAGCACGAAACCGATGTAACATCGGACATGGCAGCATGCAGATCAATTACAGCACCGAGTCTAACCATCACCTCATTAGCCCACTGATCTTATCTCTCATCAGAAAGTTTCTCAAGCTTTCTTATGAAGGTGATATTGCTACCCCTTTCTACAGTTGTACACTTGGTAACCTGCACCCACCTTGTACACTTGGTAACCTGCACCCACCTTTGTGGGTTCTTACTGTCTTTTGGTTTACACTTTCCCACACAACAGTCTCTCTTGAAAACAGTCACTACACTGATTTTTAACAACCTCTTGGAAACACCAGTGTTATCCCATGAGCAGTTTCTCTTTTTCTGTTCACTGTTTCTACTCTTTGATGTATAGCTACAATAACATGATCTGTGAGGTAACACTTCACTTGTTGAGAGAGTTGAAAAACACCCATCTCTTTTTTCATCTTGCTTGTAGCGATGATCTTCTGGACAACCACATTCTTGAATGTCTGTAAGTCTCCCTTGGCATTACAAGGACTGAAGAGACATTCCCCCTTTCCAGTAGCCATTATGATTGTGGAGATGTTGGACACCGTGAAGTATTCTAATCATACATACTCACAATCTGAAGTAAGGAAAAATTATGGTTAACCACATGTTTTTCAGAAAATTAATAAGTTTATATTTATACATTGTAATGTAAAAACAACTACAAAAATTAATTCTCCACCTAAAAAGCGGTATTAGATGTCACTCTGTCATCAGCTGACGGTAAATGAAAAGTAAAAATCCCCAACGGTACTGTAAAACGGGAAATGAGTAAAAACCCACAATTATGTATATGAACAAGGTTGTATTTTTCAAAGTGCTCTATTTTCCAAAATACAAAACTTTACTGTAACAGGAAATAGTGAGAAAAATCCACAATTATGTATATGAGCAAGGCTGTATTTTTCAAAAAACAAAAATTTTACTGTAACGGGAAATAATAGGAAAAATCCCCAATCATTTCCAAAATATAAAAATTATTAAAAATGGGAGATTTTGACCGTTTGCACGACGGTTCTCGTCAGCCGACTGCTGTCGAAAACTCCCATTATCATTCATCTTTTTTTTTGTATATTGAAAAATACTGCTTTGCACATATACATGATTGTGGATTTTTACTTAATCAGTCTTAATGTCTTAGTCTTAGACATTATGTTATTTGACGTTTTCGATATGATTGCCTATTATATGTAGTTTCATTACCTTTAGATGTAATGTTATGTTCCCTTCACTTAAACTGGTCAAACTTAGTGACGTATGACCAGACTAATGGTACCTTTAACAATTGTGTGAAAGACCAGCCAATGCCCACTCCTGACTTATGCTACTAATCCTTCTAGTAGCGCGTTATTTTGCGCTATTTTCTTGTTTTCTATTTTCTTCACTTAAACAGGCAAAATTTAATCAATCGTAATGACATATAGCAAGCCTGACACTACCTGTAACTTTCATATAAAAGACCAAGCATTTTTTTTTTCACCTGGCTACCTAATAATACTCCTACCACGTTCGTTTACACTATTTTTGTTTTTCCTTAAGATAAATATCTAATCAAACATTTCTGTCCTCTTCCAGACAAGGAACCGCGAGCCATGCATCACGACAGTGCAACAAGCAACACCTGCAACTTACCAACGCTAATGACATCCCTCACCCTATTCTGGGTTGTAAGATGATGGCACTTTTAGGGTTCCTGACGGATGTTGTGTAAAATATATACCCCTTGAAATTTTATCCTTGAAGAGTGAAGACTTCTGTGGTAATTCAAAATCCTAACTGTTATTATTTGAGCTGTGAAGAGATTAAAATAAAATTGCATCTTGGGTTACGCTGTATTTTGGTCTGTCTCTATGTCGAAAGATTCTTCATCTCAGAAAACTCATGGGCATGGTTCTCTTGTTCCCCCAAAACTTTTTATTGACATACAGTTTTACGAATAACCTCTGAAGTTTGGAAACTCACGCCCATTATCCACAGAATATTTTATTACTCTCTCTTTCGTAAGTTGCAGTAATGCTCTCATTTGGAGAATAAGATCATTAGAGCCTCAGTAAAGGAGGAGAGATGATGATGGTAAGGGAAGAAGCAAGTCAAGGACTTCCTCGGGAGTTTGGTTAAAAAAACGATTGGAAAAAAGGCTATTTTCTTGGCAATCAGTAGAGAAAAAGGTCTCTCTCTCTCTCTCTCTCTCTCTCTCTCTCTCTCTCTCTCTCTCTCTCTCTCTCTCTCTCTCTCTCTCACATTTTTTCGTCTTTTTCTACATCTTTTTACCCCTATTTGCTTTTGAAAAGTGACCCATTGAAAAATTCTTTGTTGATTTTTTAAAAATTTAGTGACTGAGTAATTAATTGCAAATGTTTCCCAAATAGTCTTATTTATTATTTGTTAAACATGTATTTATTATTTGTCAATCATGTACCATGAGAAAAATTACGAAAGCAATTTAAAACGGAATGTAGGAACGAATACCCCCGGAACGCATTTTCCTGAGATGTAACCGAGTACTGGGACCTTTCCCTGAAAAAAAAAAAAGCGGGACGCCATATCTTAAAAAGTAACTATAGAATTTTATTGAAAATAATCTCATTATGTTTCTCACACCCAAATTACTCAAGAGGCACTAACCTAGCCTAACCTACCTGCCTGCCGAACCTAACCTAACATAACCTAACCTAACATAACCTAGCCTAACCTAACCTAACCTAACCTACCTGCCGAACCTAACCTAACATAACCTAACCTAACATAACCTAGCCTAACCTAACCTAACCTAACCTAACATAACCTAGCCTAACCTAACATAACCTAGCCTAACCTAACCTAACCTAGGGGGATGGCCAAAAAACAGGGGCTAGTGCAATACTAGCATACATCTCAGGAATTTGCCCCAGGGACTGTGGGACAATTGTTTTGTAGAAACTCAAACAGCAAACCATAAACCTGGAAGAACTCACGACGGTCCCTCCTGTCTTGTTGTTGGTGACGTCATTGATCACACTTGCTGACGTATGTCAGTAATTCTCATATTTTTAAACGTAATTTATATGCACATACCTTGTCTTTTCGTGTATGCATATTGCCATGATGTTTTAATATGTATTCAAAAGATTTGTAAATGTATATGAAATAAATAAATGACTTTAAGGGTTAATTATTCGGTGTTTTTCTTCATCAAAGGGTTACCAGTTTTTGTTTGACATGGTGTAAGATGGGTGTTCCAGTCCAAGAAGTCTGGAGTAGGAACCAAAAATCTACATTATTTTATCACAAAATGTGAGCTATAAAATCTTATTTTCTTTTTTATTGCCTCTATATCAGACTACATATATTTTAGAATTATTATTATGGAAATTAACAAAAATTACATATGCGAAATAAACATTTTTGTAAAAACTGGTGTTCACTCAGTTGCCTACAGTGGACGAAGGTAGCATCACATTAAACACAAAAAGACTAATTGGTTACCTCAATGTTTTGAGAAATTCAGAGGATATTGTGTATGGAGACCAAATACATATTACATTACACTTTGAATAAATCATTGATGATTGATAGCTAACACAGTGAAAGAGTAGGCACCAATAAAGGATTATTTGGCAACATATAAATCTCTTAAATCACACAGGAACACCTGGCAACTATATAAATACGTAAATAGCGAGAATGGAAGCGCTTATGCAGCACCCGTTCATAAAAATGGTTGATCATCACCATCATTTATGGTGAAAAAATATTCCTGTTACGACGAGATGTAATACTAGGGTTTATTGACAGTTATTTTATATTCACAATGTTGCTTTGCATTCACTCACACACACACACACACACACATATACTGTATATGTATGTATATATATATATATATATATATATATATATATATATATATATATATATATATATATATATACTGTATATATGTAAATATAAATTTCAAGGCCGGTCTTCTGTTATGTGGAAGCTTCTGACTCTGTCATAGCGTCTAGACTTCTTGACAGTTCTAATTCTCTCTTCTGTCTGCACGGGACTGATACTTATATAAGTTTACCTATCTCCTCTGAATAAACAGTATTAATAAAAAAAATTAACAAAGAAGAATAGTAACTTGAAGATAATTGGTACAAAAACTAAAGATCTTGAAGCATCACGTAATCAGATTGATAATGTTACTGTATAAATCTGTTAAATAATAATAATAATAATAATAATAATAACAACAAACAAATGACATGCTTCCTCGCATCTCTGAATTATGATGCTAGAATATCTGCCATGATATCTAGTAATTAAATCATTGTTTAATTAATATTTCACATGAAATACGTTTATTACGCGTATATATGCCGTAAGAAACCAAGAAAATACAAAAAATAACAAAGTCTGAAAATCCATCGAAATTTTGGCCGTTTTGAAAAAGTAACGAACAGCACCCCATAAAACTGGTTGTTCCTCCACAGTTCCTGCTGTTTTGGCGGGAAATTTGCTGCTCAATGATTGGCTGTTGATGACGTCATTAACTACGCCTATTGCTCACGTCATATTAAAGTTGCCAAGTATCTCCATCTTCTAAACTCTGAACCGTCGTTTTTACGAGAATATCTAGACTTTGCTTATATGTTCATTATCACAACCTCTTAAATTATAAATTGAATATTTTCAAATAGAGTTAAAATCAAGAAATGCCCTTAAAGGATAATTATTCGTCATTTTCCTTCATCAAAGGGTTGCCAGTTTAGTTTTTCATGGCTGATAGAGCTACGTCTTATCCAAGGAGTCTAGAGTGATATGCAAAGCAACTAAAATTTTCGAACCAATCGAATTTATAAAATACATTTGCCTTCTTTAACGCATTCTTATTGGATAATATACCTTTCAAAATAAGAATTGTGAGAGATAAATGACAATTAACGACGCAAAAACCAACATATTCGTAAGAATTAGACTTCTGCCAATTGGCTACAATGGCGGTAGGTAGCGTCTGCATAAGTTGCAGGAAAGACTAACTTACTGTCTTGACTGAGAACCACAGGGAATAAAACCTTAGGGATTCTTTATATTTAATGGCTGGCCCAGCATAAGACCACATACACCCCCTCAAAGCGATGTTTTTCGCTAAATCATCAATAGGCAAATAGCAAGAATGCAGGACTTTATTTTGCTGGGACCCACTCATGACATCACCTAAATGACGTCAATAGATATAGTAAAAAAAAACATTCCCGCCACAAATAGCGAGAATGGAAGCGCTCATGCAACGCCCATTCATAAAAATGGTTGATGACACCACCGCAGTGAAAAAAATATTCCCCTTATGGGAGAGATTGTAACACTAGCGTTTATTATAGTTATTATATAATCATACTGTTGCTTTGCATTCACTCATGCAAAAACACACACACTCTCACGTACATATATATATATATATATATATATATATATATATATATATATATATATATATATATATATATATATATACATATATATATATATATATATATATATATATATATATAATATATATATATATATATATGTATATATAAATAATAATAATAATAATAATAATAATAATAATAATAATAATAATAATAATTATAATAACAGCAAACAAACACGCTCACCATAATAGAAAAATGACATGTCTCCTCACATCTCTGAATTATGATGCTAGAATATCTACCTTGATATTTAGTAATGAAATCATTGTTTAATTAATATTTCTCATGAAACACGTTTATTACACGTATATACACCATGAGAAACCAAGAAAATACAAAAATAACAAAAACTGAAAATCCATCGAAATTTTGGCCGTTTTGAAAAAGTAACGAACAGCAGCCCATAAAACTGGTTGTTCCTCCACAGTTCCTGCTGTTTTGGCGGGAAATTTGCTGCTCTATGATTGGCTGTCGATGACGTCATTAACTACACCTGTTACCCACGTCATATGAGAGTTGCCAAATGTCTCCATCTTCTAAACCCTGAACCGTCATTTTGACGAGAATTTCTAATCTTTGCTTATATGTTTATTGTCACAAACTCTTAAATTATAAATTGAATGTTTTAAAATAGAATTAAAATCAAGAGATGCCCCTAAATTGCTTATTATTCGTCATTTTCCTTCATCGAATGGTTGCCAGTTTAGTTTTTCATGGCTGATAGAGCTACGTCTTATCCAAAGAGTCTAGAGTGATATGCAAAACAACTATTCTAAATATTTGAAAATGAATTTATAAAATATATTTACCTTTTTTAATGCATTTTTATAAGATAATCTACCTTTTAAAATAAGAATTGTGAGAGATAAATGAAAATTAACGATGCAAAAACTAACATATTCGTAAGAATTAAACTCCTGCCAGTTGGCTACAATGGCGGAAGGTATTGTCTGCATATAAAGGAAAGACTACCTTCTTAGCTGAGAACCGCAGGGGATATAACGTTTAGAATCACCCCAGTGATTCTTTATATTTAATGGTTGGCCCAGATTAAGACCACATACACCGTCAAAGCGATGTTTGTCGCTAATTTATCAATACGCAAATAGCAAGAGTGCAGGACTTTTATTATGCTGGGACCCCATTCATGTAGCTAATGACGTCAATCGATATAGTAAACAAAACATTCCCGCCAAAGAAGGGCGTATCTCGAGCGTTTACGCTTAGTTGTTTTTAATTATATTTCGTTTTATTTATTATCATTTGGATTTATATCACGCAAACTGATTTTACATATATATATATATATATATATATATATATATATATATATATATATATATATATATATATATATATATATGTATATATATATATATATATTATATATATATAATATATATATATATATATATATATATATATATATATATATATATATATATTTCAAGGCTGGGCTCTTTTAAAAAGTACAAATATTCTACTTAACAGTAATGAAAATAATAACCTTTGAGTGCAAAAAATCCATCTGCTTAATTACATAAAAAAATTAATCTCAATACACTAAAATTCTTTCTTAAAGAATGGAAATAATAAAGAATGATATTAAGACGAGCTAGGCTCAAAGAGAAATGACATGCCTACTAATACATCACCTAATTATGATGGGAGAGAATATTCTTGCGATTTTGATTTTGATATTTCCTAATTAAATCGTTGTTTACAGAATATTTCTGGTGAAATTCACGTTTATTAAGCATATATCATACCACTGGAAAGAAAAAAATTGCAAAAATTACAAAAACTAGAAATCTCTGAAATTTTGGGCGTTTTGAAAAAGTAACAAACAGCAGCCCATAAATTTGGTTGTTCCTTCACGGTTCCTGCTGTTTAGGCGGGAAATTTGCTGCTCTGTGATTGGCTGTCGATGACGTCATTAACTACACTTTACCCACGTCATAACACGTTGCCATATGTCACTATCTTCTAAACCCTGAACTGACATTTTTACGAGAATATCTCGTCTTTTTATATGCATTCATCTTCAAAAACTATTAAATTATAAATTTAACGTTTTCAAATAGAAATACAATCAATACATGCCATTAAAGTGCGAATTATTCGTCATTTTCCTTCATCGAAGGGTTGCCAGTTTACTTTTTAAATGGCATAAAGGGAAGATTGCAGTCTGTTCCAAGGAGTCTAGAGTAATGAGTAAAAAAACTATTTTAATTTTGTACTCAGCTGAAGGGATTAAATCTAATTTCTTTCTTAAATGTCTTTTTATCATATTATATAAAAATTTCAATGATTCCTGTTGGAGATATGTAACAATTTACGATGCAAAACCCACATGTTCGTAAGAATTAGAGTTACCAAAACGGCAACAAATAATTGAAGGTATCGTCTACATGTGTAAAGAAAAAAAGACAAATTGGTTACTCTCTTGACTTAGAAATACAGGAAATATTACGTATGGAGGCAAAATACATACTTTAATATACCTGCAGTCACTAATTATATTTAATAGCTAGCCCAGCATAAGAACAAACACCCGTAAAGCTATATTTATAGAGCTTTAAATCTATTGTGTGTACATAGTGACGTATGGCAACTATATCAATCCGTAAATAGTGAGGATGGTACATAGTCTGCAGGCCCCGTTTATGTGAATGGTTGATGACGTCATTAGATATAGTAAACAAAAACATTCGTCTGATGGAGGAATGTAATACGAGCGTTTATTTATTTTATTTAATTATTCATATTACTTATATTACGTTCTGCTTAATGTTATTTTGTATTCACTTCATGCAGATTAATTTCCAGTTTCAAATACACATACATATATATAAATGAATCTCTCTCTCTCTCTCTCTCTCTCTCTCTCTCTCTCTCTCTCTCTCTCTCTCTCTCTCTCTCTCTCTCTCTCTCTATATATATATATATATATATATATATATATATATATATATATATATATATATATATATGTATAATTCAAGTCTGGGCTTTCTAATTTGTAGAAGTGTTCCTGAGCAGATTATAACGCTAAATTTTTCTCAATTTTAAGGAAAAGTCAGTTTGATCCCCAAAGAACACCCAAGGCTATATAACTAAAAGGTGACTAGCAGAGAATACGAATTCAATACTGATGTCCTTTGACGAGGAAACATTTCAAAGAAAACGAGAATTCCTTAAAAATTCTCTATCAAGGATAATATTAACATTACACTAAACACAATCTCAACGCAAAAACAACCCGATTCCTCCTCCATGAGATGCGAGAATATTTTCTCATTTTTTATTTTCTTGTTTACCGATTAAATCAATATTTACAAAATTTTTCTGATGAAACAGACATTTATTTATTAAAACACAATGAGAAAGCAAAAAAATGTAAAAACGACAAAATTCCCTGAAAATTTGGCAATTTGAAAAAGTATCAAACAGCAACCCATAAACCGATTGAACCCTACGAAGTTCCTTCGGTTTAGGCGGGAAATTTCCTGCTCTATCATTGGCTGTCGATGACGTCGTTATCTATACGTATGACCTACGTCACGATGAAGTTTGCAAATGTCACAATTTGCATAACTCTAAACCATCATTTGTATAATGATATCTGGTATTTTTATATATGTACATTGTCAAAGAATTTGAAATTCTATATGAAATATTTAAAAATAGTTTTGACGTAAAAGAAATGCTCTTAAAGTGCTAATTATTTGTGATTTTCCGTCATGGAAGAGTAGCCAGTTTATGTTTTCAATCGTGTCAAGAGCATTGTATTATCCAAGGAGTCTAGAGTAATAACCAAAAAAACTGTTTAAATTTTTAACTCATCAAAAGTGATAAAACGTGAATACCTTTTGTATTAACTTTTTATCAGATTATGTAGCGGTTCAAATAACTATTGTGATAGATGGACGACAAAAACGATGCAAAAAAAAAAACATTTTTTATAAGAATTTTAGTTTACCAAAATGGCTACAATGGAGAAAGGTAGCTTCTGCATGAGTAACGAAAATGACTAACTGGTTACTTTATTGACTGAGAAATACATCGAGTTCTACGTGAAGATGTCAGGAGCATTTGCCATTACACCTCCCGTGATTCTACCGATTCATAGCTCGCATGATATCGGAGCAGACAGCCTGAAAAGGGACATTTATCGCAATTTTAATCTCCTATTTGCATATAGTGACACTTGGCAACTATTTCAAAACGTAACTGGCGAGGGGTGAGGGACCTTCCAATGCCCCCATTCATATCAATGGTTGATGACGTCATAATATATAGTAAACGCTAATATTCCCGTTGCTGAGTTTAGAAAATTTAAGGTGGGTGACTTAGCTTTGGCTATACTATCCCATTGCTGATGTTGGAACCGTAGATGTCTTTTTACGTTTCTTCTCTAAGACCCAAGAAGGATAATCCAAAGACTGTCGACACTAAAATGACCAAAATAAGCCTCTGTTTAAACTGACATTGCAAGTGTCCGGATGTCTCTAAGAAAAACGCCGTGGAAGCTAACAAAAGGAGAACACTCTCACCTTGCTATGTTTGAAAAGAGAAACATGGCGAAATTAACAAGGCGTCCCAGCTTCTTGTTAAGAACAGTTTTACAAAAAGAGAGAAATTCAAAAGCATTAAATATTTGGCATACCAGGAACCTATCACCAGAATAAACATACTATAATGAATAATGGCAACGAAGCAGTTACAAATTATTCCGTGAGGGCTGCAAGCACCAACGTTACTGACAGGATGAAGAAGCATCTAAGAAGATAATTAGGAACAATGTCGTCGCTATTTTCCGCGATTTCAAGATCGCCCTCATCATTTAGATAAATAAACCAATGGACAGTGGATCCTCTCAGTAACAACAGTGGGGAAGACGAAGGTTATTTGTAGATTGTATTAATCAGTTTTCCTTAATATGGCATTTCCTGCCTTGCTACTTTGAAATAATAAGTATTTCCTCTCATTCTAATGTCATTCTGGAGGAAAATTTAATAAATTATCTCGTTAAGACTCAACACGTTGTCAAAGTACGAAAATGTTTCAATAAAATGTTCTACAGCAAATTGAATTTTAATTTAAAAGGCCTATTTGCGCAACAAGTCGCTGATAATGAAAATAAATATAGTCACCTGAAATACATGGAAAAAGTAATCAAAATGATCATGTTATAGGATGGATAACTTTCGTTAATTTTTCAACTAATAAAAATTTTAAGATATTTTCGTTCTTTCTACACACACACACACACACACATACACACATAATATATATATATACACACATAATATGTATACATTTATGTATATATATACACATACATACACACATATATTATATATATAATATATAATATATATATACATATATATGTATACTATATATATATATATATATATATATATATATATATATGTATATATATATATATATATATATATATATATATATATATATATATATATATATATATATATATAGGGAGATACAATTCTGCACAGGATCTTGAACTCCAAACAATTAGTTGATTAGTTCCAGACAACTCCAAAGGAGACGATGCTCTCTTGCTTGCTAACTTTCAGCGTCCACCTTCAATACTCTCGAGATAATTAAGCTTATCGTCACCTTTACTGCAAACTTCTGAGAGGCCGGACATTAGTCACAGTACGCTAATTAAGACCTAATTAGATCTGGGCTAATTAGACTTTGGCAAAGGCCGGTGACAAATTGTCTTTATGTGCTTGTGGAGGAGAACTGGGGTCTGCGTTTGTAGCACCGGAAGATATAGAGAAAGAGAAGAAAGCAAGAATATATATATATATATATATATATATATATATATATATATATATATATATATATATATATATATATATATATATATATATATATATATATATATAGAGCTATGAGGGAATAAGGGTCTCAAGAATTTCTTTCCAAGAGTTTGGTAGGAAATTCCATGGACCGTCTTATTTAGATATTAAAAATCGATAATGGAAAGCTCCCTTCGACTTCTGTCTGCTCTGAAATGAGTGTTTCTCTATTTCCTTTTCTTTATCCCGCAGCTTACATGAAAAGCTAGTTCTTCTTGACCCTTCTTCACTTTCGAAAAGTGATAAAATGAAAATTTTCCTACGGATATTTTCGTATCTCATGATTTGATAACTAATTGCCAATGTTTTCTGTAAAGGCGCGTTGGTTTTAAACACAGAAAAAGAAGAAAAAACGCTAGAAAAGTCAGAAAATCTCTAGAAATAACATCAAACAGCCGCCCATAACTTGAGGAACCCCACGCAGTTTGGTATCCTCTCATTGGCTGTCGATGACGTCATCACTACTGCTGCTGCCTACGGCATGAAATTGTTACTATTTGTCGCTAACGTTCCAACTGTCAACTTTCCTTTATTTAAACATTTACCGTCTTTGTGTACATGTCCACTGTCACAAAGTCTTAAATTACACAGAAAATACTTTCAAATCGATTCGAAATAAAGAAATTATCTTAAAGTACTAAATATTCGTTATGTTTCTTCAACGAACAGTTGCCAGTTTTGGTTTTCAAGGGGTTTGAAGGGCGTGTTCTTATCCAAGGAGTCTAGAGAAATAAGGAAAATCCAATTTATTTTTTATGAAATTAAAGCTATAAAATCTAATTTCATATTTCAATGCCCTTTAATCAGATTACATAACTTTTCAAATAATTGTCATGAGAGATGAACGACAGTTAACGATGGAAAACCAATATTTCATGTAAGAATTAGAGTTTACCCAAATGGCTACAATGGAGGAAGGCAGCGTTTGCGCAAGTCACGAAAAAAGACTAGCCGGTAACTCTCCTGTCTGAGACTGCAGAGAATACTACGTATGGAAGCCAAGCAAATACTTCTCTTCACCTCCAATGATTCAGTATCTATAATATCTACCACAATGCAAGAGTAGACGCCCTTAGAATGGATATTTATCGAAATTAAAACTTATTGTTCTTAAATAAGTGGCACTTGGCAACTATATCTACACCTTCATTCATAAAACTTTGGTTGATGACGTCATCAGACTAACCGAACAAAATCATTTGACATTGAGGGATTGTAACGAGTGCGTCGTTCATAGTTAGTTGTTTTAATTGCTTTTATTCCTCTACATTTATTGTTATTTTATATTTATTTCATTCAATCAAATTCCTAGTATATAATAAGTTACAATTTCCATTTACTTTGTCATTTGCATTTATTGTCGCCTTTAATTCACAAGTATGAGATCACAATATTTGCAGAGAATTAATTTTCTTTCTTGCTGTAAATGTTTATACACTTTTTTCCTACCTCATCTAAAAAAGAAACGTTGGAATTTTTCATTGAAAAGCTCTGAAAAACGGAAAAAATAAAATAAACCAAATGAAAAATAAAAGTAAAAGCTTTAGGAGACTGGCAAAGAAGGAAAGCTCTCGATTCAAGCAGATAAGGATACAAATTTCACTAGCAGTCTTTTTAGTATTGAACTGAAGGAACTGAAAATAAAGCCTTATCTACCCACTGCCTATCTTCCGGAGTCTCGTTGTGCCTTTGAACGGTGCAACCAGTCATTTAAAAGAGTGCTGAATGTATTTTGCCTAGAGAGTACTCTTGATTTAGGAAGCGGGGTCAGTTATTTGGGTTTTGCAATTCGTGACGCTTCCAGAGAGACCCTGGCAACAGAGGAATGGCTAAAACCACCAACCCCCACCCAAACTTTAACTGCAGACCAATACATGAACAATTTAAAAGGAACTTTACGCAAAGTCAGACAAACGGCTGGTAAGAATCTTAACAGTGAGTGAATGTACCTGAGGGCCAATTGTGATGAAAAACTCTGACCGGAAAATTTAAGGCAGGTGATTGAGCCTTACCTGTCTTCCCCACTGGTGATGTTAGTAATGAGGTTCTTCTTCCATCCTTCTTTTATCCTACCAAAAGAACTGGTCTCCAGGTGTCTGCAAAAGGAAAGTTATAGACACTTAAGAAAAATGATAAAATCGACCTTAAAATGGAATGAAATGAAACAAATATGTAATTAAACACTTGTATTGACATACAATTTTACGTAATAATAACGAGAACTTTACCATTCACAAACAACAAATAAAGAAAAAAAAATCCTAATAAAAAAATGTATGCGTGACCATATCATAAATATATAATTAATATTAAAAAAGATTTGCGACATTGCTAGAAATATAAATAATATAGATTAAGTAGAAGGAATCAGCAAAGAGAAAGTTACCTTACAAGAGCTGCCTTTTCAGTTGTGCAAAATAAAATCTAAATATATAAAACCTAAAATCTAAAGCGAATAGAGTAAAGACCGCGGCTACGGATGCAGGCCCGTTCAATTAGAAGGATTGTCAGGTATCAGTTCGTATCCGTAACAGCAGTAATGTCAATACCGTCTCGCTCTGCAACTATAAAATTTAATTGATACGTTCAGCAGCGCCGTAAGCTAGGAGACAACTTTTGTTGGTACAATTTCACACTTAATTGTACTTTAGTGATACCAAATAGAGTTCGTTCAGTCCTATATGTATGTATATATATGTATATGTATATATATATATATATATATATATATATATATATATATATATATATATATATGCATATATACATATATATACATATATATATATATATGCATATATACAGTATATATATATATATGTATGCATATATATACACATATACACATACATATATAATATATATACATACACACACACACACACACACATATATATATATATACATACATATATATATATATATATATATATATATATATATATATATATATATATATATATATATAACATATATATATATATATATATATATATATATATATGTATATATATATATATACTTATATATTTTCATCAATCAACTGGGTATATGGGCAAGAGTAATTAACCACGAAGTCAGATGGTTGGGCCATCGTAAACATCACAAGACTGACATCTCACTTACGATAAACGTCGTGTTAATATAGCCACAGAATTCGTCTCTACGCACTATGCCAAAAAAAAGATTTCGCGTATAAATAAGCAGTTTGATATGTGAGTTTATTAATGTTATCTATAAACATATATAAAGATTCATGGCTTTCAGTTAAATATGTTTAGTTGTCTCTACCAGTATTATGTATGAAACGCAGGTCTACCAATTTCCACCAGGATTACAGCCTATCTCCGGCACAAACTAGTCTTGGCTTCAAGGCATTCAACACGGAACACAGTAAAGGAATGGAATGGAATGGAATATAGAATTTAAGTCAAAGGTCAAGCACTGAGACCTGTGAGGTCATTCAGCCCTGGAAAGAAAACTGAGTAGGTATTTTTGAAAGGTGTAACAGGAGGAATATCTCAGTTTCACTATGAAACAATGGTTAGGAGAGGGTGGACATCAAGATGGAAGAAAGCTAATATGAATGGAGGTACAGTAAAAGGAATAAGAGGGTTTGCAGCTAGGGGCCGAAGGGACGCTGCAAAGAACCTTAAGTAATGCCTACAGTGCACTGACGGCACTAAACCCCCCCCCCTTAAGGGTTGGAACACAGTAAAATCTTATTAAGTATGTATGCTTCAACTGAAATATAACTGGAATATTACTTACTTTTGGTAAGGTCGAATTCCAGGAATCCCTGGATTCCAGATTCTTGCCATCGTGTTCACAGACACAATCATCCTTCCTAGAGACAAATCCTCGTTAGCCTCTTCAAGTAATTTGTTCGGATTCACTTGAGCTTCTCTTGTGAAACTTCACAAAATGTACATCTTCTTCCTCTAAGAATGCTGGACTAAGCTCGTAACAGCGAGCAAAATCTCGCTGAGAATTCCAGAGCCGTCGACATCTTGATTAAGAATGACAGGTAAACAACCAGTCAGTGACGTCATCAGAGCTCATGCGCTGTACGTATCAGCAGAGTTTCCAGCGAGTCATTTTGGCCCGTGTCTGTAACCATTTAAAATTAGAATATAGAATGAAAACCAGTTGAAATTAGACTATAATGAAGATATAGTTTTAGAAATGTAATAACATAGGCCAATACAAATAAAAAAATAAGGCTATTAATACCTAACAATCTCAGCAGGGGATTAGAGTCTTCAAAGTAAGCAACAGTAGCTATGTGGCCAGAAAATATGGCTGGGTTTTTGTACCTTCCTCTGTACTCCATCTTCCGTATACATTATAATCCAGCATATTATAGTTAGATGATTTGCGCTCTTTAAAAAATAACCTTCTTGTGTTTGCTATATATATATATATATATATATATATATATATATATATATATATATATATATATATACATATATATATATATACACATATATATATATATATATATATATATATATATATATATATATATATATACACATGTATTCTCCTATCACTTGTATGCACAAACACATATATGAGAATTCATTTTTGGGCATGAATTATCTTAGCCTAAAAAGGTCGACGAGATGTGGAACGACTTCCAAATCCTTCAAAACAAAAAAAAAAGAAAACAACGACTTTCCTTACATTTCCCATCTCGCACTTTCCCCCCAAACATAAAGCATGACAAGGCATAGCTATGAAGGCCAAAGGAGGGGTACAAGCCCCCCCCCCACACCAACCGCCAACAACCACCAAAGAATGAAACAGAAATTAAAAGATACGAAACGGTTGTCACTTGCAACAAATGGATGCTTCTCCCGGCCTCCTCATTGTCAGACTCGTTTCCTCTTTTTCCTCAGTCAGGAATTCCTCACTGGGTCTCCTCCTCCCGAGTGTCTGAGGAAAGCGATTGCAGAAGGAAACTCGTCTTTCTGAACCAGAAAGATTTATTTTGAAAGTGTTTAAAGCTTGCGAAAGCAGGATGTTGCATTCATGCCGCGCCTTAGTGATAAGACTTTGGATAGGAAACAAGTAAAAAAATCGAGTTTTCTGTACAGCGTGTAATGCTGTATGAAACTCTCGATGTGCTGCAGTATGAAGCTCTCAGCCACGACTGGCCAGCGCTCAGTTGCTCCCCAGATGCGGTCAAGTGAAGATGCGTCGGCGGCTGGCACCTCTAGCGGTGCCAGACGCACGATCCATGCTAACATTAACCTAAAAAAAAAACAGGTAAAAAATGCGCCTAAGTTTCTTCAGCGCAAGCAACTTTTATGTACAGCGTATAATGCTGCACAAGCCACGGGCCGGTGGTGGGATGTCCTATAACGTTGCCAGATGCACGATCATGGCTAACTTTAACCTTAAATAAAATAAAAAACTTCTTAGGCTAGAGGGCTGCAATTTGGTATGTTTGATGACTGGTTGGTGGATGACCAACATACCAATTTTCAGCCCTCTAGCCTCAGTAGACAGTGTTTTTGGCGTGTATATGTATAAACACATACATTTTAGTTATGTACCACAAGACTAATGGCGCACAGACCTAATACCTGATTATTTTTATATATATGCCACGAACTATACTTTCATTTGGAGCCTTTGGAAGGCTTCTCGTATTAATTCTGGCTCCGTAATTATTACATAAGAAAAACTCGATTCGTCGGCTCCATTAACCTCAGTTTTTCTATCCACTAAACAAAAGCAATATGCATTTAAAGCCTTTTCTTTCTTCCAAAATAAAAGGAAGTTAAGGAGATTTCAGGCCACGCCTCTTTCTCTTATCTTCTTCTTCTTCTTCTTCTTCTTCTTCAAGAGAGAGAGAGAGAGAGAGAGAGAGAGAGAGAGAGAGAGAGAGAGAGACAAAAAAGTGTACTAAAATGAAACGAAAATGATTTCCGTAGTAATTTTCATATAAACAGACTCAAAATCTGTTCTAACACTTTTTGATGTCTCTGAAAGTAAAAAAAAAAAAAAAAAAAAAAAAAAAAAAAAAAAACAAGGATAAAGACAAAAAATTTTCCTTAAAACTCAAATATAATTCCATTCCACACTTAATAAAGTGAATAAACGGAGACTATTTTATGAAGACACTTATAATAAGCGCACAAATTATTATCTAGTTATGAAAGTATAAAGACATTACTTTACCGCTGATTAATTATAACTTAGAAACCCAAGAGTCCAGTTCAACATTCCGGTTCATACATAGCAAATTGTGCTTCGTCGTTTGAATGAAGAGGAACGGTTTTAGTCATAATTTTAGACTTAAAATGAAAAAAAACTTTACACATACCTCATTTCTAAAGGGACTAAAGAGACAGTCTTTATTGCATTATATAGAAAAGCGAACTTCATTATGCAAATAGAGACCCATTAAGCATTTAGTAGCGTTTATAATCAGTTGGTTGAAAGAGGTATGAAGTGTGTTCATTTAAGAAGCAGAGACATTTCAAGTTGTTATGAGTCATTATTGTGAGTTGGTTGTTAATTATATTCCTTCTAAGCTGGGAAGAAACTTCTTGATTTTTCTCAGGGGAATCTTGTGTCAGTGTAGAATGACGATGGTTTTTGAGAACTGATGGCAAAAATAATATATTTTCTTTTCTTCTTGTTTGTTTTATCTATAACGGTATAATTGCTGAACTATTATACACTGGCTAAAACAGGGATCATGTCCAAGGTGTAAAATGTCATATATGAACTAATATCTGATTTTTTACTTTCTCATTACCTCCTGTTTGAAAATGACTAAAAACTGTATTTGCCCCAAAAGACATGACTTTAAGTTCGCCTTCATTCTGTTCAAATAAGAAGACTTAATAAACATACAAACGTCTTCACAAATGCATTTTTATAAAAGCATAAACAGAGAGAGAGAGAGAGAGAGAGAGAGAGAGAGAGAGAGAGAGAGAGATTAGACGTTCGACAAGAAAGACACCCAGTCACTTAGTGATTCTCAAAAGTTTTCCCGGGACTCTGGTTGTCAGAGTCGCGTGTTTTATCTCGCGACTTCGAGTAATAAATCACGCTGGGAAAACGTTTGAAGTGAAGACAAATTGCACAAACCACTGATTTTTATCACCCACCCCCCAAAAAAACCCCTGTGCTGTTTCTTGCTGTCAGAAACGCAACACCAGGGACCCTCACAGATTTCGAAAACTAACGAGAGATAATGGTCGTACGTAGGTAGAAGATAATTTGATCATTCTTGGGTTTTTAAAGCAAATATTATAGCTAGCTAATTTTTACAGACGTCAGGGTAGCAGGTGTACCCTTGAGTAACAAGATTCAAGAGCTGTTGAGGTAATTTGGTCATTCTTGGGTTTTTTTTAAGCAAATATTACAGCTTGCTCATTTTACAGAATCATGATAGCGGTTTGTTAACCTTCGTTTTATACAGATTTTAAAGTTCATTTCATGCTTAATGTCAGCTCTTTATTCTCATAGTGGCATTATTTACTCTTATAGTTTTTTTCCTTAATTATTTGAATGTTTTCTTTTCTATTGCTTTCCACTTATTCTCTCTTCTTTCTTGACTGAAATCTCGTATAAACCAATTTTCTCGCAATCTCTTCTTTTCTTCCATTTTATCCATTATCTCTCATACCCTAATTATCTTCTCCTCTCACTTTTTTCACTATTTATTATAACCTCTCCTCCCCATCTCTCGTCAAAATCGTCATCTTCTTCTGTCTGTCGGCTCTTCCTCTCTCTTCTTCTTCCTCCTCCTCCTCCTCCTCCTCCTCCTCCCCTTAATCTTCCCGGTCCGCCTCTCGTCCTCCTTATCTTCCTGGTCCTTCAGTGCATCTCCCACCTAATATCTTCCCAGAGATACCATCTCCCACCAGCACCTGACGACTGAGGCTGCAAGATGCCACGTTTCCCATTACTCATGAATTTCTGATCCTCTTTCTTCATCCAGTCATTATTTTCCCCATTGTTTTCCTTCCATTCCTTTCTCATTATTCTATAAGGAATTGTCATTACGGGAGGAACAGTGTCGGACGTTGATGTTGCTATAATTTGAGATGTGACAAATTCATTTACAAAAACTTTCTCATTTTCTTTTTCTTCATTTTCATTTTTCATTCATTTTTATTTTTGATTTGTCATTTAGCTTTTCATCTTTACTTAACAGTCTCGGAAGGATATTGCAATAATTTGAAGTGTGACAGACAATCATTTACAAAAACTTTTTCATTTTCTTTTTCTTCATTTTCATTTTTGATTCATTTTTTATTTTTGATTTGTAATTTTAGCTTTTCGTCTTTACATGATTTGAGTTTTTTGAGTTTTAGTTTATATGAATATCCAGGAGGATATGCAAAGAATTTTAAAAAATAAAAAAATGAAATTATTATAATCCTATGAATAATTATCAGGAAACAATTTTAAGCTGAATTTGCATAGTAACTGAACTTTAGTCATTGTTTTAAAACACACACACACACACATACACACACACACACACACACACACACATATATATATATATATATATATATATATATATATATATATATATATATATATATATATATACACATATATATATATATATATATATATATATATATATATATATATATGTATATATATATATATATATATATATATATATATATATATATACTCGTGTATATATATATATATATATACATACATACATATATAAAGAATATATGTATGTCTATATATATATATATATATATATATATATATATATATATATTTATATATATATATGTATATAAAGGTCTGCATTCCTTTATTCTTTTATATCCTGGAGTAGATAATGACATGAAAGACCTACATTATTATTGAAATAATCTGAATAATTGGCTACACCCATTACGTACTTTCCCAGGAATTAACGAAGCAAAGAATTGGGAAAGGGAAACGAAAAAGCGGGTTATCTGAATTCGCCGCTGGACCCTTCTACTTGAATAAATTTGAATTAATCTGGCTGTGAATAGAAACGGAAAAGGATTTCGAGTTGCTGGGATTATATATATATATATATATATATATATATATATATATATATATATATATATACATATACATATATATTCTTTGGGAGCTTGAATTTCAAGTCAATGGCCCTTGTGGGCTTGTTCCATATGAATAGGTTTCATCTTCTGAATAATATATATATATATATAATATATATATATATATATATATATATATATATATATATATATATATATATATATATATATATATATATATATATATATTCTTCCTATGACAGGAAGTACCTGGCTTCAAAGAAAGATAGAACAACACAGAAGTCACTACCACATTCATACTTTACCTGCTGAATTCTGGTAGACTTCCCATACAGAAAAAAATTCAACAATTTCAGCTTTCTACACGTACACACAAGTTAAATAAACAGCACGCCGAACTCTTGCTACACACACTGCGTTATTTGATTCTATCTTGCACGACCATTGTCGAATATTGGTGGATACTGAAGCCCTCCTTTTCTGTAACCTCTCCCATACGTCTGTTCACATTATCATTCATTCTCACCAGCATGGGCTATCGTGACAATAAAATCATTCCAAAGAATTTTGGTTTAAATCTGTCTGATGGTCAATAAGGATATCTACAGTTAGACAAAAAAATACTGTTGACAGAAAAGGAAATATTACTTTGGCATCATTTTAAATGTTTTAATTTTCATAATGAATGTAACAGCGGTTAATCCTATTTCCATGATAAATATTATATTGAACTGAATATAGAATTTAGGCCAAAGGCCAAACACTGGCACCTATGAGGTCAATTAGTGCTGAAACGGAAATTGACAGTAAAAGGTTTGAAAGGTGTAACAGGAGGAAAACCTTGCAGTTGTGCTATGAATCAATTGCTAGGGAAAGTAAGATGGAAAAGAATATGAAAGGAGGTACAGTAAAAGGAACGAAAAGGGTTGCAGCTAGGGGCCGTAGGCACGCTGCAGAGAACTTTAAGTAATGCCTACAGTGCACCGCATGAGGTGCACTAACGGCACTACACCCGTACGGGGATGATGAATACTGGCTGCGTGAAATGCAGGTATTTATTTAATCTCTCGCTGGCAAGAATTTGCACATTTCTGTGAAGGTAATTTTTCGCGCATTCAAATAAAAAAAAAATCATATAAGTGTTCATCCTCGAAATCACGAAGCGTAAATTACACACCTCCGTAAAAGTAATACTCCTTGCATTCAAAAACGAGAATATCCTTGAGTTAAACGTAAGAGCTCATCCAAGAAACCACGAAACTAAATAGGAAGACCTTCCGAGCAACGGACTCCAGCCATAAAATGTTAACAGCCGTTTCATTTTCGAGAGTGAGAGCCAGAAATGAAAAGTAACAGAGCGGTTGTCAGTTGCAACAAATGGCTTCTTCATTTTCACATTTAGTTCCTCGTCTTTCTCGGCCACTGGTTCCTCACTCTAGAGTTTTCTGCCGATTGCCACCAGGGGGAAAGCAAAAAGGACCAAGGATACGCATCCTTCCATCCTTCAAGCTTCGAAAAGATTTACGAGTATACCCTGGGAGTGTTCCACAAGCGTTCGTGGTAATACATTTCAGAGAGAGAAAGCTTTCGTTCTGGTTCTGTCACGTATGCCTTTAGTAATTTATGAATACGTATGATACTTATATTTACATAGTTATTTACTTTCATACTCTCATAGAAAAGACCTTCTAATATGGCTCTATTAAAACGAATGAGGTTTCACTTCAAGAATCTGTATTTATTCCAAGGGATACAGGATAGAAAGTCACATTAATCATGATCCTGTTGGCTAATCAACAGACCCAACGTACCATTAAAGCTATTTTCATCATTCCTGAACATTAGTTCAGGGACTTCTAACCACGCACAAACTCATACACGGGAAGGGAAAGAGAGAGAGAGAGAGAGAGAGAGAGAGAGAGAGAGAGATACCAGCGCCATTCTCAACATTTCAGAACATTATTTCAGGGACTTTTAACCACACACACAAACACACGTACAAGCATACACATGGGAGAGAGAGAGCGAGAGAGAGAGAGAGAGAGAGAGAGAGAGAGAGAGAGAGAGAGAGAGAGAGAGAGAGGAGAGAGAGAGAGAGAGAGAGAGAGAGAAAATCAGAGCCATTTGCATCATTTCTGAACATTAGTTCGGGGACTTTTAACCACGCACAAACACAAACACGAGAGAGAGAGAGAGAGAGAGAGAGAGAGAGAGAGAGAGAGAGAGAGAGAGAGAGAGATGGGAGACACTCCATTGCTGAAAGCTCATTAACTCCTGATAGAGAAAGGGATGGTGACAGAGGAGGTAATTCGAAATGAAAATGAATAGCCATCACGGAACTGATTTTTACGGGCGAAGTAATCTGAAATAAGATATATACGTTTCTTGTCATTTCCAAGTAAAAATGAATGAATTGATGAACTCAAACGAGCTGATATTATAAATATTTAAGAT
The DNA here is from genome assembly GCA_039081455.1 of Macrobrachium rosenbergii. Classification (NCBI taxonomy): domain Eukaryota; kingdom Metazoa; phylum Arthropoda; class Malacostraca; order Decapoda; family Palaemonidae; genus Macrobrachium; species Macrobrachium rosenbergii. Next base: position 18,448,771 of record JANJGK010000038.1, on the reverse strand, counting down.
TAGAATTAGAATATATTGCTTGAGTTCCACTCTGTTTCTTGATAAGGGACTGGCCTGAGTTCCATTTTGTTTCATGATAAGGGACTGACCTTTGGCTGTGAAGACAGGCTCAGTGAATTAATGAGCACAGACGAAACGGTATTATAATTATTTTAGATTGGAATTAGAATTAGAAGACATTGCTTGAGTTCCACTTTGTCTCATGATAAGGGACTGGCCTTTGGCTATGAAGACGGGGTCAGTGAAATAATGAACACAAATGAAATGGTATTATCAATATTTTAAATTAAACTTAGAATATATTGCTTGAGTTCCACTTTGTTTCTTGATAAGGGACTGGCCTTTGGCTGTGAAGGCGGGCTCAGGGTGCCGTTACAGATTAATCTCAATAAATGTTTGAACTTCTGAATTTTCTATCATTTTTGTCCCTCCACAGGCAATTTGCTATTTTTCCCTACTCGCTTCCCATTAATCGAATCCTTTCCTGTTCCCGTTTTTCTCTGCTGACAGTGTCCCAAACATTCTCTTCTCTTTTTTTTTTATTTTCTTCAACCTTTGAACTTTTTGTTTTCACGTCATCAACAAATTGCTTCATATTGAACTTTCATCCCTGGCACTTTTAACACAGACACTCTGGCACTTCTTTTGACCTGTCCCCCGCGCCCTGTAACCATTTTTACTCTCTCTCTCTCTCTCTCTGTTTCCTTTGCAAGTGTTCTTTTATTCCTATTATTTTACTTTCATCATCATGCGTATTTCATTTTTATTCTTCCCTCATTTTTCTTCTTCCATTTCTTTTACTCTCTGGTCTCTGGCATCTCCTAGATTTTATTATCTTAGCTTCTCTTACTTCTCCTCCATCATCTCCCTTTCAGATGCCCCACGTCGTTCTTCATTTTATATTGCTCTAATTCCCCCATTTCATCGTCTTTTAAATCCTTTCCGCTTCCTTTACTCTCCATCTCCTGTGACTTTTGAGTGTTACTGTCCATCCTTTCTAGGATCTCAAACATCCCGTTTGCTTTATTCCTCTCATTTCTTTTCCTTTGCTTCTTTCCCTCTATTCTTTCATACCCACTCCATGTGCCCCACCACTTCACCTGATGCTCCATCATTACTGTTCATGTTCTCTTGTTTAGTTTTATTTTTTTTTTTTTATCCAGACCCGTGTCCCAGGCTTCATCTCTTCTTCCTAATCGTCGTTGTCATCATCATCTTCATCAATGCTATCCATCTTTCCTTACTTTCAATCACCTCCTACCTCCTCTACCTCCTCCTCCTCCTCCTCTTGGTCCCTCACCCAATTTCTTCTCCGAGATATTACCTCCTACAAACATCTGCCGACTGACGCTGCTGCAAGATGCCGCCTTCCTACCATTACTCACGAGCTGCATCAGCGTTTCATATACCGGTATCCCCTCTTTCCTGTTATGATTTCAGGTGTTGTTTATTCTTTCGATTTTATTATCATCATTGCTAAAAAAATGCTCATAGTAAGTCTTAAGATGGAGAGGCAAATCCACAGTTACTGAAAAGGGGAACCGAACAAGTTCTCGAAAGCTATCAATGTTGATTTATCTTCAAATATATGTACATATACATAACGGTGGAATTGCTTCATTATTATTATTATTATTATTATTATTATTATTATTATTATTATTATTATTATTATTATTATTATTATTATTATTATTATTATTATCATTATTGCTTTTAAAGCAATAGTATCATCAGAAGTACCATAAATCCTGTTTTGAATCTTCTGTATAAAATTATTTACAAGCTATATCTCTC